>CAIGQQ010004433.1:4149381-4201719 GCA_903798035.1 Danio albolineatus | reverse complement strand
CTCTCCAAGATGGATGCTGGAAACAACAGGATGGCAGAGTACCTGTTCGACAAGCACACCCTGGACAGCTAAACACTGACCTCAGATCATATCAAAAGATAAATTAATAGAAATTCTATTATCTTAAAATTGTTCTTATAACACACATCTGTGCAAAATTTGAGAGGTTTAAGGCTTAACATGAAGTAAAGTCAAGGCTTTCCTTTTTGATTGTGAACTTTTTGATGGAGAGTTTAAATAAACATTTTGAGCTGAATAATGTAATTTTCGTCATTCGTTCATTTTCCTTCAGCCTTTATTCATCAGGGGTTGCCCCAACTTATCCAGCATATGTTTTTACACAACCATGTGTAAAAACTGTTAAAAAAAATTTCCAGCTGCAACCCAGTACTGGGAAACATCCATACTCTCTTTCACACACAGTCATACACTACAGATAATTTAGTTTATTCAGTTCACCTATATCTGCATGTCTTTGGACTGTGAGGGAAGCCAAAGCACCCAGAGGAAACCCACATGAACACATGGCGAACATTTAAATACAAAGAAATGCCCCCTGACCCAGCCGGGATTTGAACTAGTGACCTTCTTGCTGTGAGGCAACAGTGCTTACCACTGCACCACCGCATAGGCCATCTCTTTTTTATATGAATATATAATTGTGCACTTACTTTGCTGGCTGTATTTGATGTATTCGAATCAGTTGAGAAAGTACATGTATCATCCTGCAGAAAGAGCCATAAAAATGGTTAAGAAAAGAAAGAAAAAAAGAAGAGACATCACTCGCTATAGTTCCCATTTTTTAAATCTTTACGTGGTCTTCTAAATTAAATCCCAACACTGGATTAAATTTGCGGGGTATTTCATTTTACCACAAGAGGGTGGTGTTTCCTCAGCATAAATGAACGTAAACGCTAAAGAACCGATAGGCCTATCTGTGGCGTTCAGCTGATATATATTATTATTATTTCCAAATAATCTCAAATCGCCATCTGTGTGTGATATTTCATAATTAATGAACATGTTTCACAGCTTCCTTGTATCATAGCCTATCAATCATGCCTATTAGCTCCAACAATGCTTGAGCCGCCGACTAATCCGATTGAGAAGGGTCACTGAACAAAAATATATTGGAAATTAGAATCGGATAAACAGTATGCTGGGGATTAAACGAGATACTAGCAAATAGGCATACGTGGTGGATGAAATAAGACTGCCACATGAGAAACCGCAGGAAACATAACTGCGAACAGAAGGGAAAGTACGATTAATCCAAGTGAAAGAGGGTTTGGCGCTTCAAATGCGCTTTGGGGAGAGAGAGGGACAGATGATAAAGTGGATGAGGACTGTAAGTTAGAGCAGTGTGTGAGAGGGCTGCTGTGCAACTGTCCTTGCCAAGCAAAACACAAATTTATCTTTGTATAAGAGGGCTGTATCAGTGGCAGATCATCAGGTAAGTTTCATCATTGTTTAATATTTGGTTCCTTTTGACAAGCGCGTCATATAAAGTTTTTGAAAAAGGTTCACCTTTTGTGCAGTGTCAATTAAAAATCGGTTGTTGGTTTATAGTTATTAAGTAATATAGCTTTTCGTTTGTAACATCAAATTATTACAAAGATTAAAAAAGACTAGGACAAGCGTGTAATAAAAAATAACAACAAAACAGGTTTTATTTAAATATTTTAGAGATATTAAAATGATAGGGTCTCAGCAGTTACGTTCATAGGGACCAGGCTGCAAACCAGTCCACATATTACCTGAAAAAAACGACCATTTATTACTGTAAATCAATGAAAACAGTTTTGAAATGTTATGATACTGTGGTATTAATAAATTAACAACCGTCATTATTTAGTCTTTCTTTTTTCACGTTTTGTGTCGCTAATAAATTATAGTACTATGCTTTGGTAATAGTGTGCTTTGAGGTATGCTCGACTAAATTAATACTTATCTCTGTGTGTATGTGACCTCTAGTCTTAGACAACTGTGTCTATTAAGCTTTTTTCCGCCTTCTTCTTCTTTTTTTTTTTTTAAAGAAAAAGGGTGACTGGATGAGATTTAGGTAATCCGAAAAAACAGTAGTTCTGCGCGCTGGTGGACAAAGCAGCGATGAAGGGGGGAAAACAAGGCCGCGTGACGCGACTGAAGTCCTGTGACGCACTGAGCGACCGGCCTTCTTTAGCCAGATTAGGGCAGATCGTGTTTGTAGTGACACAAATTACGATTTTTGAACTCTCACATTATAATCCTCCAAGGTATTTGCATTCCGTTGGAAAGATTGTAAAAAATGCGTAATATTGGGAAATTAATGTTTAATCCTGAGAAGAAAAGTAAAACATATTGTTGACGGTTCTTAAAAATAATGATGTTTGTAATTGCATTGTTTTCCCATGTAGAATAGTGAGTTATTACAGCCTACATTTAGTTACATACTTAATATGATAAAAAGGCAAGAAAATGGCTGCAGCGCTAAGGCACTTGAATTAAATTGAATTATAATATGTAAAAAGATACATCTATAAAAATATGTACTTATAATTTTAAACTGCTTATAATATTTTAAATGACATGAATATACATAAAATCAATGCACCCTTTAAAAAGTCATGCAAGAAAATAACCATTTTTTGTGTTCCCCCTCCTACAGTAGACAGTTCAGCAACACATTGTGTGTGAGCACATTTTAATATCTATATTGAACCTTTCTCCACACAATATAGTTTTCATTATTAGAAAGATTCAATGATTAGTAAAGATTCGATGGTTAGTAATGTATTCACAGTGCCATCAGTGCCTTTATCATCATGAATATCTGAGGCAGAATTGAGCTTAATTAATTCAAATGTAGCAATGACACATATATAATTCAAACAGTCCTCCCAAAATATATCAAATCTATTATATTGACCCTAGAAGAATAATTTAAAAGCCTTGAATGAAAAAAAACCCAAACAAATTAAAAGTATTAACTCTAAATGTATGTGTGTGCAGTGCAAAATGAAATATAAGATATTTAAATAGCTAATGTAATGAATCTTATTTATTCTAATAATTATTTATTTTAGAATCTTATTGCATATGTTATGCATATGCAAATTGAGTCCCGAGTCACCATTAATCACCACAAAAAAAATCAAGAAGAATATTTTAAGGGTCCAACTTCAATTTGAAGCTTGCTTTGGGTCTGTATTTAGAAAAAAATGAGGAATTTCATCCTTTTAACTATGTCTGTGTATGTCACTCATTTTACATCACTCTGGACAGTCTATGTGGCTGACGATTAAACAAGCTTCAGGAAGAGTATAATCACAAAATCCTGCCGTCATAAATCCAGCCTTGACCTTGAACATGTTCTGATATACAATAAAAGTGCAGTGGTCACTGGAAGTCAAAGTCTTCATGGCCGTCTGACAGAATGCCATTGGCTATATTGTGAAAGCGAGGCAGCAAGGGGAGGCCCCTGTTCCTAATTTACTTAAACCCAAGGATTTTTGGATTAGCTTTGGCAATTAATCTCGTTACGCATCTGCTGAGAGCGACAAGAGGTCAGTTTAGCAGAGCAGGGCAGGCGGAGACAACTATTGTGTGTCAATGTGTTTGACAAATATTAGAGTTTTGAGGCTCATTTTTAGTATTTGAAAACATATGGATGTTACGTGTTCATGGTTGTGTTTTGGCATTCAAGAAGGATTAACAACAGACATGCTAAGCACAAGCTTGAGCGCTTAGTCCATCAAAAGTCACGCCAGACACAAAGAGGGCAGATGGAGGGAAATAGAGAGATAGTGTGGGTTTGACAGAAGGATGGTTGGAAAAAGAGTACTGTAAATTATAATGATAAAAAAGAGGGACATTAAATGAATGCTTTAGATGAAGTGAGATGGATTTAGGAGATATATGGGATTTGGGGCATTTAGTTTACATAGGCTATTTCAGGACAGTAATAGTCTGTTTTATGTTTCTAGCTGATCAGCCATGCGATTGGCCAGTATGCAGCATCGTGGGCGGAGAGCAGCAGAATCGGAGGAGGAGCCTAATCGTGCCCCGCCTCCTCCTCCCCCTCCCTCTCACCACTCCCACAACTTTGTAAATATGAAGAACAAGTTCTTCAATGAGCTTGGACACCTACCTAGTAAGTCATTTAAGTATAGATATGTGTAGATATTTGCCACTCTTCACTTCAATCCCAGCAATCTAATAATGTCATAAGACCATTACATATAACTGGTTATATATAAAGGTTCTTATGTTGCGAAACCAGAATTCCATGTCAGGAAAACGTTTAAAGCCATTCTGACAAAGAAAGTCGATGACAGCTGATGTTGATATTTTAACGCTTTTAAATCATGCTCTCATCATGCCAACATCGTATTAATGTCAAAAACCACCAGATGCACTGATAGTAAATTTGTCAGCTTATACTGAAAAATTCTGAAACTGTATTCTCTATTTCAACAAGTGGTTTTCAGAGTAACTGGTCTCATAAGAAGAAAACATGTTTGAACCATTACACTCATCCAAAATGTAGGGTTGGTTTAACCCAAAGTTAAGTAAAAATAGGCAAATGAAATGGTAGGGTTAAAACTTTAATTTAAAAATAAGTAAACCAACCATTAAGCCAGTGCATATTTTACCCAAATTTGGGTGAAACAAATCAGCAATTTTAGAGTGTTTTTAAATTATGAAGATTTAAATAACATTTTAAGTTATCAGTTTTAATATTGACTGAATTATATATATACATATCAAAATATAAACTGCATCATTGCTATCCACAGTAATTTTAAAGAAAAGACATTTTCTTTACAGTATGAATTCTAATTTTACATACATCTTTTGTTTGAGAAGACATGATCGATCCTGATGATCAGCTTCTTTTAAACTATATTTCTTATATTTCTTGTATAAGAATCTGAAATTAGTCATTTGTTGACATATATTAGTGCACCACTGTACTGTAAAAAAAAGCCACAATTTTATGGTTTATTTCCGGCAGCTGGGGTGCCGAAAAAAAGGAAAATAACGGCCATTAAATTACAGAAAAATATCGTAAAATAATAGATATTAAATTACAAAAATTTCCTTCAATTTAAATTTCTGGTAAATTTCTGTAATGTAATGTCAGTTATTTTACGGTAAATTTCTGTAATTTTACGGCCGTTATTTTACGCTTTTTTCCAACACCCCAGCTGACGGAAATAAATCGTAAAATTAGGGAATTTTTTTTTCACAGTGTACCATTTACTCGAGAGGCATTCAATTTAATTGACATTTATTGAGCAGAACTTTTCCCAACATATTATATTTAGTTTTAAAGCAGCTAAGGTAAGGGTAACCCAAACTCAGTGCATATACAACGGTAAAATATTATTGTCCTTATTGGATATTCAAATTTAATTGCATTTAAGCCATGGAATTAAGCTGCCAAAATGTAACATCTGTACAGTTGGCTCTTGACATGAATCTGAATATATATTTTTTCCTCCAAATAATTAACATCTATCTGACATCCTGACAATGACTTTCTGACATTAATAAAGCCTGGTCTGGTTTCGGCTGGCATCATTCATGTTTAATCATAATCATTAATATCACAAACTGCCATCAAAACATGTGCTTGTGATTAATTAATTTCTCCATTTTCCCATTTCCATGTAAATCCTTCATGCTTTCATCTATTTCATAAACAGACCACAAGATCAGAAGTAAGTTTCAATTAGTCAGATATAAATTCATCCATTTATTTTTAAATAAACTCTGACTGACTTTCTCCTCTCTGCAGTGCCCATGTGGGCTATTGGTGCCATAATTGTGGTCGTGCTTGCCCTGGTGGGCTGTTTTGCTTTTTGCATCTATAAGAAGTGCTTGGGAGGTAAGAAGAAAACAAAGAAAGTCAGAGAGAGAAAAGGAGGACGACGGAGAATGAAAAAGGAAGGTGAAGAAGAAGCAGGAGAGGTAAGAGAGATTGAAAGCTCTTCGTCTGTAAAATGTTTATTTTTTAAATAAATGGGTCATTTTTGGACTTAAGGTTTATGTACTTACATTTAAACCTCCATTATTCATCCCTCATAGGAACAACCTAAAGAAGGAGAGGGCGAGGGAGAGAAAGAATATTATGGGAAGTTGGAGTACACTTTGGACTATAACTTCACTGAAAATCAGGTTGGTCGAGAAGTGGACATTTCCCTATGCATACTAGTTGTGAGATTAAATGATTAATTTCTTGGACAAACCAAGAATAATATTTGAGTAGCAACTTTACTTTGAACCCCTGACCCACAATCTGTTCTTCAATAATCCTCAGCTAATTGTCGGCATTTTACAAGCCCAAGATCTTCCCGCCATGGATATAGGTGGAACGTCTGATCCTTATGTCAAAGTTTATATGCTGCCAGACAAGAAGAAAAAGTTTGAAACGAAGGTCCAGCGGAAGAACCTGTGCCCTGTATTCAACGAGACATTCATATTTAAGGTATTGTAGTTATATATCTATAAATATGCATTTCTGGGATTGCCCCAAAATAATTTATTCGTACAAATGGCTGTCTAGGTAATGATTTTGTTTTATTCTTTGTTTCTAGATCCCGTTTAACGATCTAGCAGGACAGACTTTGGTCCTGCAGGTGTTTGACTTTGACCGCTTTGGTAAACATGATGTAATTGGAGAGATCAAAATCCCCATGAACAGTATTGATCTGGGCCAGCCTATACATGAATATAAAGACCTGGTTGGAGGAGAGAAAGAGGAAGTAAGGCTTTTCTTCATCTCTTCTATTTTATCCTTTCTAAATGCCATTGTTTTTGATGCCTTTCACCAAAACAATTTGCTCTTCCTATTCACCAGCAAGAAAAGCTGGGAGACATCTGCATTTCCCTGCGCTACGTGCCTACCTCTGGAAAGTTGACAGTCTGTATCATGGAAGCCAAGAACCTGAAGAAGATGGACGTGGGTGGTTTATCAGGCAAGTGTGGTTATTATGTAAAAATTATATATTCATAAGGGATTTTCACACTCTGCATAAATAGAAAGTTCATCCAACAATAAAAATTATATATATATATATATATAGTTGAAGTCAGAATTATTAGCCTCGCTGATTTATTAGCCACCCTGTTTATTTTTTTTCCCAATTTCTGTTTAACGCAGATCAGATTTTTTCAACACATTTCTAAATATAATAGTTTCAATCACTCATTTAACTGATTTATTTTATCTTATACAGCTTATATTTTATTTTATACAGCTTGAAGTGACTTAAAGGGTTAACTGGGTTAATTAGGTCAACTGGGTTAGGGTAATTAGGACAGTTATTGTATAATGTTGGTTTGTTCTGTAGACTACTGAAAAAAAATTAGCTTAAAGGGGCTAATAATTTTGCCCTTAAAATGGATTTTTAAAAATTAAAAACTGCTTTTATTCTAGCCAAAATAAAACAAATAAGACTTTCTCCAGTAGAAAAAAATATCATCGGACATACTGTGAAAATTTCATTGCTCTGTTAAACATCATTTGAGAAATATTTTTAAAAGAAAAAAAAAAATTAATTATAGTTAATTATATTATATTTATTATATTATTTTATTCATAGCGCTTCACGTTTTCCACATTTTTTTTAGTGTTATAGCCTTATTCCAAAATGGATTAAATTAGTTTATTTCCTCAACATTCTACACTCAATACCCCATAATGACAATGTGAAAAAAGAATAAATATACTGTTTTTTCAAATGTTGCAGACTTTAGAGCCACATTTCTATTATAATGTAATAATGACGTTTTTATGTCATGCTTTAATTCCTTTCCTCTTTTAGATCCTTTTGTGAAAATAGTTTTGCAACACAATGGAAAGCGCATCAAGAAGAAGAAGACCACGGTCAAGCAGAACACACTGAACCCATACTTCAATGAAAGCTTCAGCTTTGAGATACCTTTTGCTCAAATTCAGGTAACCATTTGATGCATGGCTACTGTTCCTGTGCCTTATTTGCATCTATAATACACTACTTGACAAAAGACTTGTCCTTGATCCCAATAATAAGAGCAACAAATAATAACTTGACTTCTAGTAGATTGACTTTTAGTAAAAGTGGCAGAAGGTAAATTTTTCAGGTGGATCATCTGATCTACTGGAACCCGCATGGACCCAAGATTCTCACAGAAATCAGTCAATTTTGGAGAAGGAGAGGAAAAAAAAGTTTAGGGTTACATTCAGTATGGTGGCGTGTGAGAGATCTGCAGAGTGGATGGCAACATTAACAGCCAAGACATTTGTGTTTCCCATTATATTACAAACCACAGGAGAGGAAAAATTCTCCAGCAGGATAGCGCTCCTCATACTTCATCCTCCACATCAAAGTTTCTGAAAACAAAGAAGGTGTAGGTGCTCCAGGATTGGCCAGCCCAGTCACTAGACATGGACATTATTGAGCATGTCTACGGTAAGACGAAGAAGGCATTGAAGATAAAGCCAAAGAATCTTGATGAACTCTGGGAATCCTGCAAGAACGCTTTCTAAGCCATTCCAGATAACTTTATTAATAAGTTTCTTGAGTCATTGCAGAGATGTGTGGATGCAGTCTTCCAAGCTCATAGGAGTCAAACACAATATTAATTCCTTTTCCACTGCACTATGACTTTATATTCTATACTGTACATTATTTCTGTTCAGTGACAAGACTTTTGTCTAAGCAAAGTCAGACCTTACTGTCCCAATTAAAGGATTAAAAATTCTGATCATATTTTATTTTGGTAAAATAAGAGTAATCTAGAAGCCTTTGCCTTTCATATAAGCCACTTCTGATACCTAATGATCAACTAGAAGTCAAGTTATTATTTGTTGTTCCTAAAACTTGTATAGACCACAAGACTTTTGTCAGGAAGTGTAAAAATTCACATTTTTGGTCCTCTAATAACTCAATTGATATGGTTACTGGTAAAACGATATGCAAGAACAATTTTTAATAAAGTGGACAAAATTATCATCAAACCTATTTTTCTTTTTCACTGTGTCCCTGCAGAAGGTGCAGGTGCTGATCACCGTCTATGACTACGATAAACTGGGAAGTAATGATCCAATCGGGAAGTGCTGGATTGGGTTTGGTGCTAGTGGGGTTGGCCTACGTCATTGGTCAGACATGCTGGCCAATCCCAGACGACCCGTGGCCCAGTGGCACACACTTCAGCCTGAAGAAGAAGTAGATGCTGCCCTTAAAGCACCCATCCGCTAAATGTCACACTTATCCACCCTTATCAAATAAAGGTTTTCAGCACACATCCGGCAAAGCATAATTTCAATCGTATCCATCCTGTCAGCGAGGAGTTTCTTTCTTTTATGCTGTGCACATCATTATATCCTGTATCCTTCTTTACTGTGAAATCACTTTTATAAATGTCATGATGTATAATTTGCTTGTTTGGCTTGTGCTTCTTATTTATATGTCTGTATGTGAATGCTAACTGTGTGCTTGTGTTTGAAAGTCTTGTATGTGTGTATCTGTCCATGTGAAAACTGTCCTGTTTGGCCTCTTTTTTTTCTGTGACTCAAGATGACTATAAATACAGCACCTGGAATATAACATGTTTAAGCATGTGTTTTCATTTACATAAAGACACAAAATAGGAGTTCATCGCACATATTTTTAAAAATATATACTACAAAAGAGTTCTAATATATGGCAGGATGTAAACGTCCACCAAGAGCAAATGTCTGGTTGGTTTCAGTAGTGTTTAGAGATGTCCAGTTGTAGTTGGAAGCCTGGATTAATCTTGTGCCATTTTCGGCTGTGTTCCAAGTGCAGCGCTGGACTAAGCCATACATGTGAGCAGGGAATTAGAGCCAGGGAAGGGTGGGTGTGTGGAGAGGATGAAGGAGACCAGAAAGGACAGATGGATAAAGTTATAGTACAGATAGTGACTCGGATAGGCTAGGTAGATAAAGAGACTGCAATTTACATTCAAATTTATTTACTGTTTGATTAAAATTATCTAGAAGACATCCAAATAGAGAAATGAACAAAAACTACAACAATCTTTGCAATGAAATTGGTGTAGCTGAGAAAGCTTATGGGCCCAAAGATAGAGCTATCCTTAGAATATTGCAGTTAGCTTTGGTATAAGATGAGTAATCTGTAAATACACGGGAAAATATTTTAATTTTTTCAAAATGAACAATGGCATAACATTTACAGACAAAAAAGTATAGATGCCAGGGGGAGGTATTTAAAAACAACAACATACTGCTCAAAAAACTAAAGGGAACACTTAACACAATGTAACTCCAAGTGTTCCCTTTATTTTTTTGAGCCGTATTTAAACATACAAATATAAAAATCAATTAAATATTTTAAAATATATATTATTTTTGAAAGTGCGTACTGTGTAGCGTCTCGGATACTGGTATTAGCGGATACTCAGGCCATTAGCATGTCTTGAGCGACAACATTGCTGTTTTCAGATTAGCTCATGTCTGCCCATTTTCAACAGGCTTTTCCAGTGCTCTTTACAAACAGTTGGTATACATTCGCATGCTCGTTCACACAGCGAAACGTTTTTAGATGAACAATAGGTCTCTACTTACCAAAATCCGTATTGTGTGAACGACGTTGAACTCTAGGCCGGCAGATGGCGACAACAGATCAAAACTTCAGGACCATGTGGATTTTTGTTTGATTTCTCTCAGCCCATACCTGCGATGCTAATCGATAACTCGCCTCATCCACTCACCAGCAGTGCACTGTAGGTTTTATTAGTAAAATATAATTGAATTATTTTTTTATTTAATTAAAATAAAAATTGATTGGTTTTAAATAAACACCTAAAACTGATATGAAAAATTGAATTTTTTCATTGGTTAATAGGCCTGTGTAAACAATTTACAGTAAGTAAAATGCTTAAAATCTGCACCCAAATTTAGACATTGGTTGTTTTGTTGTTGTTTTTTTATTTTATTTTTTTCATTTTGTTTTATTAAATTGATTTTGAATTGTGATTAATAATTGATAACAATTACATTTTAAATTACTTTTTAACACTTTTGTTTCAAAGATGTTAAAAAACAAAAACAAATAAAAGGTCTTTTGTATCTTAAATATCTGAAATACTGCCCATCCTGGCAGGGAATTTGCACAGTAATTTATTACCTGACACTCTAGCATGAGAACCTGTTATTTTTTCTTATGCAATATTTGGATTCAAACTACTTTACAATAATAGGCCCTTTTTGTAGAACTGAGGAAATTCAAGTGGAGATTTTCAACATCAACATTTTTCAAAGAGACCCAGATCCAGTAATAATGCAATCTATTCTGACTGTGGAAAGCTAATGAAATACACCTGTGATTCATGAATTATAGAAAACTGTTAATGTCTTTAATCTGTTTTTAAGTTTTTCAATTGTTTGGTTCTTTGGCGAACATCTGAAAAACATTCAGGAATGCACAAGGAAATTATTATTTTTTTAATAATAGCCAGGCATGTGAACTAGAGACCAGAAAAATAGATACTATAGAACCAGTTGTGCAGTCTGTCCTTTTAATGTTAAGAATGATGGCACCTCTGACATAGACTCCACTTCCCTGTGCAGTTGACTTGAATGAAAATGAAGAAATGAAAGCAACGCTCATCTGTATTTTCATCTGCATTGTCTATTTTGCAAAATATCCTTAAAAAATGTTAGCACTCAGATGCAGTTTGACATTTACATTTATTTATTTTGCTGAAACTTTATCCAAAGTATCTAACAAATTAGAATAATACAAGCCAAAGCGATTGATCAAAGTCCATCAGGTCTGAAATGGATTTCTGACAGTTTGACAACTCTGAGAGACAAAATAAATGCATTCATTTTATCTTTCCTCATTTTTCCAGTTTCTTATTTCCAGCGGCCTCCAACTTTTCCTTTACCATGACCTTTTTTGCTGGAATAAAGAAAGAGACAAACACAAGCAGAGCTGACTTTAACTGACTTCGTATTGGAAGACTAAGAAAGAAGAACATTTCTCAGTTCACATACAAATTCAAACCCTGTCTTTATTTACTCTGAAGATGTTTTAAACCTGTATGGTTTACTTTCACCCCTGGAACATAAAAGTATACATATATTTTGACCAAATTTTGTCAGAGTACTGCGTCAGTCTACAAACTGTGTAAAATTACCAAAAATTTGCTAAAAAAAATAGCAAAAAGTACAATGATGGGCACAGACTTCATCATTAGCATCAGACTATACATATCCATCCATTGGACAGAAATGAAACATATTTGATATTTTGAGCACATTTTAAAATACAAATTGTCTTCATTTGTCATTTGTGATTTTTTTGTTGTTATTGTTGTTCAGAATGGCTTGAAAGCATGAAGGCAGGGTGTGATTAACAGGCGTGTATGACTACAATAATTAATGCTTGATCCCTCCACTAATGTAGGTCAAAACTAGACATGAGGGGTGGTTTTGCACTGGAAAATAGTTTGCACTGATCTGCATCTAAAAAAGTAAATGCTCACACATCTAATTTATACAGTAAACAGTAAGTGTGAATTTCAATCACACCTTTATCCGTGCATCTACATCACCATTGTCACAATTAGCTAAATTTATCATTTCATATATTGAAATAAATCCAATCATTTTCCATAAAAACTGTGAAAATAAGTTTGGCTAATAAAGGAGATGTAATTGAATTAAAAACATGATTTTTTTAATGAAATAACCCCCCTCCCCCATGTGATCAAATATGAAAAGTTATGTAGTGTGTTTCCATCTTAAATCTGTTAACTTAACTCAACCTATTGTCACTTACAACTTTTGAGCGTGAGAAATCCTGTTCAGCAAAACAACAATCTGTTGAGAAGGACACATATAACATGCATTTATTAAGCATACTGGTACTGTGTTTGTTCATACAAGTACGTAATTTTCCTCACTCAGGGTGGTCTCTAGCTCAACTGAACCAATTTTAGTACTGACCAAAACAAACACAGCCAAACAGTGAAATCATTCAACAGTACTTGGATTTCAAAAAATCAGTCAAAATCAACACACCTCATACTTCTGTCGCTTCATCTGATCCAAGAGGTCAAATTTCTCAGACTCCAGCTCATAAATCCAATTCCACATTTCCTGAGCTCGCTGCCTGTTTTATTAGAAAAAGTAATGGGCATGAACAAAATAGTCAGATTTGAGCAGTCAACACATTTATAAAGGATGGAAAAATAACAGCCCTGTCTGAAATAGAACAGTTTTACATGAAACTAAAGATCACACTTTAATTTTATTCTGCACATCTTACAAAGCCGCAAAAATATAACCTAATGTTCTGTGTAATGTTCACATAAAAATTCTTTATTTACTCTGGAGATGTTTCAAACCTGTATGGTTTACTTTCACTTTTATGTTCCGTCAGCATGAACATGTGCAACATGCAGTACGTTAGGCTGTGTACACTGTTGTAAAAAATAAAGGGAACACTAAAATAACAAATCCTAGATCTGAATGAATGAAATATTCTTATTAAATACTTTGTTCTTTAAATATCTGAATGTGCTGACAACAAAAGCGTCAATGGAAATCAAATTTATTAACCCACGGAGGTCTGGATTTGGAATCACACTAACTTTGTCGTAATGTCCTTAAAACAAGTCAAAATGAGGCTCAGTAGTGTGTGTGTGGCCTCCATGTGCCTGAATGACCTCCCTACATTGCATGAGGTGGCGGATGGTCTCCAGAGGGATCTCCTGCTAGACCTGGACTAAAGCATCCACCAACTCCTGGACAGTCTGTGGTGCAACGTGGCATTCATTGGTGGATGGAGTGAGACATGATGTCTCAGATGTGCTCGATTGGATTCAGGTCTGGGAAACTGGTGGGCCAGTCTATTGCATCAATGCCTTCATCTTGAAGAAACTGCTGACACACTCCAGCCACATCAGGTCTAGCATTGTCTTGCATTAGAAGGAACCCAGGGTCAACTGCACTGGCATATGGTCTCCCCCCACAATATTACTGACCCACTGCCAAACCGGTCATGCTAGAGGACGTTGCAAGCAGTAGAACGTCCTCCATGGTGTCTCCAGACTCTGTCTTATCTGTCGCATTTGCTCAGTAAGAACCTGCTAGCATTTGTGAAGAGCACAGGGAGCCAGAGGGTGAATTTGCCAGTCTTGACCAATGTCCTGCATGGTGTATGGTGTTGCAAGGTCCTGCAACCCTCACCTGTGGACCCTCATACCACCCTTATGGTTTCTGAGCGTTTGAGCAGACACATGAACATTTGTGGCATGTTGGAGGTCATTTTGCAGGGTTCTGGCATTGCTCCTCCTATTCCTCCTTGCACAAAGGTGGCGGTAGCGGTCCTGCTGCTTGGTTGTTGCCCTCCTCTGGCATTCTCAATGTCTCCTGATTTACTGGCCTGTCTCCTGGTAGCACCTCCCTGCTCTGGACACTATGCTGACAGAAACAACAAACCTTCTTGCCACAGCTCGCATTGATGTGCCATTCTGTATGAGCTGCAATACCTGAGGCACTTGTGTGGGTTGTAGACTCCGTCTCATGCTAACACTGTAAAAGCACTGCCAGCATTCAAAAGGGACCAAAACATCAGTCAGAAAGCATAGGAACTGAGAAGTGGTCTGTGGTCACCACCTGCAGAACCACTGCTTTATTGTGGATGTCTTGCTAATTGCCTATATTTTCCACCTGTTGTGTATTCCCTTTGCACAACAGCATATACAATTGATTGTCAATTGGTGTTTCTTCCTAGGGGGGCAGTTTGATTTCACAAAAGTGTGATTGACCTGGAGTTGCACTGTGTTGTTTAAGTGTTCCCTTTATTTTTTTTGAGCAGTGCCTTAGTATAATAGTTGTTTGTATAAAACAGATTTGTATGCGTGTTCACCTCAACGCATCCTCGCGCATATTTTCAATGGCAAGGGGAGCACGCCTCTCTGAAAGAGTCTTTCTCTTGATCTCTCGTCCAGTCAAACGCTTCCCCCTTTTCTGCTCTGCCTAAAACACAAACATACATACTGTACATTGATCAGTCAAAGGTCAATTTTATCACCACTCTGACAACAAGGCCAAGTTCTTAGGTGTGATTAGATGAGATGGTAAGCAAACACTTGATACCGTACTAAACATGTAGGATGCAGGAGAAATGGACAAGAATAAATATTTAAGTGACATTAACTGCTGAAACAACAACAACATACTGTAAACTCTCATAACATTTGTAATGTTGCACTGGTTTTAATAGAAACTGTAATGATCGTTAGAGTCTCCACTGGGAATTTTTGCCTTCTGTTGGATGTTAAAACCAATAAACTTTAATGAAATATGTCCGAAAACCCAGATTTGAAGGTTATAATTTTATAGGAAACCGTTGAGCTTCTGTGATGGTTTCTACTGCTTTTCTTTTCAGCAGGAATTGACAAAAGCAATATAAGTTTGCCTTAATATATCTCTAATTCATAAGGCATGACAGTTACTGCCAAACACCAGACAATTTACACACAGTTCACGATCCACAAACCAATGAGTAATTATATGAGGCCAAGGATACATTCCCGCCTAGTCTGAGCAAGCTGAAGGTCCACTGTTGCACAAGACACATTACATTTTACAACATGTTTACAATTCATAATAGTAAATATAATAGTAAATTATATGCCATGCTAATACAGTTGAAGTCAGAATTATTAGCCCACCTGTTTGTTTTTCTCCCCGATTTCTGTTCAATGGAGAGAAGATTTTTCAACACATTTCTAAACATAATAGTTTTAATTACTCATTTCTAATATAACTGATTTCTTTTATCTTTGCCATGATGACAGTACATATTATTTGACTAGATATTTTTCAAGACATTTCTATACAGCTTAAAATGACTTTCAAAGCCTTAACAAGGTTAATTAGGTTAACTATGAAGGTTAGGGTAATTAGGCAAGTTATTGCATAAAGATGGTTTGTTCTGTAGACTATTGAAAAAAACAATTAACTTAAAGGGGCTAATAATTTTGACCTTAAAATGGTTTTTAAAAAATTAAAAACTGCTTTTATTCTAGCCAAAATAAAACAAATAAAACTTTTTCCAGAAGAAAAAAATATTATCAGACATACTGTGAAAATTTAATTGCTCTGTTAAACATAATTTGAGAAATATTTAAAAAAGAATAAACAATTAAAAGGGAGGCTAATAATTCTGACCTCAACTGTATGTCTACTATATTTACTATAAATGCATAACAATTGATTAAAACTTGAAATTATGAATAAATTCTACAAATAAATATTACAAATATACAATACAAATAAATTTACATGCTTCTGTCAGTCCTGTCGCATCTGCATTTCAACATAAAATGTGTGCAGTACACGTTTAGGATAACATCATTTGATGGAGAAGAAGCTGACAGTGATCAAGGATGTGTTCTATCATCGAATTGTATGATTTTATGCTTGTTTTGTATATGTTTTTTTGAAGTATAAATCAGGCCCTGTCACATTTTTATAAGTGAAAATATTTGTTTCTGGTAGAATGTCCCATAAACTAATGCTAAACACTGTTTAGTCATTTAACGATCACAGCATCTTCTTGTCTCCATTGGTAATGTGAAATATTGTGTCAGTTACAAGTGACGTCCTTTAGTGGAGTGTGCAGACAATGAGTGTATATGCGAGTTCTGAGTGTGTGTCACTAATGTCTGCAATCAGCCTTTCTCATTATGTAAGACCCCAAGACCAGATGGGCATCTACTAAAAGTGAAATGTAATATCTACCAAAGGGGCTTCTTGGAAAAGGGATTTTTTAAGGCACTCAAACATGCCTCTCCTAGCTGTTTTAGCAGGTAAATGGTTTTGCTTGTTGTTGCATGTACAAAAATGTATTTATATGTACATATAAGAGGACTGTATCTTACCTTGGCTAAGAAGCCACCAAAATTTGCTCCCATATTAGATAAAACCTTCTTCTTTTTGGCCTCATCATCTGCCCTCTTCTTAGCCTCCTCATCCTCTTTCCTCTGGCGCTCCTCCTGATAAGAGAGATCGGATATCAGATTTCACGCTGATTTGATTATCGAAGCCCACAACAGCTAAATGGTTTTATTTAATACATCTTGAATTTCATTTTTACTTTACCGCAATCCTTGTCTGTCTGTCTCTTTCTTTCTCTGCTCTAACACGCTGCTGCTCGGCTCTTTCAGACCGCCGCCGCTCCTAGAAACAGAGAAATCAAAGAGAATAATAATAATATAATGATTATAATATAATGTTTTGAGAGATATTGAGAGATGAAATAAACAAATCGTAGTAAATAAAAAAAGAAGAGATCAAAATGGAGATTTACAATTCTATCCTTTAGACCAATCAGTTCTTCCTCCTCCTTCTTCCTCTGCTCAAAGTGGGCCTCAATCAAAGTTTGTAACTCCAGAAGGTCCTTTTCCATCCTTTTACGATGAATATCCTTAGGAAAAAAGTAGAAAACAGTAAGCTACAGTTTGAAAACCCCCAATCTCCATGACGTCTGAAATGCTATTTTCAAATGTACAGTATAATCTGATGTCAACACAAGACCAATGATCCACCATGACATTATTTGACGTGACAGAGAGGAAATAAAAATCGATTCACAATTTAGAGATTCATACAGCTCAGATGAACATATCTGGTTTGATGTGGTACTTACATCAAAATCTACCCTCTCACCCTCTGGAATCTTTGGAGGGGCAAGTTGTGGAACCATGGGCCTGTGATGTGAAGAATAAAAGCAATACATTTAGGGGAAAGAGGGCATTAAAATATGCAGTGGTTTTGTCTTTTCAAAAGAGGGTCTTCAGACTTACTTGGGTCGTGGTCTTTCCTCCTCTAGGAAAAAATAAAAGAAACAATGCAGTTCTTGTAAAACTTTATAGTACCACCCTTCCTGCTCCCTCACAACTGTACAATAAGTCACTATAATCTTGCAGATGTGTGTAGCATGTTCCTCATTTAATTACTAATGTACTCAATGACACAACCGTCAAAGGGTTCATTCATAACCTCTTCACTTCACTTCCCTCTTCACTTGTCTATATAGTTTCAGTTCTTTAATTAAATAACATTCTGTTGAGCCTGCCTGGTCACATCAGCATGTTCCGAGTACTAAAGAACAAAATTACCCCACAATTGTTTTGTTTACTTTCCCCCCTCCCCCCCCCCCCCATTTCTGACCAGACTGAGCAGCAAGATGTTATCTTGAGTTATCTTGAGATGAGTTCTTAATTTAAAACCGCAAGATAGAAACAGTTTTAATGAGAACAATTGTCACATGTAAACTTGTGAAGCTAAAATGTCTCCTTTTCAATAAGTTAGTAGGAATAAGCTTTCATACTTGCATAAAAGTACATGAACAGTAATACAAAGTTCTGTTCTGAACATTTTTTTCTTATCATAAATATAGATTATGATAAATATTTAATTAGACTTTCTGTTTTATATAAAGACTGAAAAGACTGACATGTACAGGAAGGGACCATAATTGTCTATAAAACCATATAATCCAGACACTTGAGTCCAGGGTAGGGGAAAAAAAGGCTTATTGATACATTAAATGTTAAACAGAGTCAGGGGTTATTAAAGGTCTACATTTGATCAATATTACTAGTTTCATGCTTGAGAAATTTCATAATTAATGTTAGTCAATTACTGTGCTATATGCCATGCACGCACTGAAACAGAAAAAGTCGGAAATATTTCACAGAGATGAAGAGGATGAAACAACACAGAACTCATCTAAAAGCCCTCACCTTCTTCCTGAGTCTCATCTGATGAACGCAATAGTAAAAGAATACAGAAACACATTAACAACAGAGAACAATGAGCAATGGTAATGTGGAAACAAGATTAGTAGATGGGCAGACATTTGAAAAATGGCAATAGTATGTGGGTGATAAAAAAAGAAATTGTAGCAGCAGCTCAAATCCTTTCATTTTCACTTAACATCATTCAATTTCATTTCAAATCATTCGATTTCCAATATTTCATGCAATACAATCTACAAGTAAGTGTTATATTGACTTGAAGAGTTTTACTATGACCTTTAAACATTCATGCTACTCTACATACCATCCACTCATAAAGTTTTTTTTTTTTTTTTTACATGCTATCATGATAGTGTGTGTATTTTTTGTACGAAAATCAACCAAGTACCTTGATATTCTGTATACTCCTGCTGTTCTGTAATATAGATTTGGAAAAGTAACATGTAAGTGAAGAATAAAACATTGTGGAATTAGTCTTTCTTTGATATTTGAAGGTATTTCTGATTGATCGCAATGCTTTTCGAGATTAGATAACATATGACACATATAAAAGCATTTACCACTATCATTAATATATCAATCACTATGTGAATTAATTAATATGAGTTAATTTGCAAAAGAATATGATTTATGAGAACTAATAAAAGTTTGTTAACAAAAAAAAAGCAACAAACAAATATTAATACCAAATCAGAGAAATTGGACTATATTTTTGAAGGATAATTTCTGCAAAACACTGCAGGAAGCAATGGAAGCAATTATCACTGATATGGTGGTGTCGCTTTCATTTAATAATTTATATTTAATAAACGTTATATTTCAATAATTAAAATTAATTTACAAAAGATTAATATGTACAATAGTTATTTTTGAATGACATTACGTGACCAACAGTGTCACAGACTGCAGCTCTGCACAAGACATTTAGCCAGAGGAGAAGTCGTGCCCCGCTGAGCCTGTTTTTTCTCAAGTTTTTTTTCCTTCACTTTCTTCAATTGTGCAAGTTTGTTCCTTGCCAGTCACCACTGACTTGCTTGGTTTGGGACTTGTGGAGCTGTGCATTGGTGACCTTTCAGCAGTGCCATTTACGTTACACTGAACTTATTAGAACTTTAGTACTTCATCTATGTTAAGCTCTTTTAAAAGGAACCTATGGTGAAAATCCTCTTTTTTAAGCTCTTTGGACAGAACTGTGTGTAGGTCTAGTGTTTCCGCAAGACCGCAACTTGACGTAGGAGTGCGGTTTCCCCACCCACCGAATTGATTGACAGCGTATTAACATGTAGCAACATCCATAGTAACGCATATAATCATACCAACAAGACAGGACGTACGCAAAGCGGAATAAAAGATCTGTTCAGTTCACTAGGATCATCAATCATCAGCAAATGTGTCTGCATGAATTACAATGTTTTACTGCAGCTTTACTTCATCACCACAGCCACATGTCAGTAAAATTATAAAAGAAGACGCTTCAATCCTGGTTTGTGGAAGTTAAATCAGGTTCATTTTGTACATCAACATAACGGATGTCCATTCAGCAGTGGACATTATTGTGTATCCTGTCACATTTGACGTGCAAAAACAGTGCAAACCAAAACGCGTGCACTGTGTGTGTGCGTGAACTTTGTAACAACATAGTGTATGACTCATCGTTGCAACTCCACAACAAACACATTAAACAATCATTGGTTAAGTTCTTATTGTAGTATTTCTCACTAACGTAACGTGAGATCTTCTTCATGTCTGTCTGTTATCTGAGGCAGCCAAGGGCGGAGATTGAGGCACACTGACAGGCACGTGACAACGGTGGGTGGGGAGGACTAGCATTAAAGATTAGCATTAAACTTCTGAAGGGTATAATAAATAATCTGATGGGTATTTTGAGCTGAAACTTTACAGACACATTCTGGAGACACAAAAGATTTATATCAAATCTGAAAAAGGGGTAAACTAGGTGCCCTTTAACACAATCTACATTGTAAAAAGTGCTATACAATTAAAGATGAACTGAATTGAATAGAATTATGTTATATATAGTTATTTAACAGTGCCAGTCCACAATTTTACACTAAGCATTCCTCATTCATCTCTTAGATTTTTGTCATAGGGATATTTAAAGTTACATCACGACCTTTGATTTGAAGCAAAAGAGCTAATCTTATAAAAACACAAAATAAAGACATGATTGCAATAAAAAAAGATGCATAACTATTGATTTAAAGTAATTGGGAACCACAAAAGGGTTCTTAAGGGTTAATTTGTTTGTTCTGAATGGTGAAAATGTCTTAGAAGAATCATTGGTAATGAGAAAAACTGAAGTTTCAGCTACGTTTGAGCCTTCGTAACCTCCTTCTGTTTCTTTAATCAATTGAGGGCAAACCATCTTTGTTTTACCTGTCTTTTGAAGAAATTTGGTCAGCACCAATCCAATTTGGTAGACTGTGGTGATTTATATTTGATATACCAAATTTTTAAATACTAAAGTCGATGTGAGTGCCTGAACATGAAATTCCGTTCACTTAATTGTTTGGATTTTTCCATACTCTCTGAAACACGCATACATGAGTCCTCAGACCTTAGAAATGAGGCTGATGAACCCTAGAGGACATCGAGGATAGCACAAAGTCTTAAGCAGTACGCAATACGCAAACTGCTCTTAAGCACTTTGCTGATCAGATCACTTCACAAAATGTATTATATACAGATGCCACTTTTCACAACATATAATGTATTACTGCAGGTTAGCTGTGTACTATTTGCCTGACCGCTGTATTGTCTTCCGTATACTTAGCACCTTAACTTTTTTGATTTTGATTGTAATGTAATGATGTATTCTTGTAAAGCTGCTTTGGAATAACAATTATTGTGAAAAGTGCTATACAAATAATCTTTCACTGAATTCATTGAACTGCTTTAACAAACATGCATACGCAACTTCCTTCACAAACGTTAAAAACAAACTGAATGGGAGAATGTGCACAGCTGTAAGAAAACGTATTACTTTTATATTAAACATTCATATAATCAAACCACTCTAAACCATCACAAGGCATAATAATTAATTAAAAATAATACAATTTATTCTGGCATACTTTCACTCTTAGGAAGGTTTCTCGCGAAAGTTATATAAATGAAACTCTGGGTCTGTCATTAAATGTTTGACTAGTACTACAGTATGATTTGTTCAGATTTCTAACTCAAAAGATCCTTTTGTTTACAGCGGGGACATTTTGACTTATTATATCTGATATGCACTATATCTACAAAAAAAAATATATATTACACACTTTCTTTGCGTGTAGGTTTTATTTTACCTGTTTCAGCTTCCTCTGCAGCAGCCTCCTCCTCCTCTTCCTCAGCTTACAAATACAGACACAATGACAGGATGATCGATGAAGGGAAAACATAAGCGAATATCCATTATGTGCTGAGAGCACGTGAGGACAATCAGGAAATATAAGTGTATAAATATAGACAAGTCTGTGCAAAGGATTATGTAAGTGTAGACCATTTGTTATGGCTAACAGAAACATGAGATCAGTGTGCAGGAATAACCCTTCCAGATAAAGGCAGGCTGACAAGCCTAAGCACCAAATCAGACTCATGATTGTGAAACCAATTGAAGCTCAGCAGGGCCTCTTGAAGCATCTATAACTAGCCTCTGGGTACACATTAGACCAAGGCTTTACAGATAATCACTAAATCTGTAGTTTCAGCTGGGGAATATAAAAATAAATAAATAAAAACAATACTCACCCTCTGCTTGTTCTCTAAAAGACCATTAAAGGAAATGGAACAAGGAATCAAGTAAGAAGTTGGAAAAAAAGTATTTACTTATAATCCATTAGATGGTCCAATACTTAATAAATATCAAAAATAGACAATACTCACTCATATTCCTCTTCTACATCAGACATGATTAAGCTGGAGGAGAAAAGGAGATACAGACAGAAGGAATAAGACAAGAAATACAACAACATCACAGTGTTTTTGTAATGGCTTTAGAAAAACAATGAGAACAGAGAAAGACAAAACCCAAACAGCACAAGAACCAAATTGTTCCATTGTTCCAAAGTGCTGACAGCCCATTGGATGCTTCACATGAAGACTGATGGGGTGAGAACAGGTGGGAATGCAGAGACTAAGACCGGGCATATGAGATACATTTCTGACCCTTTCATTCGCTTCTTCCATTCATCCGCGCTTTACTAGTTTCACATTTGGTAGAACAAGATTCATGTGGTAGTGTTTCACATTTCTGTTTTGCAAGTAGACACAGTTGCACATGTATGTGCGATAACAAGACCTTGCTTGATTTCCCTAATTGGATCTTGAGGGTTTGATCGCAGGAACTAAAGATAACGGCAATTACTGTTTGACTGCAGTCATTAAACGTCCCCTGACAGACTTCTCAAATGGTTCCTTATCTTTCACATTAGCACTGTATCATGACAAACAACTTCATAGCTTCTATGTCATCGCTAGAGAGAATTTATGAGGCATGTAGCTGTCACCGACCCTCTTATACTTTATTGTCTCCGGACAAAGGCTTCTATGAAAGCCCGTCTAAAAGCAGAGTCCTTTCAACAGGTCGCCCGCCTGTTACTTTACTAATGAGGGTTTGAGCATCTACAGTGCATGAGTTTAGTCAAATGCTGTATGAAAACATCCAATTACAAATTAAAAATATTCCTTGCTCTGGATCGACCCAAGTAGGAATTGACACAGTTTGGAGGCAAGGGGATAGAGAAAGTGCCAGACAAAAAGGCATTTTGGAGATGCGCAAGGGTGTGGGAGGTCAGAACAGCATTAACCATAGAATTCTGATGGGTTAATTTTAGCCAAGAATGCAGGGGAGAATATAAGAGTTATGGTGAATCTTTATTGCTTAGAGACTAAGTTTATTTGGTCAACTGAATACAAGCTATTTATTTTAATTAATTAAAGTCAGGAAGAATATGCAGTTCAGACTGTTTTTGTTCTGCCTGTAGCGATTTAATTACAGCTGTATTTGGTTTGACAGAACACACATTACCGGATGAATAACATTATTAGTAAGAACAAGAACTGGAGAAAACAGACAAATCTAATTTACATGCTAAATAAAAAGTGTTCTCCACACTGAAAATAATGCAGATATCTGAGAAGCAACAAAATGACTTTTACCTTTTGGTGACGGTAGGATAAATTCACTGTGTAAAAAGATGAGACGTGGGCACCCAAAGGATGAGAGGAGAGCCTCTGTGAATTATGGAGAGTTTTGTATTGTGGGACAATGGGTTGTTTTTATATGAGGACAGGGACAGATGGAGGGTGTTAGCAGCTACGGCACAGGACCATGGATGGATTAGAAATGAACCCTGGGACAGAAAGATGACCACCACAAAGGATTAGGGAAGACATGGGGAATGACCTCACACAACAAACACAGGGATATAAAAAGAGATAGAAAAAAACAAAGGGACAGTTGGGAACAAAAATAGGGCAGGGGATTTAGACACAATTCTTCCAAGAAGACATATGTTCTGTTTGACACAATGTAAAATAAGGTAATGGGTAAGAAGTCTTTAAGGTAATCGAATGTGCTCCCCGTCCCATTCGTATGGGTATTGGTCAGGAATAGAAAACAAATTTCTGGAAAGTATTAATTTTTTTTCTATATTTTATCAACTACCCTAAAGACTAGCCCATGTAGTTGGGGAAAATAGCAATTTTGAGCATGAAGATACAGTACTTTAAACCATTTAAGCATGGAGAAGACAATGTGTTTACCTTGCACGATCATTGATTTGTTGGAATATAGTGATGATATAATAGACTTGTACAAATATATCTTCATCTATTACACTTAGTAAAAGTACAAGTGTACAAGTACAAGTATCATTCAGCAGCTTTCAACTTGTAAGAGTCTAAATATATTTTTTTCCCCAAAGAGACATTTTCTTTTCTTAAAAACTATTTAAACTCAAGACTTTTTGTAAAATAAATAAACAAATACATTTATTAACATTTTTAATTGGTTCATTTATTAATTAATACAAAATTAATTGGTCTTTAATGGTTATCACAGCTTTGTTCAATTATATGGTTGAACTTCACTACAATCAAAATAATATTTATTCGTCCAATTTTTAAATTGAGTTTGTTTTATAATTCCTCTGAATGCAGTTCTATGTACATTTCTTTCCTTTTTTTTTTTCCAGACCTTTTGTATGTGTGTGTTTAAAGCTTCTGGAACATGCAATGCTGTTTTTCTCGCTACTCATGCTGCATTTGGCTCAGACAACGTGGAAACTAGCTTCACAGTTTCTAAATGGCAAAGACAGGCAGAGTATTATCTATGGCAAGACCACAGAATGCGTTTCTAGAAATGTCTAAATGGATCAAACATAAACTTGACAGAATGAGTGCTGCAGTATAAGAATTACATGAATAATGTAGACTAATAATGTAAGAATGGACTAATTCCACATGTAAAGTAAGCTTTATACTGTAGTTGTTGTTGATTACACTGGAAACGAGTGAATAAAAGAATAATGAACAGTTTATTGTGAAATCATAGACTTTCAGTAGTTTTCACAAAGACACAACTGGCATGGTCACTGTAAGCGTCTGAAAGAAAAACAGAAAAAGGCTGTATTAGACATTCTGCTCCAGCATAAATATAAATGAGTAATAAGAGGCAATTCAAAAGGGTTTAGAAAGACCACCTCAAAATACAGCACTTTAAATATGAGCAAAATGTCTACAAAATAAATAAAGCACCTGTGTGTTTGTGTTGTATTGGGCAACACTGTTTTCTTGGTCAATAAGCATGGGGAAGAAAATATCCAAGTGGAAAAGAGATGGTCGGGCAATCAGCACTAGTCTGTCTTCTCCCAAATCCAGAACAAGAGATCGAGCAGATGACTAGTGAGAAGGAAACAATAAAGTTTAAAGTCACTTTCATTTTTATAAATCCAAAAAACATTTTATAGATCCACAAACTGGATTACTCACCACTCCAGGAAGGAGGATCTCAGCGATCAGGTGCTCTGCTTTACCACTCGGTGGCTCCACTAATAAAGTGAACTCTGGACTGGAGTTAAAGCAGCACAAAGTCACAGGTCAACCTCACAACAATAAATGATTCATCACTCTGAGCATTAAAAATAGGGGCAAAACAAGGTCTTTGCATTCAGATTTGTCAAACATAAGAGGCAGCATTTGAAAGAGTCAAACAAAACCTCTTACAAATGAATTCAAATAACCATACCGTTTGGCCGCTGAAGGCAGAGTGTGAGATTCCCTGTCCATAAAGAACAAAATGATTAGAGCAATTCTAGTTATAGCCACAGCAGGATCAGGTTCAGGAAAGAGCATTGAGATGCAGAGGTGTAATATCACAACTCAATCACTCCTATCAAATGTCACTGATATGAACAGGTCCAGACAGAATCACTGGATTTAATAAGCACTTCATTTGGAACAAAGCACTCTGTGGTACAATGGTGCACTCAATGGCACTCTCTTATAACTGCCCAATATGTTAATTAACTAGAGGCTGACGGTGTATAGACGCTTTTACAGGTATGTAAATGTGATTTATGCATTAAGCTGTCCATTGTTTGACACTGATGTATTACTCTAAGTGTTTGAACAGTGCTTTCTAAGTGATCGGAGATTGTTGAAGCAAGTTGAAGCAAATAAAAACTATGTCTCTGGGGGGTGAATACAACCTTCAAATAAAATGGGTATATCTAAATAAAGAGTCCTCAACAGACCTTTGAAGCTATGATTACTAATTAACTGCATTTGCCACCTGTTTATGGTCGTTGTTTTTTGTTGCTGCTGATTTTACAGTATGTGGTGTTTGTGCACTTTTCCAGCGTTAACTTGGCAGATACTTTTACCAAACCGCCTAATTCAACATTTACTCTAATGCAGAGAATTTCTTTTGCAGTGGAATTTTTTCCAAGCTAATTTCCATTGGAACATTGCTGTTTTACCGACCAGTCGAATGGAAAAAAATTTTACCGCTTGGTAAGTTGCCATAAAAGACAAGAAGGCAAGTGTGGTGGAGCACACTAATGCCTAAGAACATTCTCTCACACATATCCCTTAACCTTCATGTCTTTCAAACATACAATCTCTCTCTAACAGAACTTATAGCTTTTTTGTGGACTTCTCTGCTTTTAATAGCCGAGGCTCGAACCAGCGACCTTCTTGCTGGGAGGCGAACGTGCTACTCACTACGCCACCATGGCGCCCTACGCGTATGCTATATAATACAATAAAATATTATAGAAGTAAAGGTATTGGTTAGCATGTAGGCCTCGTGGCACAGTAGGTAGCGCTGTCACTTCACAGCAAAAAGGTTGCTGGTTCGAGTCCCGGCTGGGTCAGTGGGCATTTTTGTTTGGAGTTTGCATGTTCTGCCCATGTTAGTGTGGCTTTCCTCCGGATGCTCCGGTTTCCCCCACAGTCCAAAGACATGCGCTATAGGTGAATTGGGTAAACTAAATTGTCTGCAGCGTATGTGTATGTATGTCCTGGTCCTCCAGGTTGGGGCTTGAGGGTTGGGCTAACAACCCACCTCATAAAAATTAGATGTTACGAAACACCAATATGGTGCGGCTAAAAATCAAGATCGATATAAACAGCCCTGGGAGTAAGATATTGTTTTTTGTCTTTACCTAAATGTTTTAGTTCAGCTTACTTGATAATTGTAAGGCAATCGGTTTCCTAATATTTTCCTAGTAATGTGAACACTAATAAGAAGTTAACACAACTAATTATTTTTCAACAGTGCTGTCAACAGTACTGAAGTTTAATTTATTAAGAAGTTGTAAATTCAAATCATTTTAAGTTATGTTCACTTAAAATTATTACACTACCGAAGGCAAGCGGTTTCCTCAATTTTTCTAAGTAAGGTCAACTTATTATATTTTACAGTGTAAAAATTTAATTTTGAGTAAGGAGTATTAGAGTTGACCTCACAACATGTTTCAGCACCTTTCCCCCTGTTTCCCTGAAGATACAAAGAGCTTACCTTGAGTCAATTTCCTGGATAATTGGCTTGCTCTTGGTACGTATGTTTTGTTCTCCTATGGATCCCATGAACTTCCTGTTCTTCAAAATTTTTATATCTACATTTAAAAAAACAAACAAACTTAAATAAAAAAATATTTTAAAAAATAATTAGAAGAAGACATGTAGAGATTCTGTATTTTCTCTGACCTCTACTTAACTCCAGGTTGTATTTGTTTTCCAAGCCCTCCAATGAAACCGCAATGAGGAACTGCTGGAAGAGGTTTTCTTTCTGTTGAGTACAAGCCGACACAGAGATGGCCATGAATGCAGATTCCTAACCCTTAGGTCTTTTATTGTAGATTCACGTTCAAGACACGCACCTGACATTTCTGGAAGAATTCATCATTGATCACCACATCATACACAGTACAGCCTTGCGAACCTGGCAAAAATAAATATTTTGATTGCTAATCTATTGCTGCATAAGTCTGTCAGCACAAGTTCTGGTTTTGGTCATTTATAGCAGCCTGATCACACTTCCAACAACAGACTTAGGAATGCATACAGGAGACACTGATAAAAGGAAAAGGGAGTGAATTGGAAAACATAATCTCACTAGCTGCATTCAAACTGTGTAAACCAGGGGTGTCCAAACTCAGACCTGGAGGCCTGTTGTTCTGCATAGTTTAGCTCCAACTTCCTTCAACACACCTCCCTGGAAGATTCTGGTATACCTAGAAAGAGCTTAATTGCCTGGTTCGGGTGTGTTTAATTGGGAATGAAACTGAAATATGCAGGACAATGGCCCTCCGGGACCGAGTTTGGACACTTCTGGTGTAAACTAAAAATACAAAATTAAATGGAAATGTGTCACTTTCGCAAACCAAATGTAAAATGTATTAAGTATTTTTCAATTAAAACACAGAAATATTTCTCAGAACTGCAAGGGAAATTGTTATTTTCCCCCCAATTCCACAGGTCTTCTTTGAAATCATGCACTACAACTTCTCAGAAAAAATGCATTCATGGCTGCTCCGAAGAAGAGAGGGCTTTCCGTGCCATCAATGGTTGTTTGACACACATGCAGCATGCCCAGTTCTATTAAAAATGGTGGCTAGTGCATTGGCTGTAATATAACTAAAACTACTTATATCTCTTGCAAGACCTTTAGAATTTGAAGCTTTAGTCTCATAAATCTAGGAGCAAATGAGTACGCTTTCATTTCGCAATCATTTTTTTATTGACATTTGGCAAAGAAAGGTTTGTGCTAGTTTGTAAAGGAAACCCGCCTACTGTTATCAACTTCTGTGTGTGGTTCGCCAAGGCTCATAGGCACTCTGTAACTCGTCGGGTCCTCTGACTCCAGTAGTTCCACAAGTGCTTCCTGGGACAAGTGAGGAGGTGGCGGTACCGTCTGTGACTGGCAGATGTTCAGAAAGACCTTATTTTTGTCTGACACAGAGGAGGTCTTCACACAAATACCTGGAAATAGAGCATAAATTAATGTGGGTTTTAAAGGTATGGTCTTAAAAGATTTTTTTTTAACTCACCAGGCTGTGGACGGATGACTTTGGAAGGGAGACTGTCGCTCTGCAATTTTCCCATGGTCTGCAAGATAAATAACATTTTAATTAATAATATTTTAATCTCATTTTTGCAGTGATTGGAATTAGAATGAGACCCAAAGGCTAAAATGTTCCCTGAAGCATCAATGCGAGGACTTTGCTATGAGACGATTTTTCATTACTCGCCTCTTTTGATATTTAAATTGGCACTACTGGCACTTTCATCTGTATGCCAATGATATGCAAATTTATATACCCTTGAATTGTGAAAACAAACTGGCATTAAAGCCTAATTTAGACTGTCTGGAGGAATTAAAACTTTTTTTTTTTCAGTAACTTTTTAATTTAGATTTTTTCAGACACATCAAGGCAAGTGCGCAAAGGTCACTCTCACACACTCACAAACACACACTTTAATTTACTGTGATACTCCATATAATTTCATATTAAATCCAAAAACTGAGCTTGTTTTGCACAGGCCTATCTAAAAAGTAATTGCGCCAACTGATGATCAACACTAAAAATTACAAATTTTACCTCTTACCAACAGAGAAGCATGATTATGGTGTTATAGTTTTGCAATCAAAAAAATGTGTCTATAACGGAAGTCAAAGGGGCAAAAGCAGCCACGAATAGTAAATTAGGGAGATGTTTTTTTAATCTTATGTTGACCAAAACAAAACAATGCACCAAAGGCAATGTTGTTACTAATCTTTCACATGTCTAAGACTGTAATAAAACAAGGTTTTAAAAAATCCAGTCCACAACTACTTTTTATATTGAAAATAATTAATCTTGTGTTTTTTTCACCAACTCAGTGACATCATTTGAAAATTAAAGAGTCAAAATTGTGTAATTTTCTAAACAATTTAGTCATTTTGATCAAGGCTGGGGTTGATAAAAATTAGAATTATAATAATCTGATACAGCAGTTTAATTTAGTGGATGTTTTCATCCGTAACATAACAAAAAGGTAGTAAACTTGCCCAGAGTTAGGGCTGTGCAATATGAACAAAATAATCATATTGCGATTTTTGGAACGAATATTGCGATTGCGATATTTATTTTGCGATTTTAGTTTTTGCTTTTTCAAACAAGCTACACACATTCTAAATGTATTCAGTGCACAAGAAGTGCATACTAAACATTTCACAGTGAAATAACATAGTATTAAGTTTAATAAATAAAACTGTAGTAAAATTGTCTTTAAAACAGACAACATAAAATAAATTAAGATTAACTAACCTCACCTCTAGTTAAACACATACTGTACACAGTGGTACTGACTGCTTAATAAACAAAACTGTAATAAATTGTCTTAAAAACAGACAACATGAAACAAATAAAGATTAACTCACTTCAATTCCAGCCATAACAATAAATAAAAACTAACATAAATCAAAACCACCTATTCGGTTCTCCAGCTCAACCTCATCGTTCGTGGAATGAGCTCTGATTGGTTAACATCTTTCTCCTGCTCAGCTTAGCTGTAATTGGCCGGTGTGCTGCATTAACTCTGATTGGTTAACATATTAAAATCATGCGCACAAGAACGTATTCTGAATAAAAATCTAAATAAATTAATAGATAAAATTGAAGCCCTACGTGATTTAGAAATTGCATGTGCTTAAATCACTAATTTTTTTTTGCAATTAATTTCACAGCCCTACCCAGAGTGTATTGCTGAGTTCTTTAAAAAGAAAAAAACATTTTCCCAAAATATGCGTCAAAATAAGATTTGTCACCAAAAATCATTCCCCTAGCAGAAATGCAGAAAAAGTTAAGGCCAAATTAAGACTCAAGATCACCCCAGAGTGAATGAAAACATCCCCAACAGCACATAAGCGTTAAGCAGAAGTGTTTACGTGCAGGCAGATTGGGACAGGCCACTCTATCACCCGCTTTCAGTCAAACAGGGTTGTAACCATTGTAGCATAAAGAGGAGTAAATGAAAACAACGTTTTAATTTTTGAGTGAACGGTCCATTTCAATATTTATTTCTACTGCATGTGAAGTTAAACAGCTGAACTTGGACTCCAGCCTTATCATGTAGGACATTCTACAACGCTTAACATGAAAAAGCTTAATGTACCTAAACGTCAACCAAAGGAACCCACATTTCTGTCAAACTTTACTTGTAATGAACCCTAACTACTATAAAAAAAATTGTCCCAATTCCATAGATAAAGTGAAAAACATCACGTTAGGCGTTTTCTCCTTCATTGAAGGCTATGATAAGGAAAAAGCTTAACGTGGCTTAATGCACCTTTACAACATGCGTGGACAATCAAATTTCTATCAAAATTTTACTTGTAATTAACACTATGAGCCCCATTTCCACAGCTAAAGAGAACAATATTGCGTTAAGCGTTTTCCCCTTTGTAGTTGTGTCAATGACATTCACAAGCACATTCTTTTGACTGCAAGGGTTAATCTATTATGGATAGACTGATTTTATGAACAGCCTTTTTAACATTTGGTTTCCCTCGGTTGTTGAAATACCTTTCCTTATTATAAACATAAATGAGGGAGAAAATGCTTAACGTGATATTGTTGACTTTATAGAACTGCCCGTTCTTTTTACAGTAGTTAATGTTAATCACGAGTAAAGTTTGACAGAAATGTGGGTTTCTTTGGTTGATGTTTAGGTACATTAAGCTTTTTTTAGAATGTCCCCATCATGTTAGTAATCAGAGAAGTGCTAGACACTTTACAACATTAATTTACCGTTTGAGCTGATTTACCTGAAGCAGAAGTTGTTGGTAAAGCTCTTCTTGTTGTTTCTGCTCGTGTTCAACACCGAGGAGGAGAGACGCGTCCGTGTCCATGACTACACACATGGACACACACGACAAATTATCATTGAGGTAAACTTGGTTTTATTTTCGCCCATTCATTCATTTTTGAACAGTGACAACTTGTCACACGGTCTCTATATTGCAACGTTACTTTGAATGTTCGGTCTGAAAGCTCAACAACATTCAACAACATTCAAAACAACATTAGCACTAACATTACTGTGAACTACTTGTGCACTGATCAGTGGCTGCTAATATGATTTATCTGGAATTTGCAGATAATTCTTTTCTGAAACTAAATTATTAAGGAGAAAGTCTGAATGTGCGAATATAAAACCAACTTTACCTCTAACTTTAGCTTTAGTATGCATTATAAAACTATTAAATAACTAACCAGGTTGTCAGTGAAAGTGGAAACTCTAACGTTATAACGTATGCTCAGGACGTTACATTAATGAAGAGCATGCAGGTTTAAAAAGCACATACTGTATCGTGATTACGACATGATATACTCACTGAGTGCCTCAGACATGCAGTAAAATGAAATCTCAAATACGTTCACTGTTCCGGTTTAGAGTGACGTTTCAAAGGTTTTTGTTGTTGTGTCAAAATAAAAGTCATTCCCCAAACGAGAAAGTAAAAGAGAAAGTATTATTATTAGTATTATTTATATATGAAAAGTAATATTGACAGCGGTCCCAGATTAATTATTTTTGTAGAGATTAATTCAGGTTAAACAAGTTGGCAAAAAGATAACAGTTGTTAAGATATTTTGTAAAAAATTAATGCACACACACACACACACACACACACACACACACACACACACACACACACACACATTGTTGCTAAGCATTTCTTAGCGTTTTTACTTGTCTGGCCTTTCATGGTTTTTGGACCCTTGTTTATTTTACTGTTATCGTCGTTTTGCCACCTGTCTTGACAATTCGCCTGTACTCTGTTTACGATTTTTGGATTATCTTCATGCTTCTGACTGTCCCTGTTTTGACCATTGCCTTCCTGACATTTCTCGTAACTGCAAGTTAAATCAACTATTATTGTCTGTAGTAATTTTATTTTAGATATTTTATTTTGAAAAAAGTAAATCAATAAACATCAACAATAATAATGTTAATAATAACATCAAAATATTAAATCATATAAGTAATACGAAAATGATAAATAATAATATTTTCTTATAATTAATGTGAACACCTATTAATAATAACTAGTATAGCAGTAGCAGTAATCTTATGAATTACAATAAAGCAATTTATAACATTTCTATAAATCAGGGGTGCCCATACTTTTTCGTATGAAGGGCCAAAAACCAAATATCATTGAGAGCTGTGGGCCGCAGCTAAATATACCAAACTATATTACATTAATGTTGCCATGGGTGATTACTTAATGTATTTAATAAATATTAATTTAAATCATTTAAACTAATGCAGTATAACTTTTTAAAGTATAACTTAATGTAAAAACATACACTGTAAAAAGTAAAGGTGCTTCAGATACCCTGTTGAGTACTCAAGGAACTTCAAAATGTATTTTAAGTGCCTCAAAGCTCTTTCTCTCAATAAGGGGTTTCTTGAGGAACCACTGACTGGCTTTCCAGTACTTACAGGACCCTTTTGCAGTAATTGGGAGCCTTCAAGCACTTTTTATCAATACTGAGATTCTGGAGTCACTGTTTTCTTACACTAAGACTTCAGAGCACTTTGAAAGTTATTAGAGGAACTCAAATTCCAAAAAATAGTTAGTGTAAGCTCTGTAAACTTACATAATGGTTCCTGGTGGATCTTTCTTCTAAAAACTAGCACTTAAAGGAACCAAGAGTTTTTGTGACAATTAAATAAGACAATTGTAGAGACCAGAAAATGAGATGCATGTTCATTTACTTAATATTTTCTTACATATTTGTACTTTTAGAATAATATGAAATTTGGTGTGTTTTTTCTCTCCTCTTTTTGTGGCACTGTGAATACATAAGAATATTATTGATTAGAATCTAAATTCTTAATTTTCTTAACTTTCTTGCAGTTAGGAGAAATTGTTGAGAAATTGTGAAAAAATATGAAAACGTAAAAGTGATTTTAGTGGTGGAAAAGTACTGAAAAATCATGAAAATGGTACCATTACTTGCCAAAAAAAGTAGAGTAAAAGTATAATAAAAGTATAAACACTACTGAAAGTACGAGTAAAAAAATAGGCATTATGCTGTAAAAATATTTCAATTATACTTTGCAAATTAGAAATGTATGAGGCAGCGTTGTGGTTCAGTGGTTAGCATTGTCGCCTCACAGCAAGAAGGTCACTGGTTCGAGTTCCAGTTGGGTCAGTTGGCATTTCTATGTGGAGTTTGCATGTTCTCCCCACGTTGGTGTGTTTCCCCCACAGTTCAAAGACATGCTCTACAGTTGAATTGAATAAACTAAATTGGCTGTCGTGTATGAGTGTGAATAAGAGTGTGTGGGTGTTTTCCAGTACTGGGTTGCAAGTGGAAGGGTATCTGCTGTGTAAAATGTATGCTGGATAAGTTAGTGGTTCATTCTGCTGTGGCGACCCCTGATGAATAAAGAGACTCAGCCAAAGGAAAATTAATGAACTATGCAAGTTAGTAATGTAGCTTAAATTTTAACCACATTTTAACCATAAAGCTTGAATTATTTGGTCAAAATTATTTTATTTAGATTTTTTTTTTTACAAATTGTTTCCTTAATCTGAGCAGTTCTTTTTTTCACGGATGCAGGTAGCTACTTTTAGCAGTAGAAAATATACCCTTTTCTACTTTAGCCAAAAAGAGTGTTTAAGAGTCTACTGATAAAACATTGATGAAAAAACTCCACACTGATGAGGGAAAACCTAGACATTCACGAAGTTTGTGATGAAGATGAGGATGTTTCTTCATGCAAAATAGATTTGAGGATTGAAAATTAATTTATCTTCTCTATTTTGGAGGTTTAGTGAAGGCGGGTCATTTTTGACGCAAAGAGCGAATGGTGTGTGCAGAATTCTATTCCTAGAGACGTGGTGCTTTTAGGTGATCACATCCAAAAACAAGCCTCAATCTCCTATTCTCACACTTGACGCTATGGCTGTGTCACAGATTGGTCAGGCTCTCACAGCACGCAATCACAACGAGCACCATCACCTGAGTTTTAATTCACCACAGCTGCACCCAATCACCTGGACCCCTACTTAAACACATTCCTCACAGCACTCAGCGTCCGGGCTCGTTGCTACGAAGCAGACTCTTGAGTTGTCACGCTCCTGACAATCACTCACGGTCTCGCACTTACATCTTCTCTGTTTGCTCCTAGTTTGTTCCTGTCTTCAGTGTTTCCAGTCAGTGGTGTGTTCGTCGTCCGTCTGTCCTCCGTTCAGCTATCTGGTGTGTGCTGTCCATCTTCCCATTGTGTATCCTCCCTTCTGCTAAGGAAAAGGACTGTACATCATCCAGATCATTCACCATCCTTGCCTTCATTCCTGTTTGTGTTCAGTGTTGTCTAAATAAACTGTTAAACGTTTCACTTACCAATTCTGTCTGTCTGCTTCATAACAGGCTGGGCCGATAAATGATATTACATCGAATTGCGATTAAAATTTATGCCAACAACAATGATAAGCTCTGGATTTTTTAATTCTATATTGACGTAAGATCCAATCACAAAGCAGAAATGTGCAACAATGCGAATCTAGAAATGAATTTGACCACCAAAAATCTATCATCCGAAAATATGTTATGCCATTTAATGAACCCTCTAATTTTTGTTGCTTCAGTCCTTGTTGGGGTACTCTTTTAAATCCCTAAGTGTTAACATTTTACATGGAAGTATATATCGTCATCATTCAATATGGAAAATAATTATCGAGATTGCATTTTTGCCATATCACCCAGCCCTACATGAAACTCACAGATTCATGGAAGCAACGCTGCTAATAGCAGAGCAGGAAACTGTGGGACATGTTCATCTGTCAACATTGAGATGTAAAAAATACAGGATCATTCTCTTGAACAGCTCTTGCAAAAATATGAAGTTTGAGATTGGCTCTTTGATGCTTCTTTTACTTTTCATAGAAAGATCAAAAATACAGGAGAAATATGGGAAAATAATTAAACAGGATGAGAGAATGGTAAAATATGGGAGAATTCCTGCAAAAACAGGATGGTTGACAGGTATGTATGCTACGATCTTAATTCTTGTATCTGCGTTCCAGAAGCAAAGTACCACTGCAAAGTTCTAATAAGACGCTGTATCTTCTGTGAGTGTAAGTCAGCGAAAAGCACAGCCTCCCAGTCATTTTACGCCAACGTTAAATCAACTTCATTGCCAGCACCCTGCACCATCAGAAGGGAAAGAACATTAGCAAAATGAGCCACCACAAATCTGTCCACTTCTGCCTCCAAATAATGGGGTTCCATTTGTGCCAAAATTCCCTTGCCTGCTTTCTGCTTTGTACCTCACAAAGCTTTGTTCTGCTTTGTACCTCACATTAGTCTTTGTCTACTTTCATTGCCCACACGTTCAGGAAAGTCAGCATTGTTGACATACATGTTGTCTGTTGATGTCATCTTAAACTGTCGGTTTTTCTCTGTTTTGTACTGTCATATTCTATAGGGTATTCTGTCATCTGATCTGTTGTCCTTATTGCTGTCTATTCATCTTCACTGTCATCCTTACCCTCGTCTTTGCTGACATCGTTCTGTCGTCCTTACTGTTGTCTATGCTGTCGTTCAAAAAAATGTTGGTACAGTGTCTTGTCACTGTGGTGGTACCTTTCACAAAGTATACAATATTGTATCTGCACTTTTTCTAAAACAAAGGTACATTTTGGTTTCCCATGGTACAACTCGTGACCCTGAAAGGTACAAATTTGTTTCTTTTCTTAAGCTACAATTCTGTCCCATAGAAAGGTACTGCCACAGTGACAAGGGTTTGTACCTTCTTTGGTACAACATTGTACCATTTTTTTCTGAGAGTGTACATTTTAATGCTTTATTACATTTCCTAATTTCTGTTTAAAAGAGAAGAGATTTTTTCAACACATTTCTAAACACAATAGTTTTAATAACTAATTATTTTAACAACTGAGTAACATGTAAAAATTCTTATGTCTTTATGATTATTAATAAAGTTGAATGTTTAAGGTCCTAGATTATATGATGACCTTAGAGTCCTACAGAGCAAAACAGGAATAATATGCGTGTCATTGCTTTTTCTGTCTAATGGTTTGTTTCTCCAGGATCATGAGGACATATTGAGTGGACCTGGACTCTTGAAGAATTGTTTCCTGAGTTATTTGCCATTTTATGTGTTAAATCTTTTAAAGTCAATTCCTTTGTATGTAAGCTGCCAGTTTGGATGTAGATTGTACCGGTTATTTTTAACCAGTTTTGATTAGACTGCAGAGTGCACTTAACCTTGTGTAAGAAACAGATTATACTTTATGTGTGTGTGTGTGTGTGTGTGTGTTTTCTATTCATTCTTGGATCATTTCACAGGTCTGGGGTCAGCTCTGAAGTGAGATATCTTTCAGAATTGTACAGGCACACGCCAATCAGGTTAAAACACCTACTGTATACGTACAGTATGACACAGTTAATGACGTTAAGTGAGAGTATAATTGTTAATATTTTGAGATTGTGTGCAGATCTGCTTATGAACTCATTTGCGAGTGTTGAAGCTTCTGCCGATGAAACTATAAACTATCTTCAGTAAACTATTTTAATCGAATCTCTGACACCGGCTCTTCTTCATCTGACAGACTGCTCATTTTTTGGGTTAAACTGTAAAATATCTCTACAATTAGTATTATTGTTTTTAAATGTGCTGCTTTGTGAAGCATATGGAGAATGTGGAGCATGAATATATATATGAGCATTAATAATACATTCTTTATCACATAACCCCACCTGAGGAATGAAGACAGGTTGCAATAAAATGTTATTCGGATTTTAATGAGAACTTTTTGTGTCATTTCATATGGTTTAAGATACACATAATAACATTTTTAATTTTATTAAATGTGTTTTACAAACAGGCGCCACGATGGTGTAGTGGGTAGCACGATCGCCTCACAGCAAGAAGGTCGCTTGTTCGAGCTTCGGCTGGGTCGGTTGGCATTTCTTTGTGGAGTTTGCTTTCCCCATGGTTGCATGGGTTTCCTCTGGGTGCTCCGGTTTCCCCCACAGTCCAAAGACATGCGGTACAGGTGAATTGGGTAGGCAAAATTTCTAACCACAGATTAAAAAAGGGACTAAGCCGAAAAGAAAATGAATGAATGAATGTTTTACAAACAGGTATGCAAGTAAACAGAAAAAAAAACACATTTACACAAATGCGTCAATATAAAAATTCAAATAAAATAAACAATCTGAGATACCCAGAATAAAGCGCATGAACAAAAACACAACAAAGTATAAAAATAGCAATACAGTGTACATTAAACAATACTACAAAATATTTACTGCTTTAAAAACAAAGTATCCCAATAATTGTAGAGTACTCTAGCTGTAAATTGTTTTCCGTCCCTTTCTTAAAGAAATGTCTTTAGCACAGTCACTCCTGAGTGCTGAGAATCCATATCTCATAACTGCCATGATCATCACAGTGCAGACGATTTCAGAAAACATGAATAGAGGTGCTTTACAGATAAACGATTATAGCAGTTATAGAGAGACATTCAAAGAGGGGCACTCACAGTTGGACATATACATGCTTGAGCATATTGATATAATAAGCTGCACTTGGATGATTATGTTAGCCGCCGATTAGAGTACAATACCATGCAGTTTTTTTTTTTTATATGATCAACTGGAAGAAGGCAGGGAACCATCACTGTGAACAACAAAACAAAATAATTGTCCAATAATTTGTTAATACACACTAACAATTTTTGAAAAAGCTGAAGGTTGACATTACCTGAGACACCTGTGTTGTCCTTCTAAGTGGCACAAGGGGCTTTCCTTCAGCTGTCTGTAAAAAAATCACTTTCCCTTATTGCCTTATAAACATTTCAGTGAGTGTAACTGAAAAACATCATTTTTAGTGTTGTGGATTAATAGGAGACTCACCGCTGGAGAACCTCTGCTCTGTAAAAATATCATTTGAAAATTATACAAAGTCCAAAGCTTTTAATGTAATACAATATTAATAATTTTGTCTAGTTTACCTTGCAATTCCACAAAAGTAACAGGAGTAGAAAGACATTGAGTAGTAGAGAGACAGCAAGGACCGCATACATTGTGTTTATGGTAGCTTGAAAACACAAAAGAAATATGGTGGTTTACAAAGAGATTCATAGGAAGAGGAAGAAGAACGGCTAGGAAAAATGACTGGTCAGAAGGAATAACTGCTATCAGACTTACTATGGAGATTCTGATTTTCAGCCATTACTCTCTCATCTGTAATACAAACATTAAAAACTGAGGTTAGCATCAGCGTATTAAACAATATTATACAGGTATTCCTGAGAAAATATAAAAGTAGCAGTGTGTTGGCTTCGGTAAGATGAGCTTACATGGTTAATAATAAAAAATATTGATATTAATTGTTATTAAGTTTAAAAATGATTAAGTCTTGCAAAGCAGTTGGTGTCAATAGCCTCTTTCACACATGCATACCTTTCTGGAAAATTACTTGCAATTTGCAATAATGAAATCCTAGGCCCTATCATACACCTGGCGCAATGAGAAGCAAGAGTGATTTGTTGCTATTTTCAGAGCATATTCAGAGCTATTTCCAGTCTATATTATGGGTGTGTGTTATGGCGCATTATTGGCGCATTGCTGTTTTAAAGATCTGAAATAGACTGTGTCATTGAGCGAATAAAAGTTGGTCTAAAGTATAGCGTAAATCGCTGTAGTTATGCGCCTACACAGGTCCAAAAGCTTTGTAAGAGATAAAGGATATACAACAACAGAACAATATCTTTACATATGATAAAATAAAGGATTAAAATGTTACAAAAATGATTATTTTATACATAAATATAGAAACCACTACATCCATGCCTCTTTCATGTTGGGGAGTGGGGGCTTTTTTCAGTTTATTCATGACAATTAGCATTTGTATAATGTTCATTCATTCATTCATTTTCTTTTTGGCTCAGACCCTTTATTAATCAGGGGTTGCCACGGCAGAATGAACCACCAACTTATCCAGCATCTGTTTTACGCAGCGGATGCCCTTCTAGCGGCAACCCATCACTGGAAAACACCACGCACTCTCATTCACACACATACACTATACGGACAATTTGCTCGCCCAACTTGCCTATAGCGCATGTCTTTGGACGTGTGGGCAAACTCCACACAGAAATGCCAACTGAACTAGCCGAGGCTCGAACCAGTGATCTTCTTGCTGTGAGGCAGCAACACTACCCACTGCGCCACCGTGCTGCCTTGTATAATGTTATTATTATAATTATTATGAGTATTATTTATTATATTATATTATTATATTTATATTTGTTTAAAAAACAGGTTTAGATTTGTCCACCTTTCAGGTTGGAACATTACCCATAAACTGCAGAATCGCTCTGTTCATGAACAGCACATTTTAGAATTTACTGCTAAAGGTGTCCAGTAATTTTACAGCATTATACCAGTATTATTGTGTGAAAGAGGCAATAGCCGCCACTTTATTAGGTAGACCTACGTGTCTGCTTTATGCTGAATACTAGATGAAAAAACAGAAATAAAGGAAAACTAATAATCATGCTAAAAAACATGATTTGCCCCAACAAATCTAAACACACTATTATGGACGTGTTGAATATTACTGTACTGTAGGAAATGCAAAGTGGAAATAATCTGGAGAAACAAAGCAAAGTGATCTCAAAAGAGCTTTAGCCACATATATACTTGTGTTAAAATACCAACTGTCATGTACCTCTCACTCATAGTTTATAAAAACAGATATGCATTCATGTAGACTTGGTCAAGGCGATCTGCAGTTTAAACCAGACATCAGAATGGGGAATAAAGTGACTTAGAACGAGGCTGATCTACTGGGATTTTCACGAACAACCATCTCTAGGGTTTAGAGAGAATGGTCAGAAAAAGAGAAAATATCCAGTAAGTGGAAGTTACAGCAGCAGAAGACCACACCAGCGGCCTATCAGCTAAGACCAGGAAACTGAGGCTACACCACAATTGGACAATAGAAGAATGGAAAAACATTGCCTGGTCTGATGAGTCATTTGATGGTAGGGTCAGAATTTGGCACCAACAACATGAAAGAATGAATCCATTCTGCCTTGTATCAACATTTCAGGCTGCTGGTGGTGGTGTAATGGTGTGTGGGATATTTTCTTGGCACACTGTGAAACCATTAGGACCTAATCGAGCATTGTGTCAACGCCACAGTATTGTTGCTGACCATGTCCATCCCTTTATGACCAGAGTGCACCCATCTTCTGATGGCTACTTCCAGCAGAATAACGCGCAATGTCATAAATCGCGAATCATCTCAGACTGGTTGAACATGAGTTCACTGTACTCAAATGGCCTCCACAGAACCAGAGCTCAATCCAATAGAGCACCTTTGGGATGTGGTGGAACGGGAGATTTGCATCATGGATGAGCAGTCGACAAACCTGCAGCAACTGCGTGATGCTATCATGTCAATATGGGCCAAAATGTCAGAGCAATATTTCCAGTACCTTGTTGAATATATGCCAACCTGGTTATAGTTAGATGTACCTAATAAAGTGGCCGGTGAGTGTAGATTATTTGTAGCACAACGTTATTATGTAAAATGATTTCTTTATATTCTTATGGATTTAAGCTCCCCAAAGCAGAAGTGCAACACATCATTTGAAATGCAGATGTAGCATGTAGAAAAAGTAGATGCAGATGACACTTTATATGCAAAATATAAAGATGAGAAAGGAGGAATGTGACGTAAGACAGAAAAAGACTGGAGTGGAAAAGTCTGTTCTTCTACCCAAGAAAGTGGACACTGAGTGTTGAAAGACATGAAAAGCTCTGAGTGTTAAAAGTGTTATGCTACAAACTACAAATGAAGCTGCTCTGCTCTTATAAGAGCCAAACTTACTGAATGATTCTTTAGGTGAGGATGAAGTTGTCAATGAATCTACAAACGACTGATCTGCAAATCAAAATATTTCGTTATTTTTTTAAAAACATAAACCAAGAAAGCATTAATGCTCCTTGAATTGAATGTAAATAATGTAGGGCTTTTCACACTTGAAATGGTTAAAGTGTTAATTCACCCAACAATGAAAATTCTGTTTTTAAAGGTTCAAGAAACCCTGGGGTACTTTTTTTGAAATTGTAATAGATTTAGGACAACATTAGCACCTGTTAGCTTTAATTGTGGGGAAAACTGGATAATTTTGAGCTTTTGTCTGCTAATTTCATCTTCCGGGATTATAATCATTTTTGGGGCGGGATCAAAGTCGGTGACAGCTCAAAACTGCAAGTGGAGTGATGCAAGTCAGTTTCTCATTATTATTCAGTTGAGTTTTCTTATCCTATGAGAAGACCCTGCTTCTTAATTATTCATTAGAGCACGTGCTTTCCGAAGACTAAGCAGACCTGCCAAGCTGGGAGACCCAATGACTAGGTGAGACACGGGTCGTATATGTTTGCTTCCATGATTTACGGGGTTTGTTGCATGTGTTTCCCTGCGATTCTGTCAGGGCCGATACAGCAAAGCTGTTGGTTTACAGCAAGTATTTTGTTGAAAGAGCTGTACGAGAATTGGAGAATGGTGGACTTTGTCTTTTATTAGTTGAGTTTGTTACAGTCTATGGTTTGTTATCCAGACATATCGCCTATATCCATGCTGCTGTGTTTACACATGTTTAAAATCCTCCAGATTACCAACAGAATTAATGGTTGAAATGGACAGGGCAAGACGTGCTGCATTGCTATCCTCTGTTTCTGCATTCAGACCCGGGGACTGAGGAGGAGAGAAGTCCTCCTCATTTAAAGTGTATATTTAAACACATCTTTATGATGATATAACAAATTATGGTGTGTATATGAAATTATGAATAACAAATGTAGCAGGGCATTAAATTACTTACTGTTTATTTCTTTGCATTTTAACTTTGTAAACTATAAAATCATGCGTCTCCTCACACTTTGTGTCTCATTTTGTGAGCAAACTGTTCGCTCCACTCTTTTTCCCCTGCACTGCCGGCCACACCCACTCCCCCTCTGCCCGCAGAGCTCCATCTCGAAGCATTTTTCTGAAAAATTTCAGAGGTAGGGCTTGACCTGAAAGAGGGGGGGTTTCATGGCCCTTTAATAAAGTGAGCAAAGTTTTTTATAATAATAATACTAATAATACTAATACTAATAATAATAATAATAATAATAATAATTATTATTATTATTATTATTATTTGTGCATAAAAGTGTGCTCAACATACAGTTGAATCAGTGAAGCGAACATTGACAATGTTTTTGGTTATGTATCTGGACTTATATTACAGTCTCTGGACCATTTTAGTCTATGCAGGATAAGGGCGTTCCTGGATTTCATCTGAAATATCTTCATTTGTATTCCAAAGGTGAACAAATGTCTCAGAAGATTGGAACATCATGAGGGTGAGTAATTAATAACATCATTTTTATTTTTTTGGGTGAAATAACACCTTAACCATGAGACACTCAACCCCAGTGAATTGAATCCTGGTTTATCTTTGCTTTATACATTCTCACAGGTAATCCTGGTTATTATTTATTCACTGTCATTTCAGACTGTCCAATCTTAACATCTTTATTTGCAGTGTGAGTTATTACAGTATTGAACATCTATAAAGTATTTATTTCATCCTGTTATCAAAATGTTCTCATGATCTATTCAGATTATAAAGATAGAAATAAAACTCTCTTCTTCACTCCAGTCATTACTTGACAGTGTTCCCTCTGAAACCGCAACAAGAAAAATAACTAAAATTCACATATTGTCTTGCAATTTTTGCTCATTGTTTTTTAAAGTAAACTTCATGTATGGAATGAAGCTAAAATATGCTTAAAATACACATGAAATCAAAAGTAACTATATTAATTTTGTTAGCCCACACTTTTGTTAGCTATTTTGTCGTGTACAATTCATCTGTGCATGTCATTAAGAAATGTTTGCCGTTGTAATCTTGAAATCTAAAAACACACTTCCTGGGTTTTTTTTTTTTTTCAGTTAAATGATCAGATTGCGTCAGTCTGAGGTATTGGGTGTGGCTAACATTTTTAACCACGCCCCTCCATCTGTCAGTTTTGACAAGGCTAAGAAAACAAACAGAAACAGTGAGGAGAAGGTGTCTGTTAGGTTGTAATAACTCTCTAAACTCTTCCAGATGTTTCTAAATGAAATGCCTACTTTACTACATCCGATCAGATCAAGATAAGTTCATGTGGGCTTCAAGCAAAAGAAATATATTTTGTTGACCAACTTATAAATGTTTTAGCAATACTCTTTCAAGTACATTTTACTCTCTGTAGCACTAAAATAAGCATCCTTTTAAAGTGTATGATTTACTTAGTACCATTTAAGCTAACATTATGGTAGGTAAGACAATCTATTTGACAACATATCTACACAACTAAAGATAATTGCCATTCCTCAATTCCAAGAATGCATAAAGCAGACTTGCGTTTTCATGGAACTCAGAAAACCACAAGAACACAGAAATATCCTGTCAGAATTAGATGTTGCGATTGCCCTATTGGTCACATGATTTTCATGTTTTAATGAAAAATAATTACAGCATTACAACATTCATAAGATTATTATTATAATTATTATTATTATCATTATTTCTTTTCAATCTGTATAATGTGCAAAAGCTTATACTTTTGCACAATATAAATATATAAAATATGAAACATGCAGAATATCAAATATATATATTAAAAATGTAATGAATTTCAACAAATAAACATCTTTCAATGCATTTACGTCTGTTTTTTTAATAAGTCTTATTTCTAAACTGTTAAAACAGTGAAAACAAACAATCATTGTAATGTAATTGTTGTTAGAAAAACTGAATTATGTAACGCAAAAAATTGCATTTGTATTTTTTTCCTGGAATATTTACTTCTCAATGTAACCAGCTCCATAGCAGGGCTTTCGTAACCCTGTATATAAAATGATTTCACATGTGAAAACCCTTATACTTGGGTTGACGACAAGATTGTGAATAACATAACCTAGGGTTAAGCATCCTGTAAAAAGCCATACATTGTACATAATTCAACAACAAAATAATTGTTTTAATGCAATTTTACAGTTCGGATTGCACTTCTGTGCTAAATTTGCTTACTTTCAGGAGCAGTAAAGTTTGGGGTGACCGCTGTTGAAGATGTTATACCTGTATGCAATCGAAATAAGTGGTATGATATCAAAATTTGTAGACTCACATGGCATGTAAGGTATTTGTGTTTTCCTTTTGTGTTTTATGTGAATTTGCTTACTTCCAGCCTGATCTGTGTTGGTTGAACTGACTGTCGTTAAAAATGTTGTGCCTAAGTGATTTAGTAGAGAGCATGGTTCACAGTTAGCTTCATCAAAACAGAACAGCTATACAGTAGTACTGTTTCACTGCAATAATTAACAACACTACAAGGCGAGAGTAATTTTGTTTTTATTTTGTTCAAAAAGTTTTTTTTTTTGCCATTTCCCCTTTCTGTCTGCTCCCAATGCTTTCCTGTTCCATTACTTTTTGTGAAAGGGTTTTATTCTGTGAGCCACAAAATGATCCTGTCGGTTTGGGGTCTTGTAGTAGGGCTCGGGTCAGTGCTCTCTGAAAGCTTCATTTATTCATTCATTCGCATTCAGCTTAGTCCCTTATTTATAAGGGGTCGCCACCAATGAACCATCAACTATTCAGGCATTTGTTTTATGCGGCAGATGCCTTTCCAGCCACAACCCAGTACTAGGAAACACCCATACACTCTCACATTCACACACATACATTACGGCCAAATTAGTTAACTCAATTCACCTATAGAACATGTCTTTGGACTGTGAGGGAAACTGGAGCACGGGGAGAACATTCAAACTCCACAAAGAAATGCCAACTGGCCCAGGCGGGACCATAGTAACGTTCTTTCTGTGAGGCGACAGTGCTAACAACTGAGCCATCGTGCTTTAAAATCTTTATTTATACATTCTTTTTTTTTTTCAGCTGAGTCTCTTTATTAATCTGTAGACCACACAGCGGAATGAACCACCAACGTATCCAGCATATATTTAATCCAGCACCCGGTGGAAACCCACGCAAACACTGGGAGAACATGAAAACTCCACACAGAAATGCCAACTGAATCAGCCCAGGCTCAAACCAGCGACGTTCTTGCTGTGAGGCGATTTGTTCTACCCACTGCGCCACCGTGTCACCCATCTAAAAGTCTTTTTTTTTTATTATTATCATTATATTAGTAGAGACAGGAATGCATTGGGAACAGAGAGAGACAGAGAAAGAGAGGGGACGGATCAGCAAAGGACCGGGAATTGTGCCACAGGCACCTCAGTGCTGTGTTGACACACTTATACTACAGTATTTGTGCAAATGCTACACTGTTGTGTCCTCCTCAATCCCTAGAAATGTGTTGGATGTAACACTTGGAATATGTGTTCATTTTCAGTGTAATCTTCATCTGGTTCAACAAGTAAAAATCACCTAGAGTTTTTATTAAAAATTCAACACCAAATTGGAAAAAGTTGGAACAGTAAGGAAAATGCAAATTAAAATAGAAAGTAGTGATTTCCAAATTGACTTTGACTTCTATTTCAATACTTACTAGCTTTGTTCATTTTGAAGAGATGAGTGTGAAACCAACCATGGGAATGCCAAATTTCTAAGTTTGTTATATCTAATAATAATAATAAATAAATAAAATAAGCACAGTTTTAACACTAGCTTAAGGTGGTTTTGGGTGCAAAAAAGAATTAATGCAAATAATATGAGATGGAAAAGCATTTGTTGTATAAACTCTGATGAGATGAACATTATACCAAGGTGTGTAATCAGCTGTCTCCAATATGCTGTCTTTGTTTACTGATGGGTTACCAATACTCTCAATCGCTCTAACAAGTTCATAGAAATAGACCTAATTTGCATGTGTGTGTGTGTTTTTAAAGATTTGGTATTTTAATAATGTTTTGTGGATTTAGTTCATGTGTTCATTCAGCAGATGTGAAACAATCATTTAAATAATGTAAAAAACAATTCTATTTGAATGTAGAAAAACTAATGATTTGTTAAAAAGACATGAGTGCTTGTTAACACTTGTATATTAATTAAACTTACTTTCAAAAGCAGTGTCATTTAAGCTGATAGTTGTTAAAGGTGTTGTGTCTGCGATCACAAAAGAGTGATATATTTCACACAATTTCAGAACAGAACAGAAAAAAAGGTTAAAAAGCTGTCACAGAAGCTAAAAACAGAACTAAACTATCTATTTACATTCATGACATTCTAATTTAATAGTAGGAGTTCTTAGAAATGTTCAGACTAAAATATTCAGACTAAAATCACAAATCAAATTGTTTGTATACAAAAATGATGGAAGTTTATTTCAGCCACTGAATCAAAAATAAAAAGGTTTAAAGGTAATTGTGACTTTTATCTCATATAATTCTGGTGTTTCTTCACAAATTGTCTGTTAACTTGGAAATACAAGTTTATATAACACAGTGCTTTGCTAATAACTAGGCCCACACAGAATCTGCGTGCAGAATTCCACAGATTTTTAGCCCATAATTGATTCTGTTTAGTTACTGGTGTAAATTTATATTTATTCAGTTTTCAAATTAATTTCAGTAATATTATTGACTAATATGAAAATATTCAGATGATTTATTTACAATACAGTTTGTAAAGTAATATTTTCTGTCTTTTAGTAGAGCTTTTATATGAGAGACTTGCTTTGTTTACCAAATAGAGTGGATCTAATTGAATTAGCATTGTAAACATTAGATAAAAGTTTAAAAGGTATTACTTTATATTTAATATATTAAGGTTTTAGTTATGATACTCCCAAAATCATTCCACATAAATATGCAGATTTTTAACAAAATACTCAGCAGAAATAGCAAAAAATGTCTGCAGATTTCGTCTGGCCCTACTAATAACTAACAAATTCAAGAGTATTCCAAATATCATGTATTTTAAGATAAAAGTCAGAATTGCAAAATTAAAAATGAACAAACAATTTTTCTTTTATGTAGCAGAAATAAGCTTTCATTAAGAAAAATCAGTCATTGATGAAAAGCAATTAAAGTTTTCTCTTTCTTCAGTTTTCATGTTGTGGTAAAGCAAGCTTAAAATCCACAACTGAATTTGTGTGCGTGTTTGTGTGTGTCTAAAACCATACAGTACAAAATACTATAGACGTAAAGGAGATAAATTCAGATAACTTACTCTTTGATGGGCAACTCAGACCTAGGTAGAAACAAATATATACAATGAATAAATGAAGTGGTTGTGCAAAAAATAGGAATAAATTATGAAATTGTAAATGACTCTACCTGATACAAAGCTACTGCAGGAATTAAAATACATTCGCTGAAATTCGGTTCTATTAACATAGCTTTCAGAGTAAGCATCCATGCAGGTGTGTGTGGTACATAACTTTATTAAAGATTTTTTTTTGTATAGTTCCTATAGAGAGGAAGAGGAAAATCATGAAGTTAAAAGTGATTGTATTTCGTATTTTAGAAAGAATGACAAAATATGATAGAAAACACATTACTGAGTCAGAATCTAAGCAGGGACTGGTGGCACAATAATTCATAATATCTTCGTCTAGGTGCTACAGAGATGAACAGGTGAATCATGAAGTTAGAAGTGATTTTATTTAATATTTTTATTGAAAACACTGTATAAACACAGTACACACCTCTAGCATCATTTTAAAAATTGATACTACTTTGATTTCAGTTTTGTTCATGTTTTTGGTCCAGGAAGAACACAGAATGTCTGTGACGGAAAGCAGCTCAGATCCCTTAGAAAACACAAGGATACACCCATTAAAAGGTACAAATCATAACCATATCATAACAACTGTTATTTAACATATTATTAGCTAAATGCCATACTATCCTTTTTTTCCCAAATGCTAAATATTAATATAGTTTGAAAGTTTATTATTTAAATGAAAACTCACATCATTCTAGTTGGATGCAGTTTATGGCTGAAGTTAACAAATGTTTATATTGAGTAATTATATAATTTTCTGTACAATACATAAATAAACATTTGATCAAGTACTAATGCAGTACATAACTTGTCCTACTACATCTACTAAAATATAAAGTATATAGAAAAGTCATCTTACATTGTTCTTACCTGTGTCTCAGACGAGAAGACCTTAATCTTAAACACGTGGTCTTCCATCAAAAGTTCAGTCTATATTGAATTTAAAAAAGACATATTTAAGGAGTTATATTTAGGTGGCCAGTGATAAAAAAAAATCTCAACAGGGTAATCATGACAGCGTTTAATATAATGAGGGTGCATTTTTATGATAATGATTGTACATTGGCCTGTTTAACAAATACACAAATAACAAATGGAGGTGAAATGCTTATTTGAGCTTACATTTTTACATTTTGTGAAAAGATAGAGACCTATTGTTGTGAGCAGTGTTGGGGTTATGTATCCCAAGTAGCATACGATTCAACAGCTAATACCGCAAGAAACAGGGGCTCAAGGATGAGCAGACACTGGCTTTCTGCACTAATTGCAGCCGAGATCAAAGTGTTTATTGTGGAACATTTAGAAAAAGCACAAGACTACAAAATGAGTTCAGTAGAATCTGGATGCAAGCTGAGATATATAGGACATCTATAGGGCATTCAAATTATTTATTAAAAAATAAAAAAAAGTTTAATATTTTGATAACTTCATGTGTATTTTGCATGCATTCACACCTCGCGATGCAGGTGGGTCCTTCATCCCTTTATTATTGGCTGTATTTGCTCGTCTCACTTATGTAAAAACAGATTCAGTATCCCTTAAGGAGCGTGTCAGGACAGAAGACAATTCAATCTCGGTTTGTTGACGTTAAATCAGGTTTATTTTGTACATTAACATAACAGATATCCATACAGCAGTGGATAGTAACCTGTATCCTGTCAAATTTGCTTGCAAAAAGAGTGCAAAGCTCAACGCGTGTGCTGTGTGTGGGCACGTGAACTTTGTAACGACATTGTGTGTGACTCATCGTTGCAACTCCACAACAAACACATCAAACAATCATTGGTAAAGTTCTTACTGTTGGATTTTCTCACAAGCGTTAAGTGAGATCTGCTTCATGTCTGTCTGTCTGTGTGTCTGACGCAGCCGAGGGTGGAGATTGAGGCACGCTGACAGGCACGTGGGAACGGTGGGCGGGGAGGACTAGCCTTAAAGGCCCCGTACCAAAAACAGCAAAAAGCTGTTAAGAGCTATAATACACAGACTTCACAAAGCTATAATAAATAATCTGATGGGTGTTTTGAGCTAAAACTTTAAAGACAAATTGTGTTGACACAAAAGACGTATTAAATATAAAAAAGGGGTAAAACATGTGCCCTTTAAGTCATGTCGCGAAGATGCTGTGCTCAGCTGGATATTATTGTAAGTGTGCAAATGAACCAAAGATGAAACTGTGAAGAGTCAGTGGCTGAGGTTTATTTTTGCAAAAATGCTCAGCGTTATAGCCCCAGTCTTGTGCTGTGTTCCTTCAGAGGATTGCTTCTGAAATCTACATGCTTACAAAGGGGGATTCGTTGGCCGTTTGTTAAAGGAAGGATCAGAAAAGACTATTGATGTATGAAGGGGCGGACTGGCCATAGGGAGCACCGAGACATTTCCTGGGGGCCTGACGGCCGATCTGGCCTGCCACCATGAATCTGGCCTGCACCCTCTGTCCAACCCCTCCTCCTTCCTCCATCCTCATTGTTTTCTCTAGCTTGCAAATTATGTATTTAATTGTGCTTTGTTACTTGTTACTGCTTGTGGTGTATCTGGTTAACTCCTTATATTCTCATATTGCGTCTAAAGCCTCATTGAAAACAAGGCGCGTTCCGCTTTGTTTACGAATTAAAATGCGTTTGTGAGCTCGTGTTCCACTGCTGTTTGTCGTAGCTATGGGCACCATCAGCTCTTCCTACATACGCACGGTGGTCAAGTTTCATAATAGTTCAGCTTTTGCCACTGTGTGCATTAATACTGAATGTGTGTCACTGTTTATGGTTAAGAATAGAGCAATATGCTGGGAGATCGGGGAGGTTAGATGGGTCTGAAATACGGGCTACTCCCGGGAAATACGGGAGTGTTGGCACGCATACACTATGCACTCTGACTACTTCGCCTTATTGATAAGCATTCTCTCGCGCTGAACGCTGTCGACCAATCGCAACAGAGTCCAATCAGCGCAGAGGAGGAGTTTGGGAACAAACAAATCGCTGAATGATTCATATAGGAGTCGCTGGGATAATGAGGTAAAAATAAATGCATATTAAAAGACAATGACTTTGTTTTTTGACCTTGCATGCATATTAGCCTGTTGTTGGAGACCCCCAAAATAAAATGATAAATAAAAATTGTCAAATGTTCACTCTGAATTTTCATTCCTAAGTGTTTTTATGCATCCTATTCTTCATGCATTGCAGAAAGGCAGAAAATCTGAATGGTTTGTTTGAGCTTCCCCCTTAACTGTATAGACAAGCCCAGCCAAGAATAAAAAAGTGACTCAAAAGTAAAATAACACATTATTTTCCCTAAAAAGTAACAATTTTAGTTTATTTTAAAAAGTAACTTTCCACAACAACACTGACTGTGAGAAATATGAATAATGTGTGTTACAGGAAACTGGCTGTCAAAATCAGTGGGATAAAGCTTAGTGGTCATTAAGGTTTGTGGCAAAAACACCTGACACTGTAATTGCGTTGTTAAAAAAATTCTGCTAAACATAAAAACTAATGTTAGGAACAAGTTAGGGAACCATTTCAGTACATTGTTGGTTCTCAAACAATGTTTTTATATAAGACTTTAATCAGCCTAATCCTCCACAGTTTTATCTGTGCCAGACTGAAAAATCAACAGTCATTTTATTTCTTTTCCTGAGAGAAAACAGTCAATCTTTTAGGGTAATAATAATAATAATAATAATAATAATAATAATAATAATAATAATA
>CAIGQQ010004433.1:4116843-4149371 GCA_903798035.1 Danio albolineatus | reverse complement strand
AATAATAATAATAATAATAATAATAATAATAATAATAATAATAATAAAAAGGTAGAAGGAAGAACAAGTAGTCTGAATTCATAGTGTTGAAAACAGTAAGGCAAAAATATCAACATGAACTATTACTTCCACTCAGAAGTGCACATAAAAATTCATGAAAATAAAGTAAATAATGCTGGTAGGTTATGTGATAATGCCAACAGGGCAAATGAATTTGATACCCATGTTTATACTATAAACCAAGTACCTTCTAAAGATTGTGGATTAGTCCTAAAGTTTAAGTTCAAATGTAGGATGTACTTATTACGTGACAGTATGCAGTCATAGTACAATAACCTCTGAAGCATTTCATCAACTTAACATTTAATGTACACACACAGTCTATATCTATTCATTATTTTTAACCACTTTTAGTTTGTATTTACAGAATAGTACAACAAATTTTTGGATGAAAGACAATGAGCTTCTTCAAACTTGGCCGTTAATAAATTGGGTAAATGTGAAAAAGAACAAAGAATAGACTCACCAGGTGTTTATCAAGATCTTGAACCAAACATTTGGAGTGGATGTGATGAAAAGATGTGATGAATGATATAACCTTTGAAGGAAAGGTAAAAAAAAAAAAATCCATTTGTGCATAATTCATCTAAAGTAATTAATTTCATGCAAGTAATAAGTTTTTAGGTTTTTAAAATGTTTCCACAATTTGTTCCCAGGACCTGTATTATTGTTTAATAATTACTCACAGTGATCAGTGTCCAAACTTTCCCAATCATTACGGAGTCTTCTTAACCATTAGAGTTCAGCTCCATAAGTCACAATGCTGTTGTCTTGCTGCATGCAACAGAAGAGAGTGAGAACGAGAGAAAGGTATTTAGAAAATGACAATATCAGTGATGTGTAGTTACAGTTTTTCTCCATTGGTTTGGCTCCTTTCTTGAAACAGAAATTACATTCTCAAAACAACATGGACAAACCTCGAAACCACTTGACAATTGTTCACAACAGTATTGAATTTCTCATTCATTTCATCAAATTGCAAATGTCTAAGTACATCTTTGCAAATGATTAAGTACAGATTCTCAGTCTAATGGTTGTTCTCTCCAAAATGTGTCAGCGTCATTTCATTGTATATGTCGTTACATGCACAATAGTCTGTTCAATTGTCAAAATTATGAAATTAAAATGCGCGGATGGGCTTTTATTTCATCCGCAACCGCATCACAAAACTCATCATCCGTCCGCCATCCATCCGCACCAACATTTTTGACCAATTTTTAAAACCGCACCCGCCCGCCATCCGCTGATAGGGCTTTTTATTTGAACGGCTTATTCCTTTTTATTATTAAATGAATGTTTCTTTATTTATTATCTGAGAATAGAGAATGACTTTACAGTTTTTCTCCATAGGTTTGGCTCATTTCTTCAAACAGAAATTACATTCTCAAAATTCTAAGATCATTTGGCAAAAGTGTGTTACAGTTAAGCACAACACTATAGCTCACTTGCAGAAGCTCACATCTCTCCAAAAACAGTTCACTCATGCATCAACACTAAATTCCTTTCCCATATAAAATGTCAGTGCCGCAAAAAAGGCAAATATTCTTCTCAATTGCTTAGGCTCATTTCTTGAAACAGACCGGACATTCTCAGCACTCTTGGTGCTTTTGCCAAAATAATGCGGATGGTTCGGCACAACACCATGGTTCACCTGCAACAGCTCATACCTTGCCCAAAACAGTTCTCTCATGTGTCAAAACTAAATTTCCTTCTCATTTAAACAGTCGGTGCCCCCAAAATGCTTTGTCCCTTTGGCATTATGTAAGCACTGCAAGTCAAAATGTTTAGATATTTGTCACTATGGCAAAGGTCCACCAAAATATCCCTCATGTCCACCTCACAGTCTTAGCCCAGTCCTTCATTGACAATGGTTACTGTACTGTTTTTGTCTAGCTAACAGAATACAATTGTGTATAAAACTGAAAAAAAGAAACAGGATTTAGGTGCAAGAGTAGCCTCCAAGGTTTGACTTCACACATTGCACTCATTCTGCCAAGAAAATGGTAACTCCTTTTTTTAGTGTAATGATCATCCACACACAAAGTAACTTCCATATTTTAGAGCAAAAAGAAACTGTATTCAGCATAATAAACCATAATATAAACAAAAAACTAGAGTGCTGTAAATAAAGCTGGAGTTTCATAATAGTTCTTCACTGCCCACCATCCTCACCCTTCTGACCATCCACACGCTGCAGTCTGTGTGGCCAGAGATTGTCGTCCACATCACAGCGTATATTCTCCCTTGCGATGCAACGAGGGAAGAAACGGCGTGAATGTCGCAACCATGCCTTACAATGTTCTCCTGTAATATCTTCACATGCAGCGTCAATTGCATGGAGCAGGGATCTCTGATCTTGAGCCCGATGCTCTTACACTCTCCACCTCCAAGCCGAGAAAAACTCAATAGGATTGAGGAAAGGAGAGTAAGGTGGTAGGAACACTATGACCATCCTTGGATGGTGGTAAACCAAGCCCTGATGAGCGGGCCCCAGTGGAAATTCACATTGTCCCATACAATGACATATTGTGGTAGGTTAGGCGCCATGAGACCTCTCATTTTCCAGGATCAAAACAAAATGAAGGCAGTCCACGAAGATGAGGAGCTTCTGTGTATTGTATGGGCCAGGACTGGGGGTTTAAGTGGCCACACCATTCTCAGATATGGCTGCACACATAGTTACATTGCACTCTCTTTGGCCTGGGACATCCACTGTGGCCCGGTGGCCAATAATATTATGGCCATGTCTTTGGCCCTTGGCTGTCAATTGCTGTAATAAATTGTAATCAAATGTTCCAAGGATTCACCTACTGTATGGTATTCATGGTATTATGGTCTTGACTAATTTTGACAATTAAACAAACTATTGTGCATGTAACGACATATACAATGAAATGACGCTGACACATTTTGGAGAGAACAACCATTCGACTGAGAATTAACAATCAGTTTAGATCAACAAGATCTACTCACTAGGAAATTGTGCTAAACGTAGGCTATTTGTACTTAACCATTTGCAAAGATGTACTTAGACATTTGCAATTTGATGAAATAATTGAGAAATGCAATAATGTTGTGAACAATTGCCAAGTGGTTTCGAGGTTTGTCCATGTTGTTTTGAGAATGTAATTTCTGTTTGAAGAAATGAGGCAAACCAATGGAGAAAAACTGTAAAAACAACCTTGGTCAATAAATCAATTTAAAGGCATAGCTCGCTCATAAATTAAAATTTCCTCACATTCAAGTGATTCTAAACATTTATGAATTTCTTTTGTTGAACACAAAGCAATATACTCTGAAGAATGCTGCAAAAAAGCAGCCAAAAATACAATTGAATTTAATGGCAGTTTTTCAAAACATCTGTAACAATAGTTGAGGAAAACAGAGGTGAGGATCCACGAGCAGTTTATTTAAGAAATTAGTCAGGCAAGCAACAGTCGAAACAGGGGGCTGTTTCGACTGTTGCTTGCCTGACTAATCTCTTAAAGGGCACCTTTGATGAAAAATCTACTTTTTAAGCTGTTTGGACAGTCATTTGTGTAGTTATAGTGTATAGACAGTCATTTTGGGGTGATATAAACACACCCAGTCCTTTTTTTTCAATTTAACAGCATAAAAACAGTGGACCAATTGGAGCGGTTTTGAGATCGACCGCAACTTGACGTAGGAGTGCGGTCCCCCCGCCCACCGAACTGATTGACAGCTGCGTATTAACATGTCTCTGTAGTAACGTGTATAATCATATCAACAAGACAGGACGTGCGGAAAGCAACCGGGAATAAAAGGTCTGTTCAGTTCGCGAAGGTCATTAATCACCATCGAATGTGATCAAGAGTGAGTTTAAGTTTAACACGTGTTTAAAACAGTGCATGTTTGTAATGAACTACAGCTATTCACTTCAGCTTTACTTCATCACCACAGCCGTGTGTCAGCAAAAAAGACGCTTCAATCTCGGTTTGTTGACATTAAATCAGGTTTATTGTGTACATTAGCATAACAGATATCCATACAGCAGTGGATATTAACCCGTATCCTTTCACATTTGCTTGCAAAAGCAGTGCAAAGCTCAACGCGCGCGCTGTCTGTGTGTGTTTGTGTGTGTGTGTGTGTGTGTGTGTGTGTGTTCTGTCTGACGCAGCCGAGGGCGGAGATTGAGGCACGCTGACGGGAACGGTGGGCGGGGAGAACTATCCTTAAAGGCGCAGTACCAAAAACAGCAAAAAGCTCTTTAGGGCTATAATACAGAGAGTTTAAACAGCTATAATTAATAATCTGATGGGTATTTTGAGCTGAAACTTTACAGACAAATTCTGCTGACACAAAAGACTTATATTAAATATAAAAAAGGGGTCATGTATGTGCCCTTTAAAGAAACTGCTCATGGATCCTCACCTCTGTTGTGAACAGAAAATCAAACAGTCAAAAACAGGCAAACAATCAGGTCCGGTGGCAAAACAACAGGAAGGATTAACAAAAAAATGGATCAAATCACAGAAGGGCAAGACAAGGATAACACTTAGGCAGCATCCGAAATCAAATATTTCCATACCATATAGTATGCTAAAAACAGTATGCGAGCCGAGTAGTATGACTGAATTCATAGAATTCGAAAAACAGCATGGAAGAAGTTCTACTACTTCCAGCGAGATTCTGAAGTGTACATCGGATGGACGCTATCCCATGATACCTATCCCATGATGTCACTATCCAGCGACGCAAGATCACGAGGTAGGTCACATGATCGTGACAAAACGGCATATGTAGTACGTTCGAGTTCCATTCAAACTACTGACATTCATACTGTATAGAACATACTTTTCTAACAGCCGAATAGTGAGTTTAAATTCAAAGGCAGCACCTACTGAGTACTAGGCAGGTTCAGACACAGCCATAGAAACATTACAAACAACAGGCAAAAAGTGTGTAAATGAGGTGTCTTTATAGTCCTAGTAATCAGTCCATCATTAGCTTGAGCTGTGTGTTTGCAATAAAGGGGGATCTGGCCCAGGTGTGTCAGTGCAGGGAATGATGGGATTTGTAGTTCCTTTCAGTGACAGAATTGTAGTCTGAGTGATAATGTTTTCCAGCGATCTGCAAGGTCTAGATCGTTGGTGATTGTGACAATATCTTCCTCTGTGTTCAACAGAAGAAGAAACTCAAAAAAGTTCTCTGCAGCGATTTGTGTACATATATTGTCTAGTCCTGGATCTGTAATATATTGTCTGTATAATGTGTTTATCTAATTATTTGATTATATGTTTATTTTTAGAACTGCACTGATGTATAACATTTTTCTTAAATGTTTGTAAATATCTATGGGACAATTTGTGCCTCTAAAAAATAACAAAAACCTCTAAAAAATAGTATAAAGCTCAAAACTGATTTAAGGCTTAACTTTAACAAAACTCAACACTCAAAGTTTTTTGAATTCAGCTTGACAACAGACGTAAAATGCAGCTTTTATTACTAGAATGGTAAAACCAGGCAGGGTCAAAACCAGAAACAAAAAGGGTAATCCACAAAACAAGCAAAGAGGTTGGTCCAGGCAGCAGACAATCATAAACTATGGAGACAGTCCATTACAATTCACAATAACAGCCAGGACATAACATGCACAAGAAACTATACACTCAGAAACAAAGGTACACTAGCTGTCACAGGGGTGCTACCTTTTCAAAAGGTACACATTTGTACTTAAAGTGTCCATATTGGTACCTCAAAAGTATATACTAGTACCTAAAAATTTTAAGAGGAACACTTTTGTACTTTTTAGGTACTAACATTTACCTTTGAGGTATTAATATGGACCCTTTAGGTACAAATGTGTACCACCCCAGTGACAGCTCGTGTACCAAACTTTGAGAGTTTGTGAGAGTGCTTCTTATATGTGTGTACTTAAGTGCTGCAGTTGTGTTGCAGTCCAAAATGTCTAACAGCTGTGAGATTCATCATTGCAGGGGTTTATGGGATGTGCAGTGGGTCTTGTGGGCACTAAAACTGATAATTGTGACATTGACAGTCTGCTTTCCTTAAACACGAATAGGAGTGTCTTCTGCATAGCTGACTAGTATACTAAATGAAAGTTATAAGCAAAAGCCACACAATATGACATTGTATCTTTGTATTTTATTTTTGAGCTGTGTTGTGGTTGTTGTAAAATGTGCGGGTCCTTTAAGGCGTGGGGCTGTAGTTTTGCGGTGTGTGTGTGAAGCAGAGAGGGAGAGACAGAAAAGAGGGGCGGTTTTTCACAATGAGAGTTTTTCAGTGATGTTTCTGCTTTGGTGACTGAGTTTGTTGTGCCACACGGAGAGTAATAAATGATTGGACCAAGTTACATGTGTCTTCAATAATTCACCTGCGGCTACGAAAGAGAAGGGAGTTAACACTGAAACTAACATCCTTCGGCCCTGGAGTATTAAATCAATCTCCCCTGCTATATCTAACACAATGAAGGGACAGAGCAGGAAAGGTTAACATGGTGACTAGAGCAACAAGTAAAATCAGTAGTTCACTGAGTGCCACCATTTGACGTCATTGACTCAGAATGTAGATAAATGTAGATAAAAATAAGCAAACCTAAAATAATATCATTCCCCTTGTAAATCTTTCATGAGTTTGAATTTCTGTAGATACATTAGTATCTTAAGCCATGCAAGTCTTAATTCCATATCAGATTTATAACAATCTGTAAAATCTCTGCTTGGTTGTAATGCCATAATGATCACAAAAGTTAAATCTAATATGTTTTTATTTAAAGATAATAATTGGGATGGGGGGAAACAAAAGTGGTTGTAGGTATATTCATTCATTCATTTTCCTTCGGTATTGTCCCTCTATTCATCAGGGGTCGCCACAGCGGAATGAACCACCAACTTATCCTTCATGTGTTTTACACAAAGGATGACCTTTCAGCTGCAACCCAGTACTGGAAAACATCCATACACTCTCACATTCAAACACATAGACTATGGCCAATTTAGTTTATTCAATAAAAATATATATATTTACAGTAGGCGCCACGGTGGCGTAGTGAGTAGCACGTTCGCCTCGGAGCAAGAAGGTCGCTAGTTCGGGTCCCGGCTGGGTCAGTTGGCATTTCTGTGGGGAGTTTGCATGTTCTCCCGGTGGTTGCGTGGGTTTCCTCCGGGTGCTCCGGTTTCCCCAACAAGTCCAAAGACATGTGACATAGGTGAATTGGGTAAGGCTAAATTGTCCATAGTTTATGAGTGTGAATGAGTGTGTATGGATGTTTCCCAGAGATGGGTTGCAGCTGGAAGGGCATCCGCTGCGCAAAACAAATGCTGGATAAGTTGGCGGTTCATTCCGCTGTGGTGACCCCGGATTAATAAAGGGATTAAGCCGACAAGAAAATGAATGAATGAATATTTACAGTACATTACTGGTTCACTGGTGTCTGTGCAGCACAAGTTCCTAAACATGAAACTAACATCAACAGACATATTCAGTGACACAAAATATCCTTATTCTGATCTGAGCTAACTGACTGAATCATATCTCATTTTTTAAATCTGTGTTGACATTAAAGTCATCTGTGGCTGCTTGGCGTTTCAATGATGACTGTACTAATTGTTTAAACTGTGATACCCGCTCATTAGAATTTTCACAGTGTTATTTATAGAGCATCCATGATAAAGTTCCTTGATGCTGACATGCGCATCAACACATGCAGTCTCCCTCTGGGCGGTCAGCTTAAAAGAGTGCTCTGACCAGCAACAAATCAGTGCAAGAGATGAAAAACTCAAGTGGTGAAACAAATAAACAATTAAATGCAATAAGGAACACACAAAGGGGCTGACTGTAATTTCACAATATTTCTCAAATATTTGCTATATGGATCATTAGATTATCAGACATATTTGTGGGAATAAACCCCTCCATGCTGAGTGATAATTACTGTGATAATAATACTAATGGTTGCTTTTTGCACCCACGTGTCGGAAGTTACAGTTTCCTATTGTGGAATAAGAAAAAACTCTGACGGTGCGTAGACATGTCCCCTTACACAGGCACAGAACGAGTACTCTCAGTCAAGTTGGCTGCAGTAGGGTGTTACAAACCCCTTGATGTTGTCTAGGGGAAAGTGGGGTTTGACATTTGGATAATTAAAATGAATTTATATCAACTGTGAATGAAGTGCAAAAGACAACCAAAGTAATACCAAAATTTGTGATTTTATTTACAATACCCAAGTGAACAAAACAACGAATGAATCAAAAATATAGAAAAAGAAGATAAGGCAAAAATATACTATTTACAATATATACACAACACAAAAGATGGGAAAAACAAGAGAGCTGGCAGAAGGGACGTGGGCGGCGCTAAAGAAATGAAAAGAACAAAACCCAACAATATCTAACTTCCCAGAAGAATCTAACTAACTAAATGTATTAAACAAATTAAACGCGAAGAATCTTCCGAGACCTTAACTATTCTGTCTATCGAAAAAAATACAAGGGGTGGCGCTCGCCCCTAACCTAATGTACTATACAAGAGTAGACCTAAGTGTTGCAAAATGTATGTCACGTGACCTTCTTACCTGTCCGCTTCGTCCAAGCCTCGTAAACGGTAAATGAGATATGGAATGTGAATGACGGACGGATAACGTGCACACAGAAACAGGCAACAACGAAACACACAGTCAGACAGGGTTTTCCATTCTATAACGCAACACAACGCAATACAAACACAAGAGAATAACAAGGAGACAAGAAGGGCTGGGCTAGGGTCTGGCGCGCGCTTTTATATCTGGAGGTCTTTGCCTATTGGATGTTATGTCATAGTGACGTAACCGGGGATGAAATGATTGACGGATGAAATGACCAATAGCAGGAACCGGAGAATCTGAAAGCAGATACGGGAGAACAGAGCGAGAGAGAGAGAGAGAGAAAGAGAGAACCCAAACACAAATAGAACACAAAAAACACAAATACGTAACACTACCACCCATAAGAACAAACATATAATATTGTTTGTTAAAAAAATCGTGAAATAGAAAAAAAACTTGCAAAACAAACCATGTGATTTAATTACGATCAACTACACACACCTGGAAAGAGCATCGGCCACTATATTGTCGGTGCCTTTCTTGTGAGATATTTCCAGGTTGTAATTCTGTACAATCAAAGCCCAGTGCATGAGACGCTGATTTTGATTCATACGGGAGAGGAAAACTAACAGATTGTGATCGGTGTAAACCATGATTGGAAAAGAACTGGAACCAAGGTAAACTTCAAAGTAGTGTACTGCCAATAGTAATGCAAGTGCTTCTTTTTCGATGGTGGAGTAATTAATTTGGTGTTTGTTGAATTTTCTGGAAAAATAACAGACTGGGTGCTCAATGTCATCACGGTCCTCCTGGATGAGTACCGCGCCAGCACCTAAAGCACTCGCGTCTACTTCCAGTTTGAAAGGAGTTGTAAAATCTGGGGCCGCGAGGACAGGAGCGCAGCAGAGCAAAGCTTTGATGCTCTCAAAAGCATGCTGACACTCAGCTGACCAAATAAACTGCTGCGAGGGACTAAGTAAATTCGTTAGAGGTGAGACCACACTGGAAAAGTTTCGGCAGAAACTACGATATTACCCCGACATGCCTTAAAATCGGCGCAACTCTCGCCTGGTTTTAGGTAGCCTACGGGAAATTCGGCTATAGCGGAGACTTTCGCAGTTACTGGCCGAAATTGACCTTGACCCACTTCCTTACCAAGGTATGTGACTGTCGCCCTAGCAAATTCACATTTTGCCAGATTTAATGTCAATGTAGCATTGGACAGTTTTTCAAAAACAGTGTGAAGCAAAGAAATGTGTTGTGACCAGTCAGATGAGTAAACCACTAAATCATCCAGATATGCATTGCAATTTGGAACGCCGAATAGCACAGTATTAGGCCTAACTCTAATCTTTGAAATGTGGCGGGAGCGTTTCGCAATCCGAAGGCCATCACGGAATATTGCATGAAGTGATCCGGTGTAACGAAGGCTGAAATAGCAGTAGCTTGCGAGGTTAAAGAAACTTGCCAAAATCCTTTTAATAAATCAAGTTTCGTGACAAAACGAGCTGAACCAAGGTTGTCAATACAATCTTCCATACGGGGTAGAGGGAAGCAATCTGGCACAGTGACAGCATTAACCTTACGGTAATCTGTGCAGAATCGGAATGTTCCGTCTGGTTTGGGTACCAGAATGCACGGTGAGCTCCATGGGCTGCAACTTGGAACTGCAAGACCATTCTCCATCAAATATTCAACTTCCTTCCACATATTAAGAAACCACAACTGGACCCCTGCAACTTAGCTAATTATAGGCCTATTTCAAATCTTCCATTTATGTCTAAAATACTAGAAAAAGTTGTTTCTGCCCAATTATGCTCCTTTCTGCAGATGAACAATGCTTTTGAGGTGTTCCAGTCAGGTTTCAGGCCTCATCACAGTACAGAAACTGCATTAGTGAAAATAACCAACGATTTATTATTAGCTGCTGACCAAGGGTGCATCTCGCTGTTAGTCCTGCTAGATCTTAGTGCCGCATTTGACACAATTGACCACAATATCCTCATAAATCGCTTAAACTCTACAGGTGTCCAGGGAACGGCTTTACAATGGTTCAAGTCATACTTAACTAATCGTTACCAGTTTGTGAATATTAATGGACAACCTTCACAAGTCAGGCCAGTTAAGTATGGGGTGCCTCAAGGATCAGTTTTAGGACCTTTGCTGTTTACAATATACATGCTGCCCCTGGGAGACATTATTAGAAGACACGGGATCAGCTTTCACTGTTATGCTGATGATACTCAATTATATATTTCTACTAAACCTGACGAGACGTCTAAACTATCAAAACTAACTGAGTGTATTAAAGATGTTAAAAACTGGATGACCAACAACTTCCTTCTCTTAAACTCAGACAAAACTGAACTTTTACTTATAGGACCTAAATCCTGTACACAGCAGATCGCACAACTCGACCTGCAACTAGAGGGATGCAGAGTTAGCATTAGCTCTACTGTTAAAGATCTGGGTGTCATATTAGACAGCAATTTAACTTTTGAAAGCCATATCTCCCATATCACAAAAACTGCATTCTTTCATCTGAGAAATATTGCTAAGCTACGAAGTATGCTATCCATCTCAGATGCAGAAAAGCTAGTTCATGCTTTTATGACTTCCAGGCTGGATTACTGTAATGCTCTGCTCGCTGGTTGCCCAGCCTCCTCTATTAACAAACTTCAGCTAGTACAAAATGCAGCCGCCAGAGTTCTTACCAGGTCTAGAAAATATGATCATATCACCCCAATTTTATCCTCGTTACACTGGCTGCCTGTTAAGTTTCGTATTGAGTTTAAAATATTACTTCTTACATATAAAGCATTAAATAATCTAGCTCCTGTTTATCTAACCAACCTTCTGTCTCGCTACAATCCAACCCGCTCTCTAAGATCTCAAAACTCAGGGCTTCTAGTAGTACCCAGAATAGCAAAATCAAATAAAGGGGGTCGAGCCTTCTCATTTATGGCTCCTAAACTCTGGAATAGCCTTCCTGACAATGTCCGGGGCTCAGACTCACTCTCACAGTACAAAACTAGATTAAAGACCTATCTTTTTAGTAAAGCATACACTCAATACATCACTTAGCGGTATGATGCACGAATGTGCTCCACGCATCCCCTTTATATACACTATGAACTGCAGCTACGCTAATTATTTTCTTTGTTCTCTATTCCAACTGGGGATACTCTTCCCGAGGCCCCCAGAGACTATGCAGCGCCACGGATGCGATCCAAGACCCGTGACGAGACGATCCCAAGGCTCCTTAACCCTGGACCAGGCTGTATCCTGAGCAGCTGCTTGGCGGAGTAGCAAGCAAGAGACGGATTCCCGTGACCCTCCAAGGACAGACGAGTCTCGAGTTCTCCAGCCTCCAGCGACTAGACTGCAGCTAGAGCTGCGCACCGATGGATTACTCTTCAGTGTTTGGACTCTAAGTAGTGAATATTAAACAACACTGAACTGACCTGAACTCAGCTATATACTAGCTAATAATTTAATAGCTAATAACTAAACTGACATTTTCAATTTACTATAACCTTCTATGTGAAGCTGCTTTGACACAATCCACATTGTAAAAGCGCTATACAAATAAAGGTGAATTGAATTGAATTGAATTGAATAATAGCACGCTTGTGCGAGTTCACACGGTAAGGATGATGCTTTATTGGGGAAGAATTTTGAACATTGATGTCATGTTTAATTACTGATGTTTGCGTTGGGGTGTCACTAAAAAGATTGGGGAATTTCTGAATTAAATTAATGATGTCTTGCTTTTGTGAACCAGATAAATATGCAAGATGTGAATTCAGATTTTTCAGTATTTCTGAGTTAGATAAATGAGCACACTGCTGAGGAGCATTGCGTAACACCAGGCCATCATCATCAGCTTCAGAATGCGTAACGTCGCGCACGATTTCAACAGCAGGAAGAACAGGGGTGGTGATCTGAGTTTTCTCTTTAACATTTGGCTTCCCCATGCATTGGCACGTAAGGCAGGTGCGACAAAACTGTACGACGTCCTTCTTTAAACAAAGCCAAAAGAAATGTTTAAGTATCCGATTGTAGGTTTTCGTGATACCTAAATGACCTGACATCACATGATCGTGCACTAAACATAATACATGCTGGCGGTAAGCGGTGGGAACGACAATTTGATACACATTATTCTAATCACCATCAGTCTCAATATTAGAGCACCATTTGCGCATCAGCAAGTCATTTTCAACGAAATACGCAGTTTTCTTTGTATTGAGCTGATCAGAGTCAACAACGGAGTCAAAGCACTTTACCAAAGTATCATCATTTTTCTGCGCAGCAATAATTTGCAGACGAGATACGGGCAAACTCAGAGCATCACTATCAAAATTAAAATATTCTGATTTTTCCTGTTGTTTCTGTGTAGCTTTTTGTCTGGAAGTGAAACTACGTTATCAGAAAATACGGGCGCAATAAAGGAATCTGATAAGTCAACGGAATCATCTTTCCGTGACATGGCACGCGTCATAACGCATGCTGGGAACGCATCTGGGTAGTTTACAGACAATTCGTCTGGACAAGAGGTATAATTGGGGTGATCAGTAACTTCTAAAGTAGGCATTACTTTACCACCGGCCAAATCATTACCTAGAATAAATGAAACGCCTTTAACGGGAAGAGAAGGACGAATGCCGACTGACACAAACCCAGTGAACAAATCGCACTGTAAATGAACGCGATGTAGTGGCACATTTACAAAACCCATCTCAATGCCTTGGACTAAAATATTAGATCCACAAAATGAGTGTTCAGGCAGGGATAATGCATTTTCTACCATGAACGAGTGAGAGGCACCTGTGGCAGCACAATTTCGCATTGGTCTTCAGGGTTGCCAGATAATGAAATTAAACCCTTGAGCAAGAATGGTTTGTAGCTCGGGTCAGCACCCTCATCATTACTGTTAGTTATAACAGAATGAGCAAATCCTACGCTTTTAGATGGCTGTTGCGGATTTTTGCGCTTTAGCGTGGCACAATCTGCAATTACATGCCCTTGTTTATGGCAATAAAAACATTTCCTTGCCTCTTTAGGTCGGGAAGTAGCAGTCGGAATACGAGGAAAATTAGACTGGATCGGCTGAACAGTGGGATTTTTATCTGATCGGGCTGGATAGAACACATTTTTGTGCGTGAGCACAAATTCATCTGCCAACACAGCTGCTTGCGACAATGACATAACCTTCTGTTCGTTAAGGTCTACCACCACACGTTCGGGCAATCTATCTTTAAATTCTTCAAGTAGCCTAGAATTAATTCTCTTAACGAATTAAAGTCAGTTGCTTTACTTGCATTGCATCATTTATCAAAGAGAACGCCTTTTTCTCGCGCATACTCAACAAACGTTTGACTGGAAAGCTTTTTATGATTTCTGAATTTCTGTCTGTATGCCTCAGGTACGAGTTCATAAGCGCGGAGGATTGCTGATTTAGCAGTGTCATAATTAAGACTTTCCTCTAAGGACAGTGTAGCAAAAACCTCCTGTGCCTTTCCAACCAATTTGCACTGGAGAAGAAGGGACCATGAATCTTTTGGCCAACGAAAAGAAGCCGCGATACGCTCAAAAGCGCTAAAATATGTATCGACTTCGGATTCCCTAAATATTGGTACGAGAGAAACAAATTTGCTTACATCGAAAGTGGTTGAGGTTGAATCGCCCACCGGAGTAACAGAGGTTTCAGCAAGGGTGGAATGCGCAGCCGCTTTAGGAGGGGTTTTTAAGGCCTCCAACTCCAGCTGACGCAGCTTCACCTCCTTTTCAGCCGCAACTTCAAGTCTGCGGATTTCTAGCCTTATGTCCATCTCGGCCTGACGCGCTTGTGCCTTTTCCTGTGCCTCAAGCTGTAAACGGGCCAGGCGGACTTTTAAATGTCCATCCTCTTTAGACCCAGAATAAACAGGGGAAAACGGATCAAAAGGCGACAGTACTGGCTTGCCTTCAGTGTCTGCAGCCGCAGCATCGCTCTCATTTCGCCCTTCATCCGGCTCAACTGTAGGCTACTTGATGAGCTATGCGCGCCAACACCAAGAAACTCAGTTTCTTCCACTTCTACAACAGGCGTCACGAGAACCTTTAACTCAACCAACCTTTCGTAGAAAGCACTCTTAATATTTTTCTTAAGAGCTTGTTTCACGACTGTAATTTTGTAATGGTCCGCTATTTTTAATAAATCATCCTTTCTACATCGATCGAATTGTTTTACGGTTGGATTATTAATAAATGTCTGTAAATCAAACAATGCCATCCTGTTTATCACTTGTATCAGAAGCAATACAGAGAGAATGTGTATGTGTGTGTGTGTTAACCTGAGCAGCGCGTCCCGCGGACTGGGCCTACTATGGTCCTTTGTAAATTATCAGGCCGCTTTTGCACTCAAACAAATAGTCAATATTAATTATTTTAATTGTTTTTAAATGGGTTAAATTATCCCGGACGAGCCCCCATAAATGTTACAAACCCCTTGATGTTGTCTAGGGGAAAGTGGGGTTAGACATTTGAATAATTAAAATGAATTTATATCAACTGTGAATGAAGTGCAAAAGACAACCAAAGTAATACCAAAATTTGTGATTTTATTTACAATACCCAAGTGAACAAAACAATGAATGAATCAAAAATATAGAAAAAGAAAATAAGGCAAAAATATACTATTTACAATATATACACAACACAAAAGATGGGAAAAACAAGAGAGCTGGCAGAAGGGACGTGGGCGGTGTTCTGACAATATATGCTACCTTCTCAGAATGTGCTACCGGTAGCTTAATCTGTCATGTTTCATCTACCAAAACATGGTTAGCACATATTGTCAGCTTCAAATGTCTATCAGAATGAACTACCACATTAAATAAGGATGTAAAAACAGGGGTAGCACATATTGTCAGCTTCAAATATCTATCGAAATTAACTACTACTTTATTAAACAATGTAGAAAAAGGCGTAGCAGCTTCAAATGTCTATAAGAGTGAACTACAGCCTTAATATATTTTTTTTTTTATTCGTTTTATATTTAATATGCTTATTAGAGTGGTAGTTCATTCCGATTGACATTTGAAGCTGACAAGATGCGCTACCCCTGTTTTTACACCCTTCTTTAAGGAGGTACAGTAGTTCATTCTGATTGACGTTTGAAGCTAACAAGATGTGCTGTTTTTTTAGATGAGATATGACAGATTGAGCTACCGGTAGCACATTCTGATGAGGTAGCACATATTGTCAGAACACCGGCGCTAAAGAAATGAAAAGAACAAAACCCAACAATATCTAACTTCCCAAAAGAATCTAACTAACTAAATGTATTAAACAAATTAAACGCGAAGAATCTTCCGAGACCTTAACTATTCTGTCTATCGAAAAAAATACAAGGGGTGGCGCTCGCCCCTAACCTAATGTACTATACAAGAGTAGACCTAAGTGTTGCAAAATGTATGTCACGTGACCTTCTTACCTGTCCGCTTCGTCCAAGCCTCGTAAACGGTAAATGAGATATGGAATGTGAATGACGGACGGATAACGTGCACACAGAAACAGGCAACAAGGAAACACACAGTAAGACAGGGTTTTCCATTCACAGAGCGAGAGAGAGAGAGAAAGAGAGAGCCCAAACACAAATAGAACATAAAAAACACAAATACGTAACATAGGGTTTCATCAGCGCTAATTGTTTGGCAACGGCTTGGTGTGTCCTGGACTTTAGAGTTTTCCCTATATGCAGCCCTAGCCCCCAGAAAACCCTCACTAGGCCCACAAAGTGCAAAAACTATAATTTAGAATAAATCTGTTTCAGTATAAATCATTTTCAGCTCAGTTATTATCAGGCGTGGGAGAAAATACTGCATTCCGATTCTTTCTCTAACTTTCTCTAGCTGAAAATTGAAAACTGCTCTCTAGTTGAAAATTGATCAAATCCAGGTGCACAGCTTTATAAATCATTATGATGTGTAATGCAACCAAGGCTTCAGGATGATGTTAATCATAGACACTGTGTTGCTGTAATATAATGCCACACTGTGCTATTAATCCAGTTTGTCATTTGTTTTATAAATCACTAAATGATCCAAACAGAATCGTTTGTCACTCTTCTGGAGGTTATTGGTGACTGTGATCTAGGCCTACTGCACAGTGTTGCAAGTTAGTCTGTTTTAAAGCTTGCTTTATGCTTTAAGCCAGTGATTCTCAAGCTTTTTTCACCAAGTACCACCTCAGAAAAACATTGTCTCTCCAAGTACCACCATAATAACCGGTATTGAAGTACAGTAGCATAGTAGGCCTAATTAAGCAGCTACAGCACTGCACAGTTCAAAAACAAGGCAGATTATTTCTTCTAATTAAGAATATTTATTATTGTCAGCCACTTAAATAAAAGGTTTAGCCTATTAAAATAAATTTTCTGATCACATCAGTGTTATCGTACACGTCAAATGGTTAAAAGTGTGTTCATTTTTTTACTTGAATTATTTAGAGATTCCTCCACGTACCACTAGAAGGAAGCTTGTGTCCCACTAGTTGAGAACCACTGCTTTAAGCCAAATACTAGTACATATTAGTAGTATAATGTTACAGCTTGATGTTGTGTGGACGTTACCACTATGATGTCTATCAAACGTTGGATTTTGGTTGAATAAATATCAGTATCTGACATCAATATCATCTTTGTTTAAGATGTTGACAACCCAGCACTAAGACTACGCTGACTCGTAAACCCCCAGTGTTGGTAAAAGAGCCTCCCAAGGCATAAGCATATCAGTGGCGACAAGGCGGCCCCAGAGAGTGCATGTTTTTTGTTTTTTGATTATGGATATATTATGTCCATGGAAAGTATTTATATGAAATGCGATATTCAATAGAAAAAGCAATATTTTGTCAACAGCTTGACTATGACTGACTGACATAACTGATGTTGATTGAAGAAGCAGCAGGCGGCAGAGCAGCTAAACACTTGATCGCAATAGAGATATATTTCTGTGGCTAGAGCAAAAAAGAAGAAAACCGAGGAAGAGAAAAAACAGGAAGATTAATGTTAGTTTGTTAATAAATTTAATGATTGATAAACATCTGCAAATAGCTTTGCAATCTTAATATATTGTAATACAACATGTTATTTAGCTGGGTTTTTTATTTACAAGTTTTTGCCTTCTGCGTAAGAACTTTATTGGATATGTGTAGATAAAAATAAGCTTATTTTTTATAAACTTGCTGATCAAAAAAATAAGCTTTTGATTTGTTAAATTTGCTGCTGACAATAAATTAGTGCACATGGCCACATATTACGAGTCATACTGACAGTTAGTAAAGTTTTTGTCTTGTTTCTAGTCCAAATATCTAAAAACTCAAACCAATAAGTATGTTCTAGACAGATTTTTTTTTTCTGAAAGCAAAACAATATTTTTGTAGTCCTATAAAAAGCTGGATTATCTACACTCTCAGAAAAAAATGGTACAATGTTGTACCAAAGAAGGTACAAACCATTGTCACTGTGGCAGTACCTTTTTATGGGACAGAATTGTACCCTAAGAAAAGAAACAAATTTGTACCTTTTAAGGTCACGATTTGTACCATGGGAAACCAAAATGTACCTTTGTTTTTAAAAACCTGCAGATACAATATTGTATACTTTGTGAAAGGTACCACCACAGCAACAAGCCACTTTGTACCTTAACAGTGTCAAAATGCTTACCAAACATTTATTAAAATGCCTTAAATGTTTAGTTTACAACACCTATAGTTTTATGTTTTACCAGTTGTTTATTGTATTATAGAACTAAAAATGTATGTTTATAAGTATCTTTAAACATATAATTTAAAATGATGATTCTTGTTTTAATATGGAAATTACTCATAAAAATCACTATGCCTTTCCAGTCATATTTATTTTCATAGATATTGTAATAAAGAAGGATTTTTTTTCCTTTTTTTACTGAGAGTGTAGGCTACATCTAGGCAGTTGTTTCGGGAGAATAAAATGTAGAATAGTACATAAAATATTTTTTTCTATAAAAAAATATTTTATGAGGTAAGCAGCACAGTTACAGCAAATAAAATCAATAATATTATTTAGATTTATAGTATGTGAATTATCAAAGATTGACAATAATTGGTCATATTGTTTGCCCCAAATAAATCCTGTTTAGGCCCTGCTGTGGGATGACAGTTAGAATCAGTATTTACTGTCATCAACCCAAAACTAGTATGTTTAAAATGTGTTTAATATTTGAAAAAGAATTATAATTTCACAAGAGAACTAAAAATTCTGACTTTAAATGTAAATTCTTTTCTCAATATTTTCTTAATGCTAGATAAAAACATACAAAAATGTTGATGCTCTCTTTACTGGAAAATGATTATGCCCTTTTTATGGAATGTGTTTGTTCTTCAAAATTGCTTTTAATAATCTGGCATTTTTTTACATTCAGAGTTTGTTCACCCTGAATAATTCATTCATTCAATTTCCTTTGACTTAGTCCCTGATTTATCACAGCCACAGAATAAACTGACAACTACTCTGGCATATGTTTGAAGCAGCGCATACCCTTCCACCCTTCTACCCTACACTAACTTTATCAACAACAGAAACATAGGCATGTTCCTAACAGGCAGAGAGTCAAGACAGATGCCACATGATCTGAAATCGCAGATAAGGTCAAAAGGCAAGCACCAAACAAACTAAAGTAAAAATAACAATCATAACTAGGTAAGACAACATTAGAGAAAACCACTCAAAATTGTTGCATGCGAAAAACCTTGCAATTAGCAAAATGTTTAATGTTTAGTGCTTAAAGGCAGGGTATGTGAATTGGCTTTTGTTATGTTGAAAGTTTCTTCACATCAAAATAGCACTGAAAAAGTGGTCTAAATGTATTTATATGCTTTTATATCATTTGTGGACCAAAATAAAGTTCCAAAGTTCAAGATGTTTTTGCTTAGTCTGAACATTAAGACAAATCTGCCTGTCAAAATATTTGCATATCTCTGTTTGTGCTGACAGGATACCTCATCATTATGTAGCCACTATGCAGCAGAATGAGCAAAATTTGAAGGTGAACAACAATCTCCAAGTTTACCATTTAAAGGGGCAGTTGTGAGTGTGTAAGAAAAAAATGTGGTAATCGGACATCTCGTGTTGACGTCTGAGGCTCAGGACTGTCCGTGTGTGTTCATGTGTTATGGAGGAGGGGTGGCAGAGAGGGCAGGCTTGGGGACTTTCAATGCTTGCCTGCGAAAGTGTCTACCCTCTTTAAATAGCATAGATAATAATCAGGTGTGACCGTAATCGCTCCATGTGAAGGATAATGGGAAGCGTAGTCCAAAAGTTATATTTAGGTGAATAATAAACCGTCCCCTCAAATTACTATAAATGTTAAAAAGGATTTTAATGATAAAATGCACTATTTAGTTCTGTATATAAATTCTAAATAACCCAAGTGGTTTGTCTTCCTACAGTTAATAAGCTAATTAGAAGCTTTCTAATATGTAACATTAGGTCTAGGTGTTTTTTATGTTAACGTATTATATTTAACATATACTAGTTCATCTGCAATTACTACTATGTTGTAGTATGTTTGTTTTAGGGCACTTTAAAAGTTAAGCACCATGCCATCTCAGCAGGCTCTTTTTGATTGTGTAATAGACATCTAACAGATGTCTAAAACAAAGCTAAATTTGGGCAATTTGAGAAATCTAACAGGCATCAACTAGAGTCATCAAACAGATTGATTAGACAGACATTGGCAACTCAAATTTAGCTTTGTTTTAGCCAAAATTTCTGTCTATTAAATACCAAATTTCTTGGTGGAATCTTTCAGTACGGGAGTACTAAAACCACACGAGATCACTCTCTCTCTCAGTATTTCAGATACCCCCTCTTCAGTGGCACCGGCTTTATTAACTGTTGTTTTGTTGTTGTGTGTCGCCAACCCATGTGGGATACAGGTTTCCAATGCCGTTGCCATGCTAATGGCACACAATTTATCAGACTAGTGAATACCAAATGCACCATGGTGCTGCTGGCTGACTTTTAAAGGGAATGGGAGATGAGTCTCTGATTGGTTTAATGCACGTTATACACACATAAAATATATGTCACGCTCTTAAATAGAAAAAACAAATACGAGGATCCAGAATGCAAGGTCCTTTAATGACCAGATAGGACAGACAGTTACAAAAATGAACAGAAAAAAAATAAAGCGTGAGATAGAAGGGAATTCAGGGAGTCCAGAAAAAATGATCTGCTGGCAGATCGAAAAACAAGCAGGGCGTCCAGACAGATACAGAGCACGAAATGAGTGATAACGAACTGACAAGATACAACGACTGCCTCGCACCTATATACAGAGAGATAATTTGACACAGCTGACAAAAAATCAGCACAGCTAGTGAGCAACCATATGACAAAAACAGAGACACACCAGAAAGTGCGCATAGCCTGCAACCGTGACACAACAACCATTGTGGGTACAAAGCAAAAAAAGAAAAACATCAGGAAAGAGAGGTGAGAAGTACAGAACAGAGTGGAAATAAACATGAATTAAGGAAAGGCATATGGATGAGTTAAAAGTAATATTGAAAGAGGAAGATGCCATACAAAAAGTAAGTCTGATTGTGTTAACTAAAGAACTGAGGAAGTTAGCTGGAGAGATTAGGCTTGCAAGAGTGTTGAAAAACAAAGATTTGATGATAGTTAAAAAAGGGAAAGTGATGGGAATTAAAGTAATGTGTAGAAAGGATGTGGTAAGTAGTAAAAATGGAGGATGGAGACAGTGTTAGTGGAGTAAATACTGGAGTGCCATTAGCTGTGTCTAGGAAGAGCTTAAAATCAATGTACAGTTAGGTCCATAAATATTGGGACATTAACACAATTCTAACATTTTTGGCTTTATACACCAAAACAATGGACTTGAAACAACAAGTGGGATGCAATCTGTTGTAACTCCTACAGCGTTCACCTGGTTTGGGTGTAAATACCCTCAAATTAAAGCTGACAGTTGTCACATCCCCAGCTCGTCACTCCTCATCTCCAGCTCATCACTCCCAATCATCTAGATCACCTTCCAGCCGTGCACAATCCCCAGCCTATTAACACTGCACCTGATAGCACTCCGGACACTCTTTATCAGCTCCCTTTCTTCACTTCACCCTGGTCGAGTATCACCAATGGACACGATCTCCCTAACCTGCTCTTCATCTCGTCTCGGACACTCTCCTGTGCTCCCAGCGATTCACCTTCATCTCGACTCCAATCAGGGAACTGACTTTCATGCACTCTGGTCTATGATTCCGTATCACTCCTCTGCCTGGATCCCTAACCCAATACCTTCGTCCCTTCAATGCCTTCATCTTGTGTCTGTCCTCAAGTCAGTTAATAAAAACTGCTTTTGTACGTTTGACTCAATCTCCTTCTGATCGTGACAACAGTATACGCAATTAAAGAGCATCTTGTTAGTTTTATTTCAAATCCATTGTATTGGTGTATAGAGCCAAAAATAATAATCAATATTTATGGACCTAACTGCATATGGAGGGCAAACAATTGGTGCCACGAGACTAGAGAATTTATGCCTAGAGAAGGGAATAGAAGAGAGACTTTCAGTAGAACTTAGATTTGACAGTGAGGTACTACCAAATAAGGTCAAACTTGGATTTATAAGTTACTCAGTTAGGCCCTTTGTGCTTCCTCCTTTAAGGTGCTATAACTGTCAAAAGTACGAACATGTGACTATGGTGTGTAGGTCTATAGGAAAAGATGCGCAAGATGTGAGGGAGACATGATTATGGGAAATGTGAAGGAGATCACAATGTTGCATATGAGGGATGTGAGGTGAGGAAAAGAGCTGAAGTACAGAATGAAAAAAGTTAGGTAACACTTTATTTTGATGGTCCATTAGTACATAAGTACATGTCAACTTACCCCAACCTAACAGTCTACTTATAATCTAATGAGAATTAGTTGCCATGTAGATGCAATGTAACTTAAATTTAACAAACGGACTGTCAAAATAAAGTGTGATCGAAAGTTAAGAGGAATATCACATATGCAGAAGCTTGAAAAGTGGTCGATGCAAGGAATATTGAGAAAGGTAATGCCGTGCATAAGGAGAACTAGAGAGTCAATATTCTAGATGTGGAAAGCATGATTTAAAAGGATTTGATTATAGTGAGCCAGGTAAATTTGCTATTTACAGCTGAGGTAGTAAACTGTACTGCTCAAGCTGATAAAAAGTCATTTAAGATTCAAATGATAGTAAGGGCAGCAAAGATTTTTAGGAGTAAAGGATGTATCATGGTAGAGATGGGCTACTGAATCAATCCCAGTTAAGTCAGGAAGCTAGATAGATGAGATGATTTTAATTTTACAATGAAATGGGAGAGCTCTTGTGGCTACTAGGCTGGAATTCAACAGTGTTATTAATAAGTTGCATGGCTTAAACCCAGATATGATTGTGTTAAAAAAGGATATGTTGGAGGGTAATGGTGGAGGCTGTAACACCTTGATTAAGGACAGTATACAATATAGAATATTAGGTAAAGGAATAACAAACAAATATGTGGTGGTGGAAGTGTGGGCGAATGTATTAAGTTATGTAATAATAAACTTTAATCTTCCATGTAAAAATACTTATGCTGAATGAATTAGAACAAATAGCGGGTCAGAATGCAGAAAGGGGGATTTGATTTTTAATGCAGAGTATGCTATGTGGAGGGTTAGTGACAGATGAGAATGGATTGACAGTGGAAGATTCAATGGAGAGAAAGAATCAGGTATGTCTAAATGACAGGGGTAATACAAGGATAAGTATGGCATCTGGTAACGAGTCTGTGCTTGATCCGACAATGGTGTCTGGCACTGAATGGTAAATAATGAGACAAGATACTATTGGAAGGGATCCTTATCCTTTATTGATTACAGTAATGTGAATGCAAGGAGAAATACCATGAGTTAAGGTGGAACCAACAATTGGAGGTATGACAAAGCGAGTTAGGAGGAATTTATGAGTTTGCGTGACCAAAGAATATTAAAATTGAAAAAGACTGGTCAGTAGAGATTATTAACAAAGAAGAAGTACAAGCAATTCAAACTATAGCAAAATTGTATATACCAAAGAGTGTAGGAGGAAGAAAGACCAAAATAGTTCCATGTTGGAATGATGACTGTACAAATGCAATTAGAAAGAAAAGGAAAGCATTTAGGGGAGTCAGGAAAAAATATTTAGATTTAAAACATTGTTAACAGCACAAGCAGAGGTAAGGAAGACAGTAAGGAAAGCTAAGGTAATGTACTGGACATCATATTGTAATGAAAATACACCAATAGAGGAAATATTGGGGATGATGAAGAAAATGAAAGGGATTCAAAGAAAAAAGGAATTCCCCAGTTTTAAGTATGGTGGGAGAGATAGCTGTGGAGGATGGAGAGCAAGTGGAAATGTTTTTAAAGACGTTTATTAAAGTAAACAGCTGTCTGAAATAAAGGAAATAAAGGAAAATAAGTTAAAGGACTATCCAGATTTAATGAGGGAAAAAGTAACTGAAAATAATTTTGCCCTTTCCCCAGTCATCATATTGTAACCCGAGGAAGTAACGCTGACAGAGGTGCGAATCAACATGCAGGTTTAATAGCAAGGTCCGGTAAGTAGTGGTCAATACAGGGGCAAACAGATGTATACAGGCAATCCATAAACGTAGCCAAGTAACAGGCAAGAGGTCAGAAGGCTGGCAGCAGGCAGGGATAAACAGTTCAACAAGGCTAGGGTAAAAACACGGAAAACCAAGACAAAGGAAACACGTAATGTCACAATATGTAAACAAGACTCAGCCACAGTGTGTGTTTTTTTTTTTTTTTGGTTAAATAATCCATGAAATCAGCCCGTGATCAGCATCAGCTGTGTGAGTGATTGCAATCAATGATGACTTGGAGCAGGAGTCTGTGTGTGTTGCATGACTGGATTTGTAGTTCTTGAACATGGCAGATTTGTAGTTCTTGTGTGATGTGTGTGTTTACCAGCGATCTCTGATGGTTAGATCGCTGGTGATCGTGACAGATATGCAGTGAAAAGTAGTGCAGAAATGCAGAGGCAATCTGCTCCGGGAATGGATGGAGTAAGTTATTATATGATTAAGCATTTTAGTAAAAGTTCTTTGAAGGTGTTGTTGTCATTCTACAATAGAATATGCATGGAAGAAAGTATTCATTTTACCTATTAAAAAACAGGGAAAGATCCAAGTAATCCGATGAATTACCATCCAATAGCTTTAACCTCTAAAATATGTAAAGTGATGGAAAGAATTATAACTCTTAAATTACCATATCATTTGGAAAAAATGAACTTGTTTTTTTCTTAATCAAAGTGGGATTAGGTGTGGAAGAGGGACTTCGGATTTAACAGTATTGTTAGAAGATGACATAAGGAAAGCATTCATAAATAAGGAGAGTATCATCGCTATTTTCTTTGATAGCCAAAAGCTTTGTTGTGGAAGGAAATGATTATTAATTACATGAGGAAAGCTTAATATGAAAGGAAGAATGTATTTTGAATTATTGAATGAAGTATCAGAGTGAAAGTTGATGGAAATATATCCTCCAAAGAAGAAAGTGATGATAGAACACCACATGGCTGTGTAATAAGTCCACTGTTATTTATCATCATGACTAATGATGTTTTCTCAAAGGTACATACAGTACAAGTTTGGGCAAATCATTGTTTGCTGAGGATGGGGCTCTGTGGTTTGTGTGTAAGAAACTTCAGTGTAATGTAAAGAAAGTGCAATGTGCGTTAAATGAAGTAGAAAAGTGGTCAAATGGTTTTCTGTGAAAAAGACAAAAATAATACTTTTTACAAATATGAAGAGGAAAGTAGATGTTAAGATAAAATTATATAAGAAGAACTGGAGCTTGTAAACATAGTAAGATTTCTAGGAATATGGTTTAAAAATCGATTAACCTAGAGAGGACATTTAGCAAAGGTGGTGGCAAGATGCAAGAAAGTACTTAATGTTATGAAGGGTATATCGGGTCAGGAGTGTGGAGCAGATAGATTGGCTCTAAATACTATATACTGTATATATATATTCATTATAAGATCTATATTAGATTATGGCTGTCTAGTATATTGCTCTGCAAACAAATCACATTTAATTCAACTTGATAGAGTTCAGTCACAAGCCTTATAAATGTGTTGTGGGACATGTCTAACCTCCCCAGTCTGGGCTCTTCCAAGTAGATAAGAAGACAACAATTAATGGTTTCTTATTGGGTACATTTAAAAGGTCAAATGGGTATATCACCCAACTAAAAAAGTTTTGAATCCTAATTGGGAACATGAGAAGAAAGAGTGTAATAGCTTTGGATGGAGAGTGGGTAAATTAATAAGAAATATGAGACTGGAGGAGGTTGGACATACTCCAATAATTCTATTATCCCCAGTGCCATTGTGGGTTATGCCCAAACCAAAAGTGGATCTAAGCTTATTGGAAAAGAGACAAAAGAAAGGGTCTTGGGATACTGGACAGATGTTTGCAATAATTATGGCCATAAAGTGGGTTAGTGATGTCAAAATACCCAAGGCAATAATATTGTAACGATCTGGGGTGGTGTGACGAAGACAACGGGGCGAGGATCCAAGTGCAGAATTATTCAATAAAAAATCAAAGTCAAAGCAGGTATGAGATCACAAGGCAGACAGTAGACACGGATGAACAAAATATAAAGCTGAGGTCAAATACACGGAAGAAACAGGAACAAAGAAAACCGTTACTTAGTCACAAACAGAAAACACATAACAGTAGATAATGTCGCTGCGATGAATGAGCGTGTGTGTGCTGCTTATGAAGTGTGTGTGATCAGTCGTGATGGTCCTCCGCTGGTGTGTGTGCAATCAGTTGTGATATGGAGCAGGAGTGTGTGTGTGTGTGTGTGTGTTGCATGACAGGAGTTGTAGTTCGTAAACTGGCTGATCTGTAGTTCCCGGAAGTGTGAACCAGCAATCTCTGGCAGAGGAGAGATCGCTGGTGATCATGACAAATATGTTCAGTTGGAGTTCCTTTATAATAAGTTTGAGTGAGCAGAAGTCAGAAACAAGAATTATACTCACTTAAGCAAAATAATATAAAAGTTAAGTTTTTGTGAGTTCCTGCTCACATCGGATTAAGAGGTAACAAACAGGCAGACAATTTTGCAAAAAAAAAAAAAAGCCATAGAGAGAGGAAAGGCTGATACTCAGATTCCCCTCGGTAGAGTAGATAAGCGGATTTAGATAGATATGTTAATATGCCTGCCACTGTTTTTTTAAGACCAACATTCCAATTTTTTTTTTGTTGGTAAAAGAAGACCTTAGCTTAGCCAATGATGTGCTTTGGTTACAGTAGGTCACATGACATGCAGTGTTTTTCTGTGACGCGATTTCTGACAGAGTGGCATTTATTGTGAGTAACCGCTAAATGCAAATGTACAAATGTACAAATGTACAATTGTACAAATGTACAAATACAGAGAACAGTGTATTAGCGAGCACCACCATGTTCTATGGTAAGTGAAAGAAAAAAAGGCCAGAACTGGCTCTTCCTGCAGATGAAAGTGAGGATGAGATGGGTTTTAGTGACCATGAGAATGATGTAGATTGGACATTTGATAAGAGCGGTGATGCAGACAGTTCAGGTAAGTTAGCTCAGAGGCATATAAGACAGGCGTAGTATAGTTTATAGTATAATATATAAACATTGTTAGCTAATAGCTGCATTATTCTGATGCATTTGGATATAATAGACTTGTTATTTATTTGTTATGATGTACTGGAGAAAACGTTTATATTTACTGTATGTTGTATACATGATAATACAATATTATGTTTGTTTTCAATAATATTCAGCAAAAAATAATGGAATAAATGAAAGCTGTTGGAATGTCAGTTGTTGTAAAGTATGTAGAAGGTGTCATTTATAAGTTCTGTGTTAAAGCTTATAATACTGCAACACCAATTAAATAATTTCAAACAACAAAATTATTAACTATAAGGAAAATTCTAGATGAGAAATTTCTAAGTTAGACACACTATTGGACGTTGTTGCCATATGGCAACTTATCCGCTTTTTAAGTGGTGACATATCCATGACATATGGAATACTGTTTCCGGGTCCAAGCCACTAAAGAAAATGTTCGTTTATGACCACTTTTTAGTCCTATCACACATTAAAGTGAATTTTTGTGTAAAATCATGGTGTACACAACAGCCTCAGGGCTTGCTGCATCATAAATACCAAAATTTTTACAATTTATAAAAAATGAATCACTTTCTGGCCATCGGATACTAGGCATGGATATATATATATTGCGATCGTGATTTTCGAAAGTATTACATCGCTTTGTAAACATTTATTATTACCATTTGACGAGTCTCCCCATACAGTCTTATAGAGCGCTTGGACCCAGAAGCCCCTTTGCGTGACGTTACACTTAACAAGCGGATCATAAAGTACTTTTAAAAAAAATCTTATAAAGTTAAGCCATTATAAGAAAAGAAAAACAGTCCAATATTTTTTTATAGATTTATCATAATGCATGCAGCAGAGGCTTAAAAGTGTCACTAAACGGTATTTATAAGGTATAGTTCAACCAAAAATGTAATTTCTGTCTTAATGTAATGAGGTATTTGCGACCGTTTGTTTACACCCGAGAAGACGCGTGTGTGAAGTCTACTTTAGTGAACAGAACCTGCATAGGCTGTGAACGTTTGTGAGCCGCACGGGAAGTATGGTTTGCATGTATGGGTTTTTTCTCTCAAAGTGACGGCAGCCATGACATGAGCGCACTCGGCAGTAAAAGTGAAACTGAAAGCGTGCACATCATTTAAATGATCATATCGCGTTTTAAAATTATGATTACGACAAGAATTTGATGGGGGTTTTTTTACAGCGAAAGTGTTGTGCATGAGAATAAATGCTTAACAGTGTCAGTATAACTTCTCTAGCCTATATAATGCAAGAGGGAATCCGATTATGACAAATGTCTCATTTAAACAGTGACAAAAAATGGCCTAATAATAATGTACCGGCAACTTTCCGCAAAATCATTCGTGAACATGCTATTTTTTAGATTACCGGTAAATTCATTTCTGCAGTTTTCCGGAAAGAGAAGTTGTGCTTCTGCTGCTTTGTGTGAACGCAAAAGAAAAAATTTCATTTACTGTAGTTGCGGTTTGAGCTTCTGCCTTTGGATGTCTCTGGGACAAAGCAGCTGCATGAATGCTAAAGCTTTACATAAAAGTGAAACCATCAACATAAGCCCAACGCTTTTACCGGTATTACTGTGTGAAAGGGGCTAAAGACAAATGGCAAGCATCAGCAAGTCTCAAACATAATAATCAAACTTTAGAATTGTAAATAGCTGTATCCTGATGTTATCACATTACAGTGCATTAACAACCAGGACAAATTTAAAGTTTATTCAAGTCCACCATTCCAAGTCTGCATTTTAACCAACAGTAGCACATAGGTCTAATATTATTATTGTTGTTTTACCATATGTTTGAGAAATAACAATAATAATAGTCTACTCATTTTAACTAATAGCCTACTCACTTTATTTTATATACATGAGAAAATCATGATCATGAATTTAGGCCAAAAAAAAAAAAGTGATTCTTATTTTAGCCAGAATCATGCAGCCCTACTGACAGTAAATTTTAGATGTAAACCATTACCCTAAATTCTTTTAATTGGATGATTGAAAGCATCTGTATGTTGTGTATCCTAATCCTGTGTTTTGCAAGCATTGATTTTTCTGAAGTTCTTAGTCCTCTTTGTATTGTCCATTGACAATCTAAAATGGACTGTTCACCCATATGGTGAGAAAACAAGCTCAGTTTACGAATCCATCAAGACAAAAGACCTGTCTTTTTATATTTCTATCATGGGGGTTCTCTGAATTAAAGTGATATGCACAGTAAAGAAAATATATACATATAAATATATATATAAACACCATTTTCTGTTAAAAATCTTTAAATGTTATATTTTTAATGCTTAACAGTGAGAATGATTTATTTGTGCAGGCCATGGCTAATAAGTCATGCCTATAAACTGCAGTTTCTTTAGTCATCCCATCCCATACCATTAATAAGGTTAAACTTGGAATCATTTTGACACTTACCGCTATGTGTTTTTTCAGGTAGGAGCTGTAGTTCATGTATGAGTTGCAATGTCAGTTCGATGTACAGCCTCGCATTATCAAGATTATTATTCTTGTTGACATCTTGAAGTGAAAACATAGACTGAACTTGAGGCCACGGGTAACCTGGTCCGATAAACTCTCTGCACAGACAGTGTGACTCTCCTTCTCAGAACCGCAAATGGCCAAGTATGGAGTCAGAATAGACTCAAAAGAAATTCAAGCAAAAGACACGATGTACACATGCGTATCCAAATTCAGGTGCATAAAACCAAATTCAGGTGCATAAAATATTTATATACATTCACAAAAACAATTCACGTGCACAAAATAAAAATACATATTCATAAAATACATTTCACAAATGGAAAACACCATCTACAGATGTCAAAGAGTGTACAAAAAGTTTTGAATGTTTAAAACTTGCGAGTTCATCCTGAATGAGAATGTGCAAATCCTCTTTCAGGTACCACTCCCCCTGGATACATGTGTGTGTATTTTTGAGACTGTCCTGGCAGAAGCCTGCAACTCGTGACCTTTCAGCCAATCAGATGAGAGCTGTACTCGATATTACCTACTCTGCACCCCATTTGCGCAGTATGTTACTCTCCAGCATGGTGAACAGAGCAAGAGATGCGCTGACTTAAAGCATTAAATTCCCTGACTTTCACCGACTACAAACTTCATTTCCATTATATCTAATGAATGTAAACACACTGTTGTTGTGCTTTAGTAATATGTAGAATATAAAGTATAAATACTTTTCAGGATCTTATTTTAAATAAAAATCCAGCCTCTAGGATCATTTCAAACATGTTTGATGCTGTTCAGGATTTTAAATCGGGCTGATCACTGCTCTAGCCTGCCCTCCATGTCTATTTAAAGTATATTTATGATTTTAAAATACGAAATAAATTTTAATCACTCCTACAAGCTGTAACTGGGGTGGTACCTTTGCAGGTTACGATTATTTGATGTATTTGTTGTGGAGTTAATTCAAGCCTTTCTGCAACGATGAGTCACACACAATGTCGTAACAAAGTTCACGCACACAGAAACACACACAGCGTGCGCGTTTAACTTTGCACTGCTTTTGCACGCAAATGTGACAGGATACAAATTAATATCCCCTGCTGTATGGATTTCCGTTATGTTAATGTACAAAATAAACCTGATTGAACGTCCACAAACCGGGATTGAATCGTCTTCATTTATAATTGTACTGACATGCGGCTGTGGTAATAAAGACGGTAAAATCGTTGTAATTTAAAAACAAACATGCACTGTTTCAAAAACGTTTTAAATGTGTAAAACTCACACTTGATCACATATGATGATGATCGATGATCACAGCGAGCTCAACAGATCCTTTAATCCCAGTTGCTTTGCGCAAATCCTGTCTTGTTTATATGATTATATGCGTTACTAAGACATGTTAATACATGGCTATCAATCAATTCGGTGGGTAGGGAAACCGCATTTCTACGTCCTCAAAATGGGTGGGTTTTGGATACTACTTTAACGTCAGGAAATTAAAAAAAAAAAAAAACGTATTGTCTTTATATCACCCCAACATGACTTTGGACAGACTATACCTACATACAGTTCTGTGCAAACAGCTTCCAAAAGATGATTGTCATCATGGGTGCCATGTTTGTACACCCAAACATCACCTAAATGCCATAACACTGCAAGTTAACTATGTTTACTAATAAGAACTTACATTTGATTTTAACTTTAACTTAATTTGAATATACTGCAATAATGGGCACCTTTTGTAATGCTGCTTTGAAAAAGACCTATACAAATAAACAAATTAAAACAGACTTCTCGGAGTTGTAGTTCATTTCAGCGGCAGATGTGTAGTGAGTGAATGTTCGGTGTTTTCCAGTTATCAGCAAAGGTTAGATTGCTGGTGATTATAATAAAAACCCAAACCTAATTCTTACTTTCATAATAAAAATATATGTATAAGTTACTGTCATTATCATAATTATACCTGTTTTTTCTTTGAAATATGAATACTATATACAGTGTTGGGAAATAACTAATTACATGTAACGGTGTTACATGTACATAATTTAATTACAAAATAAATGTAACATTAATTTGTTACAGTTACAGAGAAAAAATGTGTAATTAAATTAGCTACTTATGAAAATGTTAAAGATTACAAATGGGGATACATCTAAAATTTACTTTAAAAATCTGGGATAGGCTGAGAAATAGTAATATGTTGCTTTGCCTGTTTTTGATATGCACAACGTCTCTACTAAGGCCACCTTTGACTGTTTTTCTGGTTTGAATTTGCAGTACCAATTACATTAATATTCTGCCGCTAAAAACATTAGGCTACTACAACCAGTCTGAGAGCTGCCACCATGGCAAATGCATTTCATCAAATGTGATTTTATCACATTAACAGTGTTGGGCAGTAGCGTCGCTTCAAGTAGTGACGCTACTAGCTTAACTACACTTCTCAGTAGCGTGGTGGTAGCGTCGCTACTTTCTAAATCAAATAGCTTTTCAGTACCGAAGCTATTTTATTAGTCAAGTAGTGCAGTTGCGACCACAAAAGCTACATTTACCGATCAATGAGCTACATTTACTGCGGATCAATAAGTGATGGCACCGACGTTCATGGAGCTGTGAGGCCGGTGTCTAGCCGAAGAAAGTAAATCCATATGGTGGCGAAAAGGATGATTTCTTCTTCTA
>CAIGQQ010004433.1:4070210-4096843 GCA_903798035.1 Danio albolineatus | reverse complement strand
TGAGGTGACTACATCTCAACCAAATTGTAACAATTGTAGAATGGGGACAGGTGTGATGCACAGAGAACCATCTGTTTAATAGTGTTGAAACTGCATTAACATAGAGAGATAGAGGATGCAGCTGGGTCAAAAGCCAAGGAGCAACTTAATTTACATCTAAAAAGGCAAGTCTAGAGGCAACAGCTAAAACAGTATAAAGGTTTGCGTTTAAGGATGTTCAAGGTTCATTCTTACTCCGGTGAACCCAAGATACTGCCGTGTATTTTGAGACTGCTATATATAGTTTACTGTAGTAGAGGCTTAAGTATACTATGGTATGGTATTACTATTATTTCATGATAGTTACTAATGATACTACATTATGTTGTATAATTTATGAGCTGTAAATATATATACAATATTATGCTTATTCCTAAATATTTCCCTTTACTATAAATTACTATAGTATTTTAAATGTGTAACACCTGGTTTTATTGTATCTTTTGTTTTTGCTGTTATATAATTTGTTTCTGTTTGGTACAGCATATTATTTATATTTATATTATTTACAGTAAATAATTGAACTGAACAATTCTGCCTCATATGCTTCGTTGATCACTAAGATGTGATTGACTTGGATTTAAGTTGCTTCCATTTAAAAATGAAAATTGCAAAAATAGTTTGCAAAATAGATGTATTTATTTTAATGCAAATGCAACAAAACTCACCCTGCACAACTAACTAAATTTAGATTTTGTAACAAGAGTAAACATTTTTTTGCTTTAATGTCTGACTTTGTGGTGGCTGTACTTTAAAATGTGATTATTATAATCTTAATTTAATTGATGAAACATTTTGAAATTCTAACAGTAAACAGATCTACTGTGAGGTCACACCTGCTTAGTATAAATGCTTGAAAACCAGGTATGCTGGTGTACACTGTGGTTTGTGGCAGCGGCATATCCTCGCAAACTCTTGACTATACCTGGTTCTAATCCACAGGTCAGGTATCCATCAATGAACCGTTTGTTTCTAGCTTTAACATTCAGGGTTATGTAATCTGACTTTTCAGTAGAACTTTATAAAAACATTCTTGTTTTCTTCACATTCCTGTAAAGTTAAATAAAGCAGTGTTCACACTTTCCGATTACTTACTCATTTGTTCATTCACTCACTCAGCCTTAAATAGTGTTATTTAATTCGAAAACAACATCCCTTTGGACAGAGGTCCAATGACTAAATCAGCACTATACCAGCCTGGACAAACATGGATTTCATGCCAATGTATGCTGGATTTCAGAGGAGGGTGCCATGGAGGAGGTCGTATAAACACACTTTTACCATGGTTAGCTTTTTGGCAAATTTGTCACATTTTTTATCTACCGCAACCTGTCCTACATACAGTGTTCTAGTGTTATGGTAAGGGAAAGAGGGGTGTAGCCGTGCCCACTAAAAACTCTCACCCGTTAAGAAAAAAGTGGCAGGCAAGAAAATAAGTCGATCTTTTCACACATAGTAGAATGAATATTTGGAAAGAGAAACTTTCAAAGGGCTAGACATTTTGCAATCACTTACTCAAGTTATCACAAACTTTAAAGACTTTTATTCCTTTAAAACGTGCATTTTAAGTAACCAAACTTTGGTCTCCGATCCCTTCTACCAAAGTCAAAAAGACCAGCAGTTACACACATTCAGTTCCCCATAGCAGTTACCCTCATTATTAACCTTCATCGTTGGGTGATCATTGCCTTTCAAGTTACTGTTTTGTAATGAATTAATTAATTAAAACCTAGTTTGTTTAAGATTTTATTTTACATTACAATATATTTTTAGAACTGAATACAAAATGCTGCCCTGCTTAAAAACAAAATAGAAACAAGCACATATATTTTAATGGCTTCATTGATTACAGCATAATGGTAATTGTATACAGTGGATCCTGACATGGGTCTAGTAGCCTAATGTGTTGTCTTCTCCTGGTGGCATGGTAAAACACTTTTAATCCTAATGGACTGTGCCCCCTAGACACACTAGAACACATTACAATCGATGTTTGTAATCTTTTAATGGTACTTGTTGTCCAAAATATATACGTCTGTGGAGGTTTCTCTTTCTCCGGTTTAGCTCAAATGTGTACGAAAGTGTCATTTTTGGACACGCTTTACTTGGCTGATGAACACGTTTGTCTGGACTGTACGGAGTGATTGTAGGTGTATTTACACTACCTATAAAGCATTTATTTAAAAACCGCGTGTCACACGCAATTCCAGCGGATGAGCTACTGTGAAGAAAGCTCCACATGTCAACCGGATACAGATGTGAGGCTTCCAAAAGCAAGTACCGGTGACACGAAAAACAAACATCAGATACCCAAACATATCTAATTCAACATCCGCAGAACGTTCCGAAATAGTTAAAGCCACTGACTGTCCAACGTGGATACTCGGTAGCTTTATATCAGTACATAAATGAAAACAAATACGTTTCTTTATAACATATTATAATAGTAACATCTCAGTGGAGGGTTTAGGTTGAAAATCAGGCATCTCACACAAGACTCTCAAATGCGCCTTACCTTTCTGACGCCTTCTCTTGCTCTGCAACATACTTTCGTTTTCCAGCCTTAAGAATTGAGCCCCCTTGTGTTGCTGGTATATTAAAATGCCCCTAAGATACCAGAAAAGTCGTGGGTGAACTGACCAGACGGAATCTGACGGTGTTTATAAATACATGTATGTGTTCTTAAAGTCAGCGTGGTTATGCCGTGGAAAGTGTTGCGTTAGCCACAGGTTAAGAGCTTATGGACAAATGGAGAAAGTCCCCACCCCCTTTCAACTGATAACGTTGCTGCGGGTCACACTCGGTATTATAAATTTTCCAACATGGTTTATGATTTATATTAACTACTTGTTGCTGTACTTTTTTCTTTTCTTTTTTTAACTCCCTAGGCTATAATTTTATTTGATCTTGAAAAATACTGACTGCTTTTTAAAATGTTCTTCCATCTACCGCACATTTAATATAAGCTCAACAGAAGCTGGGAAGCTGATATATTGCACTATATGCAAATGACTTATTTAACATAAAAGTTCAGGTTTGGATTTCACAAATATTAAAGATTGTCATATGTACATATAGTCTATGCAACACATGCACAAAATTAAAATGTTTCAACCATTAGAATGACAATATCTATTTTATAAATTCCTATATGGCTATATAGCAGACTTTGTGTACCTACACTCACTGGCCACTTTATTAGGTACACATTTCTAGTACTGGGTTGGACCCCCTTTTGTCTTCAGAACTGCCTTAATCCTTCTTGGCACAGATTCAACAAGGTACTAGAAATATTCCTCAGAGATTATGGCCCATATTGACATGATAGCATCACGCGGTTGCTGCAGATTTGTCGGCTGCTAATCCATGATGCAAATCTACTGTTCCACCACATTCCAAAGGTGCTCTATTGGATTGAGATCTGGTGACTGTAGAGGCGTACAGTGAACTCATTGTCATGTTCAAGAAACCAGTCTGAGATGATTCGTGCTTCATGACGTGGTGCGTTATCCTGCTGGAAGTAGCAATCAAAAGATGGGTACACTGTGGTCATACTGTAAAGAGGTGGACATGGTCAGCAATAATACTCAGGTAGGCTGTGGCATTGACATGATGCTCAATTGGTACTAATGGGCCCAAAGTGTGCCAAGAAAATATCCCCCACACCATAAAGCCCCCACCACAAGCCTGAACTGTTTATAAAAGGCAGGATGGATTCATGCTTTTTATGTCGATGATGCCTAATTCTGACCCTACCTTTTAAATGTCACAGCAATCGAGACTCATCAGACCAGGCAACGTTTTTCCAATCTACTATTGTCCAATTTTGGTGAGCCTGTGCATACCTCTGCATACCTTGGTGTGCAACGAGTGGCTGTAGCCCAACCGCCTCAAGGTTTGACGTGTTGTGCCTTCAGAGATGCTCTTCTGCATATCTCGGTTGTAGCGAGTGGTTATTTAAGTTACTGTTGCCTTTCTATTAGCTCGAACCAGTCTGGTCATTCTCCTCTGACCTCTTGCAACAACAAGGCATTTGTGCCCACAGAACTGCCACTCACTGGATATTTTCTCTTTCTCAGACCATTCTCTGTAAACCCTAAAGAAGGTTGTGCGTAAAAATCCAGTAAATCAGCAGTTTCTGAAATACTCAGACTAGCCCGCCTGACACCAACAACCATGCCATGTTTAAAGTTACTTAAATCACCTTTCTTCCCCATTCTGAAGCTCGGTTTGAACTGCAGCAGATCGTCCTGACCACGTCTACATGCTTAAATGCATTGAGTTGTTTCCATGTGATTGGCTGATTAGAAATTAGCGTTGAAGAGCAGTTGGACGTGTACCTAATAAAGTGGCCAGTGAGTGTATGCGTTTGTGTTGGAACCAGACATGTTTATTTTGAACATCAAGTACTTGTGATTCAGTTTCAGCAGAACTTTTGGGGAAATTTCTGGTATCAAAAGTTGGCCATCAGATCTGAGGAAGCGCTAATGGGATGACTAATGGAGAGCACTAACGGGATCTGAGGAAGCATGGTGAGGTAGATACAAAGGTTCCCTCAAAGTATTATTTTATTCATTTTTGTAGGTTATATCAGCTGAATGTACATCACTAAATCCAAATCAGTCGAGACTGGTTTAAAAATGATTTATATCTCGGTGAGCATCATTGCTTTGTTTCGTTTTAATGTAATAGGTCTCCAAAAATTGCTTAAATGAATATTAAGATAAATTGATAGTATGTTAAATGACAATGTTTTAATAGAAGTGCATAAGTGGTCTTATAATTAAATATGCTGGAATATGGCTGTCACTTACTGTTTTTGTCCTATTCAAAGGTTGACTCTTAAAAAAATCTTCTCCCATCATTTAGTTGTAGTGGGAGAATGTAGTCGCAGATGACTTCCTTCAGACAAATACAAACACATGCAAGTGCACACAGTCATTTAAAAACCAGACCAAGTAAAGCAAGAGAAGTTTAAAAGTATTTTACATGCATGGTGTTATCATTTTGCCTAAAAAGACACCGATTCATCAGCAGAGGTCGTCTGGCTCATGGTCATGTTCACCGAGTGAATTTTTTGCAATAGTATCTGGATGCGGACTTGCACATGCAAGCTGAGACACGCAGTAAAAACAATGTGTTACCATGATGGTGTTTAAAAGTGATGAATACTAACTGTGAATGACACAGAGTAACATCTATATGTCAGTATGTGTCGCTGCTCCTGGGAAAACCTGTTTGAGATGAGCTTTGATATGACTTTCTCATCAGAACCTGCTTATGGTTGTGGTTTTGTCTGTGTAACAAAGAGGTGAATCATCCTATAAATGATTCGAATACAATAGTCTAATAGTTAAATAGTTTTTTGCTGTGCAATTGGATTTTCTTTTTCCCTTTTAATCAAAACAGAAAAACGTTTTATCCAATTTCTTTCAATTTAGATGATGAGTCGATAAAATGAAACAAGAATCTCCTCTCATTTTTATTTTTCCAAGGATACTTTTACTTCCACTCTAGTACAGAATGGGTTTGGCCTTGTAGTTTCACTTTCGCTTTTACTTTCACTTTCACCCAAAATCTGGTACCTGTTGTTATTTTCATGCAGTAAAGCATGCGCAAAGTATTACCATAACACATATCATATCACAATTATTATGTTTATGATACTACTACTACTACTACTAATAATAATAATAATAATAATAATAATAATAATAATAATAATAACAATAATAATGATAATAATAATAATAATAGGGCGCCACGGTGGCCTAGTGGGTAGCACGTTCGCCTCACAGCAAGAAGGTCGCTGGTTCGATCCCCGGTTGGGCCAGTTGGCATTTCTGTGTGGAGTTTGCATGTTCTCCCCGTGGTTGCGTGGATTTCCTCCGGGTGCTCCGGTTTCCCCCACAGTCCAAAGACATGCGGTACAGGTGAATTGGGTAAGCTAAATTGTCCGTAGTGTATGAATGTGAATGAGAATGTATGAATGTGTTTCCCAGAGATGGGTTGTGGCTGGAAGGGCATCTGCTGCGTAAAACTAATGCTGGATAAGTTGGCGGTTCATTCCGCTGTGGCGACCCCGGATTAATAAAGGGACTAAGCCGAAAAAAAAAAGAATGAATGAATGAATGAATGAATAATAATAATAGTTGAATTATGTTCTGCCCTACAGTGTATCGCATTTTCAATATCTGTATTAAACTGAAACGAAGCATTAAATGACCAACAAGAACAAAATCAGCATTAGTGAAACTGAATATCCCTTGAACTGAACTTGCTTCACACTAATGAATCCACAAGTATAGTTCTTTCATTTATTGTTTTCTCTGTAAATGTGTTTTGACATCATTTGCACTGTATTAAGAAGTGCTATAGAAATAAACTTTTATATAATGAATTTAAGTGTAAAATGTCTTTAGTTTAAAGGTTTTTCAGTTTAAAGAGTTTATTATTTTATTATTAATGCTGCTCTTATTTGAACCGGTTGATTGTCCTTTTATTTGCCTTAAAAACTACAAACAAAACTCATTAATCTCTTAATGCCTTGATTTAGAATTTAATTGTTTCCACTATACTGAAAATATGTAAATGAAAGCTATTTACAAGTACAGTATTTGCACTTCATTCACTATTTTACTAACAACAATGAAAGAAATATACTGAAAATATGTCACAAATATATAATATACATAGCACAAATATCATAGCAATATGAAGACTTTCATTTTACCTCAGTGTGTTGTCAACACATAATTCACAAGTGCCACATTCAAGCCAGAAAATGTAGTTTAATTTAGAAAATCTGTACAAATTTGTTGCAGTATTTTGCAATATGCACAGTATATATTATGATGTAATTCAACCGCAGGAATTATTATGCATTATTTATAACAAATGACTTAAAATATATGATAAAAAGTCAAGTTCATTTGTATCTATTGCTTTAGCTTAATGTCTTTTAGTCATAATGTCAAATTGATCCATTAAACATCCTGCAAGAGAATCATGCACCATACTACACCAGAATGTAATTTATAGACACATTTTATGTTTAATATTCCAAAAACAAAGTCATTCATTTCTCAAACTATCGTAAATCAACCGTGGAGGAATCCAGCCACAATATAAGAATGAAACTCAACAGAAAAAAACGCTATACTACAAACAGGGGTGTAGCAGAGAGAGAGAGAGAAAGAGACCAAGACATCAGAAATAAATTTAGTTCAGTCGCTATAGTTATGAAGAAAAGGCCTTTTGTACAACCCACTGATATCATTAATAGGGATGCAACGATTCACAGATTTCACTATTAACTGCGCTTTAATTCGTCACGGTTTCTGTTACACGGAATGAAACTGCTGCAACTAAACAAAGTTATGCCAACTGTGTGCTAGTTTAAAGTTCCGAGCCTGTACACCGAGGCCAATACGCATGCACACTGAGTTAACTATAGCGACGGGCCGTTCCAATATCACGTCCTTTCCGCGCACAAGTTTGTTATTTCTAATGTAAGAATATTTGCCAATATGCGCGCGCAAGCGGAGCAACACGCTCGCGCCTTTCCAGGCACACGCAGTAGAACACATCTCATGCTGTAGCGGTGAGGTTGTGCGTGGCTTTCAGTGCAATGTAAACAAAAGATATGTCAGACTAATTATTATTAAAATGATTAAGTATGTATTAACGCAGATGATAACAGCAGTTAATCTAAATACTTAAGCCTACCTAATATAAAGCTTAATTATATATTAGATGTGGTAACCATGAAACCATGATTATTCTTCAGACTGTAATCATACAGCCAAAATCTATAATTGTTGCATCCATAATTGTTATGCAGTTCAAAACATATTGTGTTTGAATGTAAAATAACCCTACTTAAACAATGCACTACTTTTGTTGTGCTTTGAAATACAAGATTTTAATGTTTGTTCAAAAAAAAAAAGCCTATTGTACAATGCACTGATATGTAGTTTCAAAATACAACTTGTTAACATTTTAATGTAGAAAAAGCCAATGTGTTAGGGAGCAAAAATGCAACATATGCAGTTGTGTCCTCACTCATATTGCAAGTCATAGCTCTCCGGCCCTTTGTTGCTTCGTTGCTCCATGACAAACTATTTGAATAGCCCTGCTGTACTGGCTCCCAGACAAATTTAGGATTCAGTACAAGGTGTTGGTATTTGTTTACAAAGATTAGTCGGAATTCTCTGACACCTGGTGAGTTTCTGGTTCACTGGTATACAGATCTAGGCACCCTTTGGTCAGCACAACAGTTTCAGCTGGTTCTTTCAAAGACTCAATTAAAATCAAAAGGAGACAGGGCTTTTTTTTGTTACAGCCCTTCTCTGCAGTGGTTTACCTTAATATATAGAATCATACTCTTCCCTTTATGCTTTTAAATCTTATTTTTAAATTTTTTTCTGTCTCTTGCATTGTATTTGAATTTTATTTTGTTTATATGTGCAAGTATAGATTTTGTGCTGTTTTATTTGTATTGTACTTTGGTCAACATTTGTTTTTTTTATGTGCTATATAAATAAAACAAAACAAATCTTAAGTTATTTTGTTTAATTATCTCTAGTTTTGGCTTTGGTACTAACTAATCTAATGTATATACACAAATACATTATTGCAGTGTTTCTCAACTGGTGGGTTGCGGGAACATTTTTAGTGGGTCACGAAGTGTGTGGTCAAAAAAAACAAAAACAAAACATAAATATTTAATTTTTTTGGCTTATACCGGACTTTTATTTTGAAATGTGCGAGCGACAACAGTTCAGTTTAGTTCATGAGAACGGAACATTTCTTTACCCTAACCGCTGTTTATTGTGTGTTGTTTTTACTTTGTAACATTTCTATAATTTGACACATTTTGTTAAATGACAGCAATAAAATATTGTTTATTTGTAAGTCTTGGTGATTTTCTTATGATTTATCTCCCACTACTTGTGTGTGTTTTAGGAATTAGGAACTTTAGGTATTATAATTCGTTTGTATTTATTTGTTAATAAATACAAATTAATTATAATTCCTAAAATTGTGGTTCCTAAAAATTTGGGTGGCTTGATGACCATATAAAAATGTGGGTCCCATGGCCAAACCAGTTGAGAACCACTGCATTATTGTATAGTGCACTGTGTAAATATTAATTTAAAGGAGAGATCTGTTTGGGATGTACTCATTTATGTTGGGCACTGTATGTAGACACTTTATATTTTAGATACTTTAGTTTCCCCCATTGACATAGCTCCATATATCATACAAGGCATGAATATAAACCAGCTTTAAGTCTGTTTATCTGAGTTGGCTTTTGTGGTGTCTTTGAAGTCGGGGTTTAGCAGGGTCATAAGATCCACCATGGCTTGACTGACCTGACAGCCAAATTTATGGGAGTCCTGTGAACAATAAAAAAGGACACTGCATTTTAGATTCATATGCTTCTTAATGGTACATCAGGTTGTGGATCATATAGCATAACACACATATAGGCATACACAAATGGCCTGTTTCCACTGAGTGGTACAGTACGGTACAGTACGGGTCACCTTTATGAGGCTTGCGTTTCCACTGCAAAAGGGTACTCTTTTGGAGGGCATGGTGTACGACAGAAAGTTTCAGTTGACGTCATTCTTGCTCGAGGAAATGTCTATAGTAAAGCTGTACGGGTCGCTCACATATCATATGAGAAGCACTTTTTACAAAACAGAGGCTTTATTATACACATAAATACTGGTGTATAAATGTTCATTACTGACCTTTCTATGAACATGATCTGATTATAACTGCAGATCAATGATGCGAAATAACCTACTGTCTGCGATTATATAAAATAAATAAATAAATGCAGCATATACGAACACATACAGCCCCTTACAGTCTCCGATATGTTACCAATTACAGAAAAACTACACACAGCATACATTTATGCCTTATTTAAATTCAAAAACAACACAAAATATAGCCCACAGTCAGTGCAGACCTTTCATCTGGTTCTGTAATCTTCACCAGCACATGTAGCCTCTTGTTAGAAAAAAATAAATCGTCATTCCGAGTTTATAATAGTGCAGAAGGTGCTGATTATGGTTAAACGTAGCAGTTTGTTCATGTTTGCTGAAAAAAAAAATGCTAATTTTTTTCCGGTTTCTCCTTTGTTTTTGCAGGCGTCAGTCTCGCGTTTGTCTGTTTCTGAAAAGATCGGGTTTCAAAAGCACATCAATAATCAAGCACACAGGATCGAGTTTCAAAAGCAAGTCAATAATCAAGTGCACGTTATTATCATCAGCTCAAGAATTTTTTCTCGTTATTATATGTTTAAATATTTCAAAGTATTGTCTCCCAGCTGTGTATTAAACATGGCGGGTCCTTCATTCTGGCTTGTTGCGCGGGCAAATGACGCATCTCTGTAAACCAATAGCGTTCAGCTGCACGTCTAGCTCCGCCTTTTGGTGACCTTTGGTACCCTTTGCAAAGGGTGACCAAAAGTGGTCTGGTAGGGTTCGGTTCGGTACGCTTTTAGACAGTGGAAACAGCGCTAAAAGCGTACCGAACCGTACCGTACCACTCAGTGGAAATGGGCCAAAACACAACTGTACATATATAACATAATAAAATAATCAAGTGCTTTATGTCAGAATTATATAGACTCTGTTGCATGTGTGGGTTTCCGGAACATTCTAGTGTATTCTTTTGTCCCCTTTCCAACAAATATTTTGAGTTAGGAATGATCTGTGAATTTAAGCTCCTTGCTGTATCTGAAATCACCCCTAAACCCTCATTCACTACTCCCTACATTAATCCGCATAATCTACTTGTAGGAGTGAAGAAAAACGAGTGACTTTGGGCACTGAGTGCACTGAAAGAGAAGTCGCTTTGTTTGTGTTTTGCTGGTTGATAAGTTCCTCAGATGGATTAGACTTTAAACTTCTTATATTCAGTCCCTGGAATAGTTATGTAACACTTAGTGAGTAGTCTATAGGTTGTTTTCACATGACGTCATTGATGAGGCACGAAATTCACATGGAGGGCAGTAAGTGATTCCTCTACATAGGACTCTACATATTGGAACATCAACATTGTTTCTGTTTTATGTTGTTTATAGTTGTTTAAATCTGCTAAAATGAGTAATGCCAACAGCTTTTATAGGCTTCCAAAAGTTTTTGCTCATAAAGGGGGGGAAAACGGAAGTAAAGGTGGCATGTAATAAACATTTTTTCAGTACATCCATGTGTACAAGCTTTTTTTTTCAATGCGACAATTAGTTTGACAGCACCAATAAAGATTATGTATAGCTATATAACTGTAGCTACAATTCCATCCAGCCATTTTTATTCGCATTTTGGACTGGTTGATGGAAACGCCATGATGTGCATACATTTTGAAAATGCGCATAAAGTGCATAACTGAGTAGGATAAACTTTTTATTCGATAAGAAAAGATGCACAATAACTGCGATGGAAACACTTTTACCGCGTAAATTTCAGTATGTGCATTAAAAAAAGGTCATGTGATTTTGTCATAAGAGATCATGTGATGATAAAAATGTGTGTAAATGGACAAACCAGCAGGCTGAGCACATCGTAAAACATCTGAAATGTTGTTTTGGTCATTCTAAAACGCCTTACCGTTTAAGCAGTTGTGTTATTATATTATTAGCGGCCTCCAGAATCAAGAGCGTCTGTGCTCCGTGTCTGACATCTTCAAACGCCACTGCGTGTTCACTGCATATCAGGATCATTTATTAAATGAAAAAAAGATTGACACAGCTTCTCCTACTGCAGCAAATTAAGATTTTACTGTTGATATTTGGCGCCAGTTAATCAGGAAGTGATGATTTTGTCCGCTTTGACTCAGTGGATGGAAACGCTGCTTCATTCGCACGTCTTTTATACGTCCGGTTTTGCGCAAAAAGTTCATTCGCATTTTTGGATGGAAACATAGCTATTGTGTGTAAATATGTTAATGTGTTATATAGAAAATAGATACAAACACCACCAAACTTATACAAAATCCATGAGAAACAATGTGCCCTACCATGTAATCGCTTTAATGAATTCTCTGTCTTGTTTTGCAATGATCCAAATCTTTACTGGTGTTTCGGCAGAATAAACAACCATAACAATAACATTGAGATGTGCAGCAGTGATGAATGTTTGTTGATGGTAAGTTGATCGACAGAACAAAAAGAAACGCAACCCTTGTCAGCAAAACTAGACAGTTATTAATGTGGAGCACCCCTTACAAAAATTAAGAAATAATATAATGTAGACAATGCGACACGCTTTTGTTTGCTTTCATCTGTTATTTCGTGATGTCTTGAAGATATAACGTTCTCTGGATGGCGAAAAAACTATAGTAATTTATTATAAACATGTTTTTGAACCACAGTGAAGTGCATAATGTGTACAACTCTTTGTTAATGAATGCTACTGAATACTGTAGTATTGTAAACTGATAAACTGTTTTAAATACTGTAACGTTGGTGTAAACTGTGGTGCACTGTGATGACTATAGCATAAAAAACTGAAGTCTATTGCATAATTGATTACTAACGTACCACAGCAACAATATAATTACTTTGACAGTTTAATTCAAGTAATTATCTTTAGTATTTACTATAGTATGTTTTCATGCGAGAGCTTACAGTATCTACCGCCTCGATAACAGCCAAATATATTTTAGTTCAGTACAAAACTCGGCCCTCATCATGATATAAGGATCCTGCACAATATGTGTGGTTATTTTCTATTTATATCTCCTTTGAAATCGCCTTCCTGCCCTCCATCTGAATTTCACATGTCACCAGAACCACGTGATTGCAAACAGCTTATAAAGTAATGAAACAAAGACATTTGATTTCTGTCATGTATAGAAATTTACACTTTGATGAGAAGTGTGTTTACACTAAAGGCTGTGCGCATGCCTTTTAGCTTGGGAGGTGATGGCTGGTGGAAGAAGTTCTGCTAGAAAACTCTGGGTTCACTCATCTAGATGTAAACATCTCACAACCTACAGACTTCTTGTCACCTCTCAGCAGGTAAGTACTGTACGACAGCAAACAGCATTCTAGCCAGGAGTTTTTTTTATTTTTTAAAATGATTTACTGTTCAACATAAACATTTAAACAATATGGTTACATTACATGTGTCTTTTATGTAACTGTCGTCATGCTATTTGCATTTTAATGGCCCATCTGGCACACTTTATATCTACGAACAGTCGTATACAAATGACATAGTAATTAAACACCAGATCCACTGTTTTATTCAAACGTATTTGATGTGCAATGACACTGGATATGTACTGGTGCTTCCTGAAGTCCATTTTAAAGTCCAGTAATGGTTAAATGGAACATACGTAGTAATATTCCAAAGACTGCTACGACTGACCAATCAGAATCAAGTAAGTTCCAGAGAAATATGCATATTTATGTTTCCATTATATTGGGTCACCTGTATTAAAATCAATTGTCAGTCAAATCTCCCATGCATTTTGCATTCATGTTGCTAGCCAGTAGACATCAAGGTCAGCCCACTAGGATCTAAATCCGAGCAATAATGTGCATTTTAACTTTTTTTTTTATTTCTGAAGGCCATCGTTATTCACAAGCGGTTAAAAATAAAGTAATACTAGAGATTACAGAATATCCTTCACAAATGTATATCAAAATTAAATAAATAAACAAATTGGAATTCAAATAACAGTCATTTTTACATACAATTACACTTTATCTATTTACAAATTGCATAAAAGGAGACCACACCTTTTTAAAGACCTCTGCTTCACCTCTTATTGCACATGATAATTTTTCAAGTGCAAGGTTATTAGACATTTCTTTAATCCACTGTGAAAGAACAGGTCTCTGGATGTTTTTCCATACTAAAGCAATCACACGTTTAGCTTGTATTAAACTAAAATCTATGAGCTTCTTTTTGCTTGCATTTACCGCCACATTTTCAGAATATATATGCAATAAACACAGCTTTGATTCCATAGGAATATGTTCTCCTGTCATTTCACAAAGCACAACAAGAACCTCCTTCCAGAACATTTGCAGCTCTCTGCACTCCCACATACCATGAAACAATGTGCCAATTTCATCTTGACGTTTTGTACAGATACCTGGGTCATATATGTCCTCATCATCCATTTATGTTGTAGTATTCTACATCTAGTGTTGATAGATTGGGTTTGAGACAAAGTACAGGCACATTGCCATTCCTCAACAGTGATATCTACCAGTCTAGAAGTCTCTTTTCCATGCTGAAAGATATGATTGGGAGCTTTCCTTTTCCAGACAGTAATGTCTTATAAAACATGGATAGCATTCCTCTATCGTTAATGTGATTTAAAGTAATTTGTTCTAATATAGAGAGTTGGGGTTCTGAATAGGTTTTAATTCTTGCATATATATATATCTTCTAATCTAAAGGTATTTAAAAAAAATGTTTTGGTGGATGATTATATTTTAAAGATAACTGCTGAAAAGTCATGAGTGTACCTCCTTCATACAGGTTTTTTACCATACATAATCCTTTGATCTGCCAAATTTTTATACCCCATGTCACTTCTTCCAGTTCTAAAATAATCATTGCCCCATATTTGTTAGAAGGGGGAAATGGATATTGTCTCCACCAAAAAGGAATGGGCCTCATGCCAAAAATACAGGGTATTTCTTAGAAATGGATTAAGGGTAGATTTTTTGAGTATTTTAACTTCTGCAGAGTAGATATATGATTGTAAAGGGAGTGGCAATTCTACTTTTTCAATATCAACCCAGGATGGGCAGTCTGTGGAAAAGTAAAACATAGCTGTTCGAAGCTGTGCCGCCCAGTAGTATAATTTTATGTTTGGCACTTGAAGCCCTCCTCGATCGTATGGTAGGTAGAGGAGGGATAGACGTAGCCGAGGGCGTTTATTATTCCATATAAACCTAGTAAAGCCTTTTTTGACGGTAGAGAAGAATATATCAGGTAATGGAAGAGGGATAGATTGAAAAAGGTATAGAAATTTAGGCAAGATCGACATTTTAATTATACTTATACTGTACGTCCTGCAATGGAAATGGGCATTGTGTTCCACTTGTCCAAAGATTCTATAACTCCCATGCTTAGTCATGTCATCTCTTAATGACTGGATAGCCGAGATAATTGAGTTTGTGGAGTCGCTCTCATTAGCGTCAGTCTGCTCGCTAGCTGTTAGCTTGTTTGTTTGTTTCTCGTTGCCAGAGCCCTTTTGCGATTGAGATCTCAGCTGTTGCCCCAGCTTTACGTTTTTTGGTGGCATAGTCGGATGTTGGGTTATTCCCTTTAGTTTTAAACCGTTTGTGAGTACGTTTTGGTCACTTTGTAGGAGTAATTTTAAGAAAGTTAGCGTCAGCTCAAATCAACATGACCTAACAGCTGCGCGCCATAACCGGAAGTCCAGCCAGGAGTTTTTAATGTCATCAATATATACCACAAACATAAAAGTCTTTAATTTATTTTTTTATATGATTTTTTACTTAATAAATCACAATAAATTTCAATTTAATTTCTACAGTATATAGAGGATATTCATTTTGTCAGGTTATCCAATAATAATGATGTGTTGAATTATAGATATAGTAAAAATGTCTTTTGCAATGCACGCAGTGGATTGTTCTAAAAGGGAATTATATTAAAAGTATAAGCATTACAAAGGGTTTAAAAGTTAAATTGAAACAGTATTACTCACGAATTCACAGGAAAATTTAGCTGTCTATAGAAACTGTTTACTAAATCAATCCTCACAAATCAGCACTCTGTCATGTCTGACGTGTTGTGCTGAGAGTAAAACAAATGTGAGGATGCAAATGCAGTCTTTCCAGGTTTATTGATAATTCACTCAGACATCGTAGAAGCAACGGAAACAACCGACAACAAATGAAAACATGAAAGTAAACAAAACACAAACAAAACAGAGACGGTTACACGCAGACCCAAGGTTTTGTGTCTGGTTGTCATCTTAATATGCCCAAAGCACAACAGATTGCCCTTTGTGAAAGCTTATTGAGATTCATTGATAAAAAAAAGATAAAAGACGTCTGCCAAGTCTCTCATTAACCATCCATTAGTCTCTATTCAATGCGTAGTTCCACAGTTTCCTACAATTGCTCAAAGAAAGCACTGCTGCTCACATGGCATGGAACTGCTAATAGAGTAAGATGGACTGGAGCTGGAAAGCTTTCAGAACATACATTTTTTACCAACTAAACTTCTCTACCTGTGTAAAATAGGTCACCCATACTCCAGTTTTAAGCTATTTTTGGCCATATTTACACATCATGGTTTAAGTGGCCCAATGCAGATTTATTCTTCTCATGTGGCTGTCATGATCACCAGCGATCTAACAGCCAGAGGTTGCTGGGAAAAACACACACACATTCCATGAACTACAAATCTGCTTGTAAACGGACTACAGATCCGGTCATGCAACACACACAAACACCTGCACCAAGTCACCATCTGATTAGACTCACAGCTGAAGCTGCTTCTGGACTGATTACACACACTACGTAAGCAGCACATGCACTCACCCTCGTTGCTGAGTATTGTTAACTGTATGTGGCATCACAACGTGGTTCCTTTGTCTAGTCTTTTGTGTTTTGATCCTAGCCTTGCTTGTTTATCCTTGCCTGCTACCAGCCTTGTTGACCTTCTGCCTGCACTACGACTACGATTCTGGATTCCTGTAAATATCTGATTGCCCCTGTTGACCACTGCTTTGCTGACCTTCCAAATAAATCTGCGGTTGGATCCTCACCTCCGTTGTCAGTGTCATTCCCCGCGTTACAGTGGCACAGATCAAATATGGCATACAATATGTACATGTAAGCAGGAAAAAAATAACATGGACTTGCATTGTATATCAGAATCCATGTGATTTTTGTTTCCTGCTTACACTGTCAGTTTAGGGCCTCATTGATATGTAGAAATGAATATGATATGAATCAGGTACAGTGGTGTGAATAGTGTTTGCCCCTAATGGGTTTAATCATGATTTAATCAACTTAATGTTTCATATCATCAGACTACTTTAAATATTAGTAAAGGGTAATGCAAGCAAGCACACTGTGCAGTTTTTAAATGTAATGTTACCTTATTAACAAGGGAAAACAAAATACAAAACTACATATCCCTGTGTGAAAAAGTGTTTGCCCCCCGTTCAAACTCTGGTTTATCTTTTCTACATTGATGGATAAGTGACTACATGGGCATTACCAACAAAGAGCATGTGTATGTCTGCATGGAAATATATTATCCTCCCTCCCTGTTTAATTTGATCTAATCTGTGGTCTCAGGGTCCGTATGCGATATCTAGTGTACAGTATATATCTATGACTTTTTTTTCAACAGCAAGCGCGCAATGGCAAAAACGCAAGGTGCAGCAGGCGGTTAAAGTGCGAGGCACGCAGGGCGCATAAGCAGTGTGCAAAACACTCACGGCCATAAGTAAATCATTCAAAAAAGACATCTCTCAAAGCAAAAAGCGCATTTGGTGTGATCAGCCCCTAACGGTGCTGACTGACGGACGCACTCTGTAGTGATAAAGACGGCTTCTATACACGTGATTTTAAGATGAATGAAAGCGGATATTTTGAGACAATTACATTATGTAAACATGTCCGTCTTAGCGTGTTTTATTTTAAACACAACTAATATTATCTTAAACGAGCATAAACAAAACTAATGTTTTCATTATGTGCATTCTTAAAGTCACACCTCTATTATCAAACAAAATAGTGGGTCAAACTGAGATTCATTTGATAAATAACTATAGTAATTTTAATCAATATTTAAATGCAGTGAATAAAAATTCTATTGTTTGAAGCTGACGGTCCATAAATTTACGACTGTAAAACGTCCACTGTAAGGTGCACCTAATAAAGTGGTCGGTGAATTGTATGTGACAATGACCAAGGACAAAAGAATAGATCACATGACTATAACATGGCTATTTATGTATTTGTTAATTTCTTAATTTTTTTAATTGATTAACAAACTATAGGCTATTATTTATGCAAAAATAGCCACAATCTACTTACAGTCAAGCCCAAAATTATTCATGCTGCTGACAAATTCTGACTTAAAGTCACTTTTATTCGATTCTGAAAACCTTTTTTTTAGCTTTTAGCCTGTTAATGTTGCAATCTGTATAGGTGCAAGATTGTTTAGGTGGTATCTAAATCTAAAGTTTTAAATGTGCTTTATAAAGAATACTGTAGGCTATATGAAAAGTTCAGATGCAAAAGCCTCAATGTGTTGTCTGAATTGTTCTTCTTAAATTTTTCTCTGACACAGTTCAGTAATTTGCTTTTTGCTATATAAAAAAAAAACAGTTTTATATTACTTAAACTTTTAAAATTATAATTAATTAATTAATTCATAATTTGTATTAATAATTCTGCCCATACGCATACTAGTTCATGGTAAAAATGAATGAATGAATGAATGAATGACTTACGGTCTCTTTGCAGGAGTGCTTGCAGGACACATGGAAGTTGATCATGTCCTCTCCCATGATGATGTAAGACACACCATAGCCGTCATCAGCCACCTTACACAGCAACAAACAATGAACTCATTGATCAAAGTAGAGCTGCCACCAGTTTGTGTAATTTACATTTAGATAATGTGTATGTTCATCATTTACTCACAGGTCCAAAGCCTCCTCCCAGTGAGATGAACTCTGGGTGGTTGACCAGATCAAACAGCTCCATCTGTTGCACAGGCGTCTGAGATGTAGAGAGACGCCAGGGCTCTGACAAAACCTACAGTACACATACAGTAAATGCACATAAACAACAGCTTCACGACCTCACATCCATGCCAATCTACATATAAATGCCCTTAAAGTCACACTTTATTATTTTAAAGTCCCTGTAAAATCATAACATTTAAAAACTTAAAAAACAATAAAAACATTTTCAGATGTTACTTTTTCAGTGTGTTACTCTTAAAGGGGTGGTCCACTACGATATCACATTTTAAACTTTTGTTGATGTGTAGTGTAGTTGTGTGAACATAAACAACATCTCTGAATGTAATATGCTCAAAGTCCAATGCAAAGGGAGACGTTGATTTTTATAGAGTTAGCTTAGCAAAGCCTACAGCAAAAAAAGAGAAAGATAAAATGATGTCTGTATGCTGCTATTTGCACAGAGCTCCGTATTTGGGCTTCTGAAGGACATGACACAAAGAGAGAGGTGCTTACAATTATGTTCCAGAGTTTTAAAAAAATATATATATAGCTAGCATTTGACAAAGAAGAACTTCAAGAATCTCTCCCAGTTCAGTGCTGGATTTGGCTAAAACTCCTTCAACCAAAATAGAAGAAGCTGTGAATTGAAGCCACAACCTGTAAGTATTTTTATTTGTTACTTGCACAGTTTCTAGAGTTTATGGTATGTAGCAAGGACATAAACAAGGATGTAAACAACAGTAAATACTGTTTGGCACCGTTATCAATTTAGCTACAAATTCATATTTATCCATCAAACCGCTATAAACAACCACAATGTTCAGCAGCGCTGCAGTGTCTCTATATGCGATCAGTTTCCCTGCATTCTACATCTCAAATAACAAATAGCAAAAAAAGATATGTGAACGTTTCATATTACTTACACATGCTTATTCCTAATATACGTGAAAGATACTTGCTAGATTTTATTGTAGAGAGCAGGCGTGAGGTTCAGCTGTGTCCTCTGTGTCATTTTCTGTCTGAATCAGGCACAAACTGATATGGCTGACAGCTACTCTGACTGACAGTGTTTGTTTGCACAGCGCAAAAGCACGTGTTTGTTGGGGATGTACGCTTTTCCTGGTTAGGTGGAGCTGACCCGCGAATCAATCGCTGACCAATCAGAGCCTCTTGAGGGCGAGCCTTTTGGAGGAACTAGGAAATATGACTGCAGTCGTTATGAGTGCAGTCGTTTTCATGTTGGCTGAGTACAGTAGCTGTATATAATCAAAGTAAGATATATGTAAAAAAATAACGTGATTTTTTACAAATGAATCATGAGCATACATTGATTTGCATCTTATTAACACAACCAAGCCTTAAAATACACTCTGGACCACCCCTTTAAGGATATCTAAAAGCAGTGTGTTCCAAAACATACCAAAATTTGCATTAAGAAGATATAGGCTTGCAGTTTGTCACTTCTCCATAAAACGATCAATGATTTTTTTATTGACGTCACCTTGTACGTCTCAAATCTTCTGCCCCATCAAATGATCTATAATATTTGACATGTCCTGCCCTCTTGAAGATGCTATTACTATATGCACTTTAGCTCAACCACTCTGAATGGCAGAACTGTGATAATAGCAAACACTACTGGCAGATTTTTATAAAGGGGGAGGGGCTACACTATGTCCCGCCCTGTCTTTATGATTCATATTACTCACATACTAAAAAAAAGCACATTTCAAAGCACTTCCTGGGACAATTTTAACAAACAGCCAGCAAACAATTAATGCCAACTAATTTATTTGAAAAGAAATTAATTTAATTTTTGAAGAAATTAGGTCCTGCCTAAGAAGTAGTTATTTCTGAGTGTTAAAATCCTGTAAAATATGCATTTATAAGCTGATTATATAAAAGACTGTATTATGGACAGTGCAAGATAAATCAGTCTCTCCAAATACAAACATACACTGACCTCTTTAAGGAAAGGAGACTCTACCCCCAGGTATTTTGAGACTACATATAGGCAGAAGAGGTGTCTATCAATGCCAGATCCAGTCATGGCCAAGCGGTAGAGGTTCTGATGCTTCTCAGCAGTTTTACGGAGGAGCTTTCTGCATTGTTCTCTGTCCTAGGAGAAAAAAAAATCAGGCCAACTCAAATATTTGTAGAGAGAACATTTAAATTACTAGGCTGTTTATTTAATCATTAAACATTTAGCTATGAATATTAAATAAAGCTTTGTAACTGCGATGTGTTTATTCTGTTGTGTTGCTTTCTATTGTTGTTATTATTATTATTATTATTATTATTATTATTATTATTATTATTATTATTATTATGCCAAATGATTTTCGTTATTCATACAATCAAGTGCTGGACAGTTTATATATGAAGACAGCCAATGAACCCAAAGGTTTCAATACCTCTTTTCACTTGACAATTGGAAGCGATTCACTTACTATTGTACTCATCAATACAAAAATGTCTATTTAATACATTTATTTGTCAGCCCTAGAGCTTTAAACTGTTAGTTTGACCATTTGATAAGTGATTCATTAATTTAACAACATTAAAATAGGAACAAACATATTAAGGATCTAAAATCTAATCTAATCGACAGAATAAACATTGATTCTTATTAATATTTTTATTTTTGAAATGAATCGTTAATTCCTTCATTTTAAGGTGCATTCTAAGCCCTCCGCAGCTAAATTCTGTAGCACTGTCGACAACCAAGACGGAACAAGTGAAACTGAAAATATCTTAAAAGGGGGACGGAAGAGTTTAAAAAAAAAAACCATTGGTACCTCTCCTCCTTCCAGTGCAAGGACAAAAGCACAACTTTCATTGGAGCAGGAGCGTACAGTTTCAGTGCGACCCTCACGAAACAAACGCGTCATGGAAGCTTCATATGTCAGACAGAAAGTTCCTTTATCCTAAAGTTAAAAGAACAAATGAGGAACAAATGCGTTGATCCAGAAGAGTTTCCTGTTTAAGAAAACATTTGATCTGTACTGCCAGCAGAATGAGTAGAGACAAGGAGAGGAATTTCTTTACTAGGAACAAAAACAAAAAGATCCAAAAATGGATGACTTTATGCTGCACTGTAAAATAAACATCAGTACTTTGACAATATGACATGATCATGAATGAGTACCCTGTAATAGGCCAGCTGCAGGGCCAGCTGCACAAACGAATCTGGGCTTAGTTTCATTTTCTTGATGTGGCCTTTGCCAAACTTTCTAAAGGGAAAAACATGACAGTCCACTTCATCGGCCAGTGCTTGAGCTACAGCAAGAGACTCCGATATCTGAGTCTGAACCTGAGAAAAGACAAAAAACATAACATATCAGCATGTCTGTCATATTTTCGTTCTGATAAATATGGGCAAGGAAAATAAGAGATAAGCATGCAGCTGAGAATATCATATCTAAAAACAAGCTCAACCACAGGAAACACAGAAGTATAAAAAATCCAACCTGAAAACACAGATAAAAACTAACAAAGGGGTCTATTTACAACACAATCGGGAATCGAGAGAGATGTGAAGTGGAATGTAACAAGAGAACCAGGAACAAAACACAGAACCAATAAAAACATTAATACAGTACCGGTGCCCTTACACGTTCATTTGGTCCCTAAAAGACATCCTAGTACCTACTGTATAGTCGCCCTTACATGTCAGTGGCTAAATAAAGAGAAATTTCGTTTAGATTTAGAATTTTTAAAAAGAAACACTCTTAACATAATAATCTCTGAATGTGCGTGATTGTAGAAGACTTTATTTCAGATTTTAATACAGGCCTGTACTGGCTAATCAGGAGGAGTACTGGGGGAATTCCTAGATGGCTGATTTGTGTTCTTTTTTTTTTTTTTTTTTTTTTTTGGCCATGAGGGCTGTTGTTGTCGTGTCACTGGGTTCAAATATGCAACTCATGCTCATTTCCACATGATGACGTAACTATTTTTGATGACCTCAACTGAGGCAAGCATCAATCTTCAGCTGTTGGAGACAAAAAAATACTGAATATAATTTCACAATTTATACCAAAATAAAACAAAAAATATTTTACATTTAAAACTATTTTTATTCATGTATTGTTCTTTATTCCAGAGGTTCCTGAACTTTTCAGCCCGTGATTATACAGTTTATAACTTTAAATGTTATAAGTAATTAGTTGTTAGTAAGTAATAAAGTTATAGTAACTAATGATCTTAACTTTTCTATGATTGTAATGCAATAATGTGCACCTTTTGTAAAGCTGCTTTTGAAACAATAATTATTGTGAAAGCGCTGTTCAAACAAAAATGAATTGAATTGAAAGCTGATAAACTGATGTGGGCAAACATATTAAGCATGTTATTAATAAGGACCAGTTACACTGTAAAGAGTAAAAACTTATTACTTAAGCTGTACTGAAGTAGATTTTTATTTTCTAAAAAGCTATGTAAAGACACATCTAAGTGTGTGAGTGGAGGGCCATATGAATCTGCCATTATATGTCTTTGAAAACAGGTGATAGGTTAAGGCAAAGGGGTCATAAAAGATCACGAGATTGGACTTGGAGACACAATGCCGAACAATCGGTGTAAATAGAATCAGAAAAGCATGAAATATGTACAACATATGTTGAAAACATACATACTGTATGCGAGAGAAGAATCCAGTTTACATGTTTGAAATATAAACACTAGTCATTAGTGCAAAATTTGAACTGTCTGTGGAAAAACAGTGATTAATACATTAGATCTGTATATTATAAGGGCCAACAAGAAGCTTTAAGATTGAAGTCGAGAAAGAAGCTTTAAAATGGGGTTGTAAAGGAGTAGGAGCAGGGAGAGGCCTGTTGAACCAGGAACCAGCTGTGAACACACAAAGGTGGGAGGGTGCAAGGATAAAGGGTAGCAAATTTAAGGGGCATCGGATTGTCCAGGGGAGAGACTAGAGATGGGTCTGCTTATGGACGTTTCTCCTTTTTTGGAAAACATACCAATAAAGTATATTCCTCCGATATTTATAACCTCCCCCTCCCATCTCCCCTTCGGCCCGCACTCACATTGCATTTTTTGCCCTCCGAGGCTGAGCACGCTTATGTCATCGATGATGCAACTGTTCAGTTTAATAGAAAAGAAGTGCTCTCGCCCAATACAGTGGAAATTGCTTTTGGTTATATTGTTTCGTATTATTTTTAGTCGTTTGATATGCAGTGACACACAGTCAAATCTTTTGCTGAATAGATCCACCACCTTCGACGCTCATAAATGTTCTTGAAATCCTCATGCGGCATGTATCGCAAGGGGTTTGCATCTTTAATAAACTACAACAGTTCGTGTTCATGGGTAGCGATGTCGCCTCCCAGCAAGAAGGTCGCAGGTTCGAGCCTTGGCTGGGTCAGTTGCCATTTCTGTGTGGAGTTTGCATGTTCTCCCCATGTTCGCTTTCCTCCAGGTGCTCCAGTTTCCCCCACAGTCCAAGGAAATGCGCTATAAGTGAATTGGGTGAGCCAAATTGTCTGTAGTGTATGTGTGTGAATGTTAATGCGTGGGTGTTTCCCAGTGATGGGTTGCAGCTGAAAAAGCATCCGCTGTGTAAAACATATGCTGGATAAGTTGGCGGTTCATTCCTCTATGATGACTCCTGAAGGACTAAGCCGAAAAGAAGATTTTGCGTTCATTGAAAAGTAAGAATGATTAATAAATCCATATGAAACAGTCCCTTAAAAGTGGCATTGTGTCTTCAGTTTTGTGTTCAGGCGCGCTTTGCACTCACATTACAAGCATACTGTACCAAAGCCCAATCGAACCACGCTCTGGCACACCTCTGCCAACCGGGCCATTTCGGAGCACTCACAGTTGTCAAACGAACCAGGAAATAGGGGGCAAACGTGCCTGGGCATAATTCAGATAGCCTAGTGTGGGTATACCCTTAAGCTTGTTACAACTGCATGAATTAATAAGTTTCCACTAAATTTATTATGGTTTTCAGTAATAAATAAGTTGGAAAAACTTTATTCTTTTAGGTGTAAGAAGTTAGAAGTAATGTATTTAAGTTGATGCAGCTTTTCTTCAGTGTAGAGTTCAGCAAATGAAGACAAAGAGATGGCCAGTTGGCTTTAAGCTAGTTAGGACTAGTCAGTCATTAACTAAAGAGAACTGGTGTAAGTCATTAATCTCCAGGGCTGAAAAAAGTCCCTCTCTAGGAGTCCCTCTCAGGGCCTTGTTATTGGTAATAATATTATCCTCTATAATAGTACACATTTTAGGGTGGCCAGATAATCTGTTTTTCAGCTTTACTGATTGTCTTGACTGATTATGAAAAAAACATGCTTTCTCCATATTACATTTTCACTAAATGTTATTCATTGCACATGAAAATAGCATAACCAATGGTAGTCAGTCATGTCATAGTATAAATAAAACACAATGATCATCTAATTACATTTCCATTTTGATGAAATTACAGTTAGTAGAGGTGAGTGAAGCCATTTGGCAACTGGTCAGTTCTAATGTGATAGAGAGCAAAAAAATTACAATAGTTATACAGTAGCAGCATAAAAACATAAATGAGTATTAGGAGGCATCTTAAGAGAGTATACAATGTCCTGAAGTGTATCAGTTACTAAATTATCGCAGATATGATTTTGTGGGACAACACAGAATATAAGGAGAGAGATACATTTACTACTTGTAAACTATGCAATTTTGATCACTTCATATGACAAGTAATCAATAAGGTTGTTGTTTGTGACCAGCAGTTATTCTCAAGCTTGAATAATATAAGTATCCCCACTCAGTTTAAATATAAAGAACTGAATGTGACAGTCTAACACGTAAGTTCACACTTTATACAAAAAAATTCAACTAAAAATATTATTATGTTTTCTTTATTAATTGACTTTCGTAATCTAGACAAATATCAAAAGGTATTATACCCGATTCTCTGCATCTTTATCTTGTATTTTTTTAATTTGGGGTGAACTATGCCTTTATTAAGTTTTATCTGTTATATATTAAAGTAATTTTTTTTAATTTTTCAGTATGTGCCAAAACTAACAGACGCATCCCTGATATTACACAACATGCAATTGTTCCTTCCACTGACGCAAATGTAAATGAAGAAGCTCTCAAAAATCCCCCCTGTTACTATGTTAGTGAACAACTAACAGTGAGAAGAGGCTCATGGGAAACCCCTGACTGAATGGACACATTTTCAGATCTGCACGTTACCACAGAATATGTGCAGTGTTCGACAGGCCAGTGCTATTCTGTGTGCTTTCATCTTTTTTTTTTTTTTTTTTACTATTTTAAAGGTTTATATACACAGTAGTTCTAGTTCTTTTAAGTTTTTTTAATTATTGTAATTTTTGATTTAACATTTATTTTATGTCAAGTAACAAAACAGATTTAAGTTTTGGTTGAATTTAAAGCCCTAAAAAACGTATTTCACTTCAGAAAACAAAGTAGCTATTTTATGGTTCAAACAAAGGCTAAAGTGGGCTTTTTATTATTATAATAAACCACATGTTTACATCAAAAACGAACAAAACTGATGTTGATAAGGAGCCAGTGCTTCTTTTCTTAGTATTTCAGGAAATGAAGTGAGATCAGATCTTTAACTGTTACATATAACTCTTTAAAAGCCCCTCTGAGACCCACAAAATGACCATGCCAGGCATTTATCTGAAAGAAGACAGGCCTGAGTTACCTCAGCGATCCTTGATAGTCCAGCTTCAAAACATTCAATTTCTCATATCTGAATCTCTCACTGAACTGTTAAAATGTATCTGTAAGATAGATCTACAACAACATTTTTTTTATACGTACTCAAAAGTTTGTGTGTGTGTGTGTGTGTGTGTGTGTGTGTGTGTGTGTGTGTGTGT
>CAIGQQ010004433.1:4045582-4070200 GCA_903798035.1 Danio albolineatus | reverse complement strand
GTGTGTGTGTGTGTGTGTGTGTGTGTGTGTGTGTGTGTGTGTGTGTGCATGTTCATGTTGTCAGTGACTAAATTAAAACATTAAGGGCTCTATTTTACGTTTTAGGCGCAAAGTCTAAATCGCATGGCTGAATCCACTTTTGCTATTTTAAGGATAGAAAAATACACTTTGTGCCCCAGGGCATGGTCTAACAGGGTTGTGCTTATTCTCTTAATGAGTTATGGGTGTGTTTTGAGTATAAAGTGCATGAAATCAATCAGCCTCATCTCACATTCCCTTTAAGAGTCAGTTGCGTCAAGCCATGGCGCATTCGCTATTTACTTGGTGGACAGAGGTTCCTTTACTAGCAAGAAAATCATCTGCCTCCTCCATTTGGCCTCTTTACTTTCACTTTACTTTACTTTTACTCCTTTACTTTGCTCCTTTACTTTCGTGGATAAGGAAACAGTGTTGTATGCACTCCACTGAAGACATCCATTAGCCTACATATTTCATTTCATTTGTTAAGCACAAAGATTTGTTTCAAAACTATTTCTAAATTCAGTTCTAATTTCCAGCAAACGAATAAATGAACAATAAAAATGAAGTGTGGTCAAAAACCTGATTTATATCCAAACACACGTCCGATTCTTATGCACCATATGATGATGCAGACGTCTCTAAAACCCGAAAGGTGGACAGATCTCAACTTGTTTTTATTAAAACAAATATACATATGCATATAATAAATAATACTGCTAATAATATAACATTTTTAAAAAGTTTAAAAATTTATGAATAAACTAAATAAAGCCCCCTGACATGAAGAAGGCATTGAGGTAGTGGTTTTATATTTATGCAGAAAATAATGTGCATTGTGTATGTTTTGGACCTGCATAGGTGCATAACTAATGCGCTCTGCGTTGGATTTTAGGCCAGCTTTCAGTTGGTAAATTGCATGGTATATTTCAATTCCTCAAAATGCACCTTAACACACATCCTTTTAGACCGGAGTCCACAAAGTGCCACAAATGGATTTGCCATTTAAACAACGTGGCACAAAACATGAAAATTAGAGTTGCGCTGGTCTGAAAATAGCAACAGATCTTGGGTGTATGATAGGGCCCATTGTCTATGCTAAATATTGTTTATGGAGCTTTACTTAATACTTCAAGTGTTTAACCATCTTGATTTTACTCAATACTCGACTTGTTTAAGTGCCTAAGCAACAGTCTTTAAATTTCTGAACTGATAATGCACACATTGCTAATACAATTTATTCAGATGCAAATGAGGTGTTGACATGGCCAATGTTTTATAACAATTACCCTTGGGTCCTTTATAAAGGAGATTGCCCTCAACATTATGTTTGTTTTGCTTCTGTTCTATGTTTCAGCTACTCCTGAATACCAGTAGCCATCAGCAAAAAATGTTATTCAGAAATACATTCAATATCACATAGAATCTTGAATTTATCTTTCTTCAAAACATTATGAAAAAAGAGAAAGGAAATGTATCAGTGTACACGCTTGTTTTATAATCGTTCTTGGATGTTTTGCAGATTTCTTTAGAAAGGGTTTTCATATGACTTGCCAATATAAACTGTGGAAGGAGAAAAGTGTAAAAAGAGAAAAGAGAATTTTTTCAATCTTGCCTCCAACGGTATGTCCCAGCTCAAGCGGTGAGGATGTGGTAAAGAGTGGTCTACATCTCCTTTGCAATTTCCATCTAAGTTGTAACCCAAGTGAAATGCATCTGTAGCCAGAGTGAACTAGGAGAGTGAAAGAGACAATGTTGTTTCATTAATCCTTGTGTATCTACACACTGGACTCATTGTTAATTTAGACATCTGGTGCATTGACTAACCAATGCAATAGGTAGCCTTTTATAAAACAGGTCAGAAAATGTTTCCCACAGGATGATTTTCAAAAAAGTTGCCTTATAACAACCTAACATGGCAGATGTACAGTACATGTGTGCACAGCTGGCTAAAGACCTGTAATATGAATCTGTTCTCTAGGGCTGTATGTTTGAATAATTAGCATAATGGCACATTTAATGGCATTGCTGAAGAACTCAACTGCCATGAGGTTGTCGGCAGAGAGTGGAAAATGTGAGTGGAGAGTCAAAAAGCTGAGAAAGCTGAGAGTTGGTTTGTGAATGTTTTATGAAAATCGCACTGTGCATGCAGACACTCAGTTATAAAACTGAATGTAGAAATTCACCGTTATGAGAACAAATTCTCAATATGTGTGCCCATTTAAAATATTATACTGTACAATTATTAGATAAATTTGGACCTAACAGTATGGCTTGCACTTTTAAGGATCTTTACATCACTTAAAAAAATACCATTCATTTGAAGTAAATACTTAATTTGTCTGGAGGTTTGAATAGAAGATTAAAAGTCCCATGTTTTTGTAAACACATGAATGCTGCTTTGGGAGGGAGAGATCAACTCTGTCTTTGTCCATTCACAACACCAACAGACAATTCATCTGCTTACACTAAAACAGAGAGTGTTAAAATAAATGGCCAGTGGGTTGGTGACTAAAACTGAAACTTGAAGTGTGACATATAATTTTTAATGGCCGAGTTAATTATGTTATTTGCTGCTGTGAGACTCCCACACTCACCTCCCACAGGTGGGCTACTATGGGTGCATCGGCCCAAGAATGTTCTGCATTCAGCCCATTCTTTCCATTCTTATACACCACGACAGAAAATGACTTGTCAAACCACCTGAGAGAAAAAAAACAGGAGTGAAGCAAAGCTGTAGACACACAAATGCTCTCAATACAAAGAAAATATGCTGCTCACCCACCTGTCGTAGCATTTTCCGTGAAGGAGGGATTTTGCATAACGGTCCAGATTCTCAGATGGATTTTCCCCCTTCATTCCTTCTGCTTGGTCATCAAGCGTGACAAAAAATGCTGCTTTTTCAATGCAGTCTAGTGATTGCTTGTTTACTCCAGAGCTGAAGAACTGCTTCCTCACACGAGCCCAGGGTGTCCTGATAGGACAGAGATGTTTAAGCATTTTAACCACTAAAGATATCATGCTCTTAAAACTGATAAAAACTTTCCTCTAACTATCTTACTGAGGTATTAAAGTGATCATCTGAAAAATGTAACATCTCTTATAATTAACTCACCTTTTACTTGTTACAAACCTTTTTGAGTTATAAACAAAAAAAAATGAGTTAAGCACAAAAGAAGATATTTAGAAAAATGTTGAAAACCTCCCAGACAGCAAAATCTGTTTGGCCCACATCTGGGACATATGTTCTGGTCCACTAAATCTGTCTATCTGTCTGATAATGCCTTGCCTTCCTCAGGGTGTCAACATACAGTTGCAACTGGAGTTCATTTAAAGGGGCCAATTAAGTCTCTGGTGTCCCTAGAGAGTTTGTGTGAATTGTCAGCTCCTAAAACAGCACAATTAATTTTGTAGAACTCTTTTAACCTAGACCTTTTAGCTTTCCATTCAAATTGTGCCATTTTGGTGACCGTCGCTTTTAATTCGAATAAGGTTGTGGTCTTCTCAAAAGAGGGCGGAGCTACAAATGACTATGCATTAGCATAGTGGCAGACTAAAAACAGGACTAATGTTATGTCTGTGAAAAACTAAAAATTTTAAAATAAGTGCATGACAAGAAAGGAGTCTACACTGTTCTACACTGAAAGGACTACAGTGTTCATTTGTGAATCCCAAAACTCCACATTTATAATCCTCTTAGTCACTGACATTATATTCAGCAGGATCAGTGAAAACTCTAATGGCAAATGGCCTACTCAGGGCTGTTTATGCTTATGAGGAAGAGACCATAACTATTGGGCAGGGCTCATTTTATTTCTGGGTGAAGAATCCCTTTAATAAGAGGAAAATTCTTGAGAATGCAGTAAGGTTTTACTTGGCTTTGAATAAGTAAGGGCATTTATTTTCTCATACATTTAATTGATTGTTGACATAATGTAATGCACTTTACAAATCTGAAAAACTTTCACTTAAATTTGGAGTAATATAAACAGCAAATTAATAGAAAGGCAACACTAGCAACTCATTTGAGCCAAGATCTGCAGAAGAGCATTTCTGAACACAGAACATATCACACTTTGCAGCAGATGAGCTACAGCAGCAGAAGAACCACACCGGATGCTACTAATGTCTGCTAAGAACAGGAAACCTAAGCTACAGTTTGCACGGGCTCACCAAAATTGGAAGACGGAAGATTGGACAAATGTGATGAGATACTTCAGCCTACCTACAGAATTTGCAGTGTGTGAAACTGCCATTACAGTTGTAGAATGACTCACAATTTATCTGGGTCAAGAACAAACAAGCAATTGCAGACAGCTTAAGCAGCTCCCATGACAGCTGAATAACAAGTACAATAAAAATATATAAAAGAAAGATCTACTAGGTAGATTCTAGCACTAAACACGTGGGTTGGCTCTGCTTAATGTTTTTATTTTTTATTTATTTTTTTTATCTAAACTGATGCTTATGGAGGTGATGTGAATAGCTGCGGTCCACTAAACACTCCCAGTACAGTATGTTATAATGTGCACATACAGTAGCATCCAAGTGTGAAGGTTATATTCATAGTATAAAACTGCTTTCATTTCAAGTATTCAAGCATTCAAGTTTAAGTAATTTCAGGTGTGAGCAAAATCCTCACATTTCCTGTCTGACCTGATGCACAATTACTTGCTCAAGCTTTTGTCATTGCAACATGTACAGACTTTTGAAGGTAATAGATGTTATAAAAAGTAGCATTAGATGGGCCCTAAGTGGATGCTTATTACATTTTTGATGAACTGCCAAAGTAGCTGCCCTCACAAGGTTTAAGGCAGGGATGTATACTACCTGACAAAAGTCCTCCAAGCTCATGGGAGTCATACACAATATTAATTCCTTTTCCACTGCAGCATGACTTTATATTCTATACTGGACATTATTTCTGTTAAGTGGCAAGACTTTCGTCTAAGCAGAGTCAGACCTTACTGTCCTATTAAATAATTAAAAATCAAGACATGATCATATTTTATTTTAGCATAACCTAAAGGCCTTTGCTTTTCATATAAACCCCGGCTGATACCAAATGATCAACCAGAAGTCAAGTTTTTATTGGTTGTTCCTAAAAGTGAGTAGTGGTAGTGTTTGTCATGGTTTAATATGACTTTCCCATAAACAAATTTTAAAGTGTATGTGTATGGCAGACTTGAAACACATTCAAAATCCCTTTTCTTATAGTTCTGTATAATATTCAAAAGATATCTGAAAGCACAGCTTTGCATTGTTTTGTTTGCGTCATGAACATGAACAGACAAAGAGACATGCTTCAACGGCGAGTGACGGCACAGATTAAGTACTGGTCTAGCTCATTTGTGAGCAGGGTGTGGTAATCCCCATTGATAGTTAAAAACTATTTAAAAGGAGAAGCACCCTAACAATGAGGTCAACAACATTACCTGCATGTAATGTCTGCAGACAGTTCAGACCATTATTTTCTACATTTAACAAATAATATCTGAATACTCCTAATCCAACAAACTGCTGGCTGACACCCAACACTCCTGCACCCAGGCAGAATCAGACCATGGTTACCATAGTAAAATAAGGTTTACAAATTAAAACGAAAGTGTGCATTCACTTAGGAACAGGCAATGTTCAACAATGTTCAAAGTACAAACAAGCACGCCATCGTAAGTCAAGGTTAAAAAGTACATGCACCAAAAAGTTGGACATCAAAACAATGCGTACAACTGAAGTCAAAGAGCTCTACGAGACACAATTCAAGAACTGAGGTGACAAGGTGAGGTACAAAGCTCTGTGGATTACATAAAAAAACCCTCGTGCAAGGAGATGAACTCTGAGATGTGGGAATAAAGAAGAACAAGCTTTCAGCCAGATATTAAAACAATCATATTTTCAGGTGAAGACCAACATGCCTGTGAAATTGTTTAACAACAATGCTGTGATGCGAAGCAGATGCAGCAGTTTAAAAGAATGATATGCAAATTCTCTTCCAATCATTCATTTTCCTTTGCTTAGTCTCTTTATTTATGAAGGGTCGCCACAGTGGAATGTACCGCCAACTTATCTACCATATGTTTCGCAGCAGATGCCTTTCCAGCTGCATCACAATACTGGGAAACACCTATACACTCTCAAATTCACAGATCATGCAACAGAACAGGTCACAGAACATGCAACTTCACACAGAATTGCCAATTGACCCAGTCGGGTCTTGAGCCAGTGACCTTCTTGCTGTGAGGTGACAGTGCTAACTTCTGAGCCACCATGCCATCCCACATTCTCTTTCAAAAGGTTAAAATGCCAAAGAAACAAGTCAAAATTGATGATAGGTGCAGTAAGACCAGAAACAGTAGAAGACAGTAACTTGCTCACCATGCATACTGATGTACTTAATAGATAGGTATGAGTATGGCAGTGGTCTGGTAATTACAAGTCACCTACTGAGGCCAATGAGTATATTCTGGAGAAGCTGGCCAAATTGCAAGAGCTGCTCCAGAACATACTCATCTGCCTCAGTAGATGAGTTATAATTACCAGACCTTGTGCCAGACCGAATTCAAGAACTCCTTCAGAACAAAATTAGAATAGCCATTTTTATTGTGGTTCATTTCAGCATGGTGATCCTGACAATTCGGGGACTAAGCTAAAGGAAAGTGAGTGAGTGAGTGAGTGAGTGAGCGAGTGATGTAATGACTGTTTATCCTTTACACATTACGCAAATGCCATATTCTATAAGTGTCAGATTTTCATTATCACAAGTTTTGGCATGTCTATAAATATAAAATAAAATTGGTAATAAAGCGCATCACTGAGGAAGGCTATTGTTTAAAACCACATTCTCTGACTTTTTACCATGTACCAATAAATGCTGTGGTCGGTACCGTAAAAAAAAATTAATAATGCATAAGATAAGGGTTTGGTGGACCAGTAAATCTTCCAACTGCTTCAAAAGAATATTTTTCGTTTCGTTTCGAAAGAGTTTCGTTGCAAAACATTTGGACATTTGATTTTATGATTGGAAATCACTGTTCAGATGTTCCTTAATCTATGTGTGAATTGCTGCCATTAATACAATTTAAGAATAAACATTTTAGGCCTACTACTACTACAAAATGTATTTTTTCGCAAAACAAGATATCCACCAGAGCAGTTTCTTTGCAAAGTGCGATATAACATTATATAGCATATAATATTATAGAACAGTAATATGCGCAAGCGCAGCATTCCCTGGAAGGCGAGTGACCGCCGGCGAAGTGCTCCGACTTTGCTCATTGATTTAACGTTAATATCAAAACAAAGAAACATATGTTTTTAAAAAGAGGATTCACTAGACCAACTAAAAACATTTGCCATTTAATTGTTTATACTGTAAGCGAGCTGTCAGTCACGCAGGCTACACTACTGATCAACAGCTGTCTGTCAGAAAGTCAAAGCTTTAGAGTCAAGCTAACCTCATGGATTTCAATGACGGTCATTCCAGATGGAGCCGGTCATTCCAGCTGCATGATAATAATAATAATAATAATAATAATAATAATAATAATAATAATAATAATAATAATAATAATAATAATAGCTTATATGACGGGACGAGGCAAGCTTGTGTCCACGAACTCAGTGAAACAGAATCGGCACCATCGCGGCTCCACCTGCTCTGATCATACAGGTTTTCAGCAGTGTTGTGGAAGGACTCTACACTCTTTCTGTAACAAGCTACAAGTCGTTTATCTAACTAACTTAATCTTACTTATCTATATTATAACTAATCACAATTAGTCCGAAGCTGTTTAAGGATGGTTGAAACAATAAACATCCTGCAGTTAGGTAGCTCTGACAGCTTAGCCGGTATTTTGTTATACGACCTTTTCATTATGGGACTGGCCTGGATTACTGGCACACGCCATAATCACATTATGTTTATTATGGCATTATGCTTTTGAATATTATAAATATTTACAATTAATTGATAAATTATTGTTAATTTTTCCACTGATGACCCAAAAGATTTCTTCAAATGCCATAGTAAAGCTTGCTTAAAGCCATTGGTGCCCCAGCAAAAAAATATTAATAAATACAAAATTATATGTTATATTGTGTACGTTCTGGCCAAAACTAACTCAGAATCTTAATATTATTAATCAATCTTTGTATATACTGTTCCATATATTTATGATGTGTTGTTTTTTTTAATCAATCAAGATGTTTGACAATGTTACGTTAAATATGTTGCATTTTGGCATGCTTATTGACTTATATATGAACTATTTATGGACATAAAATTAAATAAAACAATATCCTGGATTTGAAGATATTGTGTCCCTGGCCTTCACTGAGCTCAAGTAATAGTTTATTGTCTTAAATAAAAAAGTCAAATTACCAACATTTCTCAAAATATATCTCGTTTTGTAACGAAACTCTTCATATATACACTGTGTCAAAAGTGGAAGAAAATACAATTTTATAAGAATAAAGCATAAATAACTTAAATAAACATATATAAATCCTAACCAGAGTCTGCAGCATCCAAATATATTCCAACCGTATCTATCAGAGTGAGGGTGGCATGTTCCCCTTCACGCCCCAATCTGTAAGCTAATTGCAATGGGTCTAGTTTTCCAGTCATGGCCTGGGAGAGTTGCTTGCCAAACAATGCACTACAAAAGCTCAGAAGTCAAGGAAACTGGTCTGTAATCGATAAGGTCCTTAACATGTGCTCTTTTTTAGTGGTCCCAGGCCTAAGGTTTAAAAAAATATATATTATAATCAAATACTATAAAATAATATAATCAATACTGAAGAACCTTTTTAGGTTAAAACTCACAAAAAAACAGTTTCCATAGTTTTTACCTCTATTATTAAAGGGGTGATCTGAAGGTGACCAAGCGTTCATTCATTCATTCATTCATTCATTTACCTTCAGCTTAATCCCTTTACTCATCAGGGGTCGCCACAGCAGAATGAATCACCAACTTATCTATAATATGTTTTACACAGTGGATGCCCTTCCAGCTGCAACCCATCACTGGGAAACACCCACTCACACTCAGACACACTCATACACCTGTACCACATACAGTATGTTTGGATTGTGGGGGAAACTTGAGCACCCAGAGGAAACCCACATGAAAACATGGCAAGAAAATGCAAACTCCACACAGAAATGTCTATTGACCCCGCCAGGACTCAAACCAGAGACCTTGATGTGAGCCGACTCTGCTGCCCACTGCGCCACCATGTCGCCCCATGACCAAACATCATCAGAGTTATTATTAAAACAAGTAAAAAAGTGATTCTATTCAGTCGCAAGGCAGGAAGAATCAGAACACTGGATATTATACAGCTTCTGTTTCCTCTCCATCATTCTATTTAGGCTTTTCCAGCCTCCATGGATTTTTATTAAAATTATTTTTGCAAATGTTTCCCAGCCTTTTTTTTTTTTTGAGAAAAAAGGCTATTTTAAGAATCAGATATTGTTTAAGATCTTTTGTGACCCACGATTTGTTATTGCAGTACCATTTTACTTGTTTTACAGGTGTCATATAACGTTGTTTGCACAAAAATCAAATGTACCCAGGTATAGAATCATATAAATGGAAACATATAAATATAATAACAATTATATTATAAAGCAGTATATAATATATGTATTTTAATCAAACCTAAAGTTATATCAAGTGTGGTTATAATACTTTATTATTGGTGACTTTGGGATTAGTTGTATGAAAAAAATGCATTGTGAATATTCTGTGCTGTATTTTGTGCAAGGTGTGATCTCTGTCTAATGAATTATTAACATCCTTTTTCTGTAATCAGGGAGGATTTGATGATGAAGCTATAATGAAGCTATTATGAAATTAGTTTTTGGAAGAAAAGACTCAAGTGCACATTGCAAATATCTCTGCAGTTAATGGATAACTAAAGGGTTCGTTGTTGTAAACAGTTTCACTTAATAAGTAGTTTATTACTTTAATTATACAGACAGCAGGAGACATTTCGTAAGTAGAATACTCATTTTAATTAATGCATTGCAGTATAGCCGTTATATTGTAGGTCAGTGTTTCTCGACCTCATTCCTGGAGGACCACCAACACTGCATGTTTTGAATGTCTCCTTTGTCTGTCACACCCATTACAGGTCTTTCAGTCTCTGATAAGGAGTTGATGATCTGAATAAGGTATGTTTTGAGTTATAATCACCAGCGATCTAATTCTTGCACGTCACTGGTAAACACGCAGATCGCTATAGAACTACAAATTCGCTGTTATTTGGACTACATATCCAGTAATGCGCCGTTCACACGCACATGTTCCAGATTCCATTGATTACACACACACACACACAGCTGGAGGATTATTATGGACTGATTACAAGGACTATTTAAACAACGCACTCACACACGTGAGTCTTGTTTAACTTTATTGTGAACATTACGATGCGTTTCCCTTGCCTTGTCTTGCTGTGTTTGACCATCACTTTGTTTTATTGTTTATTCCTGTCTGCTGCCTGCCTTTTGACCATCCACCTGTTTATGACCACGACTCTGGATTCAGTATACATCTGTTTGCCCCTGTGTTGACCGTTACTTGCCTGACCATTCTTGTTAATAAACCTGCATTTGGATCCGCACTTCCTTCTCAGTGTCCATCACATTGTTGTAGGTTGTGTTAATGCACTGCATAATTGATCTATTTATTATTTATTATGATATTATTTATATGATTTTGATTTATATATGATTTATACTCTAAAATCTGTAATTGTAAATAAATACTGTAATAAATCCACACAATACCCCCCATGAGAAATAGTGCTGACCGGTTTCCTGCTGTTAGCGCTCCTAGTTTCTCCTCTCCTTGAGAAGGTAGTGAGGGGTCATCCAAGATCCTTTGTATTTGAAATTGGATCTCCCTAGGTGAGAGCAATCGTCCTGCTCGGTAGACCCACAATTTGAAGAAACGACCTCTGTGATAAACAGCAACAAACTCGCTGTCCTGCCAGTGCTGCAGCACATCTGAGAGACAAAGAGACTACATCAATGGTCATTTTCTTCATGTGTATTTGTGTCTGTATGAATGTGTGTTTACCAGTCTCCTCTCCAGGCGTTCGAGTGGTGTTGAACATGCGCTCACACTGAGCTGCACACAGCGGTATGACCGTACCAGGAATACGACTCTAGAGAAATAATAATGTCATAATGTCAATTATTACAGAAAATTATATTCAAATTTATACTGCTCTCTCAATAAATCACTAGGCACCAATTTTGTCACAGCCCAGAGTTCATCACAGACTTCTGCAAAAAATACAAATCCAAAAATATATAGTATTTATTCGATGTCAAGTGCTTGCAAACTTTCTGAATTTCTTTCTTCTTTTGAACCAAAAGAGGATATTTTGAAGAAAGCTGGAAATCTGTAAGTTATTGGCTTCCAGCTTTCTTAAAAAAATATATTATTTTGTGTTTAACAGAAGAAAAAAAACAAGTAAAGGGAGTGTGATGACAGATTTTTTCTTTTATGGGTGAATTACCCATTTAAGCCCTGTTGTGACAACAGCACAATCCTCACAGCTGTCTAAATAAATGCACCCATTCATGGCAACAAAACAATGTGCCATGCTAGACTGACAGAATATTTAAGAACGATTAAAGGAGCAAGCAGAGGAAATCCACATTTTTTGACACATTAGTTGTGACGTTGGTAGCTGCGAAAATATTCAGAATAGTTTATCAATAAAAGGGATAGTTCACCTAAAAATTTAAATCTACTCATTTTTACTGACCCTCAAGTCGTTCCAAACCTTCTTTCCTCTGTTGAATATGAAATGAAATATATAAAATGTTGTAACTACTGACATCCATAGTAGAAAAAATAAATAGTATGGACGTCAATGGTTACAAGTTTAAAACATTTTTCAAAATATCTTATTTTGTGTTCAACAGAAGAACATAAAGATCATAAAGGTTTCTGACAAGTCAAATGTGAGTTAATTATTTTGGGTGAACTATCCTTTTAATGTGAGGTTATAAAGCCATCATGTACAGTACTTTTTGAAAAAAAGTCACACCTGATTGTCATTACACCGGAACAAAACTGCACACTTCAGAAATAATGTAAAAAAAACTAAAGAAACGGCAAATAAAAGGAAACATTTACAAACACTCTAAATATGTATATCCGTCCTCATCAAACACTTTCAATTGAACTTTGTTCATATTACAAAGAAGGGTTTAAACATTTAAATATATTTATTATACACAAAAAAATCGTCTTGTATGCCAGGCAGAGACAAATTGATATATGGTGTGGAAATCCCAGGAAATAACTGAGGTCTGATTAATATAGAGCCGTTTCTCTTTCAGAAAGTGAAAGTGGGGTTGGGTGGGGTTTTGTTTTAAATGCAGCTGATATCTTTGAGTAACATACAGGATTGAGCTCCTCTCGGTTGACCTTTCGGCGATACAGGAAGAGGGCAGCGATGGTATTCCCAGCTCGAGCAGCCTGATTAGCAGTGGGAGTCACATACAGGAAATCCTGTACAAAAAACATGCACACAATTTAGAAAATAAATAAATCTGAAACATTAAAACTTTCCACCCAAAATTAGAGGGAGATTTTCCCATCCTTGTTTCAAGAGTTCACACTTAGCTGATGATGGATTATAAAGCGTATTTGGCATGCTGTCCCTGGAGAGAGCCCTGAGCTCAGAATATCCTTGAGCCCGGGGCTCCCTCCCGTTTAAAGGGCGAGAGGAGAGTTTGAGCTCAGGTAAGTCTCGAGAACTCCCCACGCTTGTGAACGTGCTGAGATACATCTTAACTAGAGTTGCTTTAAAATGCTATTTAAAAGTAGTCAGTTTTCTTATGTAATAGGTTTTTTGGACGGTGGGAGGAAACCGGAGGACCCAGGGAAAACCCACGCGTAGACGGGGAGAACATGCAAACTCCATACAGAAACACCGACAGGCTCAGGGAGAGGCCGAACCAGCGGTGTTCTTGCTGTGAGGCAACCGTGTTAACCACTGGGCCACCGTGCCGTCCTATAGGAGAAGGGGAGGAGTTGGGGTGGAAGGGGGGGATTCTTCAAGACGAAGATGACCGGAGTAGAAAGTTCTGGTAATTTATAATGTGTTAGGATTCATCTGATTGGTGCAATATGCGGAGCTGATGTGGTACCAGCTGTGTTCAATCATAAGCACGTGATCCTCTCAAAATTAGTTTATAAATAAACCCCACTTAATAGGCTTAGAATCTGAAGGATCACTTAAATTTAAGTGATATCTTGAAATGAAAGTTTATTCACGTTTTGATAGATGCTAATTGTGATCAAGGTAAAAGTGCATGTCGAGGAGCAAACGCACTGTATATTTGTGCTATATACTATATATATATATATATATATATTCATTCATTCATTTTCTTTTCGGCTTAGTCCCTTTATTAATCCGGGGTCGGCACAGCGGAATGAACCGCCAACTTATCCGGCATTTGTTTCACGCAGCGGATGCCCTTCCAGCCACAACCCATCTCTGGGAAACACATCCATACATACACATTCACACACATACACTATGGACAATTTTAGCTTACCCAATTCACCTGTACCGCATGTCTTTGGACTGTGGGGGAAACCGGAGCACCCGGAGGAAACCCACGCAACCACGGGGAGAACATGCAAACTCCACACAGAAATGCCAACTGGCCTAGCCGGGGATCGAACCAGCGACCTTCTTGCTGTGAGGCGAACGTGCTAACCACTCGGCCACCGTGGCGCCCATATATATATATGTGAACAGAAGAAAACTGGGCAGAAGTTCATTTTAGTGACACAAGCTTCATTATTTTGAATCTGATGGGAAACATGCTCATCATCAAACTAAGAGACTGAACCCAAAATATTTGTAGATGCCCAGGGAAGAAAACTAGTGGTTTGGTGTTGTTTTCTCCAGCACGAGTAAGTGTACTTTCTGTGCGGGGTTGCGGCTGAAAGAGCATAAAAAACAATTGGCAGTTATAAACTAGGAACTAAGTGAAAGAAAAGTGGGGGAGTGAGTGTGTGAGTGGCTCCTTCCCAGCCATCAATTTACATGCAGGAAAAACACACCAAAATGTGAAAAGATAGTGTGTCCCAATTTAAATCAGATTGAAAATCTCCGAAAAATTCTTAGCAACAAATTTATGGCTAAAAAACCTGTCATAGTCTGTGGAAGTGACTGAAGAAAGTCACATAAGGTGAGTGATGTCCTGTGGCAGCAGATGTGCTGAAGTCATTTAAGGAAGGACCTCAAATCTTCTCATTTTAAAAAGTCTTGAGAAAATCTTTGTGCTACTACAACTGTTCTTTAATTGTGTCTTCCACAAAATTAGGAGTAAATTTTATTTCATTTTATTTTTGGTTATATATGCTTAGTTTAAAATAATGTTCAAGTACAACAACAAATACAAGACAAAGCAGGACTAGGTGACCTAGGAAAAGCAATAATATTCAATGTATGTCTGAAGCCAAAAGTCGCCACAAAACTAAAAATGACAACACAATTTGTTACAGAATGTTGCAGTGTTTACTATACAAAACCTTTGTTTCGGTTGAATTCTATTTTGGTTTCCTGATTTAGTTTACATTACATGCCCTTGTAATGTTTAGTCAACATCCCCTCCCTCACAATGCTTTCAGTATTCCCCATGAAGACAACACAACAGACAACAAATCCTAATTCAAATCTGCTTTAACTTAGTTCGGAATGCTCAGTTTCAATCAGTTCCAGGAGGATCAAATTAAATCCCACCCAACATTATCTCTATTTCACAGATACGACACATTGAGGAAAAAGAATAGTTTCATATTGACCGTTTTATTTCAACAAAAATGTGATAAGTGAAAATGAGAAATCCTAAAAGCTCCCCTACCATGCCATAGTAGTTACTGTTGACCATGATTGGACTCCGGCTCCGGAGGTAAACATACTCTTCCCACCAGTCACTAACCTGGAGGAAACAAAGGAACAATGAGCCTTTATACTTTTAAAAATTACTCACTAAATTATTGTAATCGAATGTTAAAAAAAGGCTGAATACAACTTAAAGATCTCCAATGGCTCAGCATTCATTCGATGTTAAGCTTTCACACACAACTTTTACATGGTCATTTAGTTGGTTATTTAAGTGTCACAATGTTGCTTTAATATATACAGTATATACATTTCACATAAAGTGAAAGAGATTAAAATCCTAACAACAATCTGAAGCATCCAAATATATTCCAACCGTATCTATCAGAGTGAGGGTGGCATGTTCCCCTTCACACCCTAATCTGTAAAATAATTGCAATGGGTATAGTTTTCCAGTCATGGCCTGGGAGAGTTGCTTGCCAAACAATGCACTCCAACAGGAGCCATAAATGAGAAGGTCGAGCCTTCTCATTTATGGCTTCTAAACTCTGGAATGGCCTTCCTGATAATATCCGAGGCTCAGACACACTCTCGCAGTTCAAAACTAGATTAAAGACCTATCTTTTTAGTAAAGCATACACTCAATACATCACATAGTGGTATGATGCATGAATGTGCTCCACGCATCTCGTTTATATACACTATGAACAGCAGCTACTTATAGCTAATTATTCTCTTTGTTCTCTATTTCCACCTGGGGATACTCATCCCAAGGCCCCCAGAGACTATGCAGCGCCACGGATGCGATCCTAGACCCGCAACGAGACGATTCAAAGGTTCCATAATCCTGGACCACGCTGTCTCCTGAGCAGCTGCTTGGTGCTTGGTGTAGTAGCAAGCATGAGACTGATTCCTGTGACCCTCCAAGGATAGACGAGCCTCGAGTTCTCCAGCCTCTGGTGCCTAGACTGCAGCTAGAGCTGCGCACCGATGGATTACTCTTCTGTGTTTGGACTCTAAGTAGTGAATATTAAACAACACTGAACTGAACTCCAACACTAATAACTGGACTGACACCTTCAATTTACTATAGCATTCTATGTGAAGCTGCTTTGACACAATCTACATTGTAAAAGCGCTATACATATAAAGGTGAATTGAAAAATTGAATTGAAAAGCTCAGAAGTCAGAAAAGGAAACTGGTCTGTAACACATTTTTCTGGATTTTCTTTTTATTGTTGTGTCTCTCAGTGTTCGAATAAACCTACCATTGAAATTATAGACTGATCATTTCTTTGTTAGTGGGCAAACTTACAAAATCAGCTGGGGTTCAAATTGTTTTTTTCCCTCACTGTATACAAGTATATAATATATATATTAAAAGTTGCATGCAAATGGTTAGCTGAAATGGTTTATGTTATGTATGTTTATGTATGACAGGATATGGGTCCCCTTCCTTAGATGTATAGGTTAATAATGTCTCTTTTTTTGTAATTTTTTTCTCCTTCCATTTTACATCTCAATCTATTCAGTCCATTAGTCTGGCTGAGAATTTTTTGATGGTGCTGTATAATTGCTGTATTGTTTGCTAGTGTTTTGGTACATGTTCTAGTTGGTATCATGTAATAACACTTTTGTTAACATATACACATGATGTGCCCTATTGAGTGTTATGTTTTCATAAAAATGTCTATAATTCAAGTTAAAAAAAAGTTGCATGCTTCATGATTGTTATTAATGGATATACTGAATTAAAATGCTCTTAAACTGCTCTTTAGAGCAATTCAATTTGGTTTGAAGCATCTATCATTCGATACTGATGCATTTTTAATTAATTAACTTAAGCTATTATACTAAGGGGTTTTAAACAGCTACAGTACTTTATGTGACTATAGTACATCCTCGTGTCATGATAATAATAACAGCTATGCTAATGACCAGAAAATAACCGATTTCATCACTTACATAGTTTGTGGCCCACAGTGCTTTGAGCCTGAGGTATCTCTGCAGGCGGTTACCAAGACTTTTCTCAAACTCTGCGGTCAGTTTCTTCATTCGCTGGAAACCATCCAAATCAAGCAGCGGTTTGACTGATTCAAGATACTAAAACAGAGAGAACAGCTGAGAAGCATTCACTGGCGCCAAATAAACCCTGCATGCAGGGTCTTTAGTAAGATGACAATTCCCAGAAAACAAGCACTCATGCACATTATAAGCACCCAAGTTAATACATATTTTATTGGCTCACTCTTTCCAGTGTGTCTTTAATGGGAGGTACTGGCAGGTGCGGTAATGACGTCTGATAGCTGTACAGCAATGGCTTTCTAGAGGACAACAACCTCAATAGGGTCTGACAGGAAAGACAAGAAAAATGGTCAAGAACAAAAATATATACAAGGTTCATCAAAGTAAATCTGATCCGGTTGGTCATGAGAATTTTTTTCCCAAATGTCTGTAATGGCACTCTCTCTATTGGGTTGCCTTGGCCTTTTCAGTTCATTCCAGATGCACCGACATTTTTAATGCCACAAACAGGCTTTAGGATTTGTACTAGGATGTGTTGAATAGTCTCGTTGAATACTGTTATTATTTGGGTTGGTCACCATGATTATATTCTCTAGCTGGCTAATAGAGCCTGGGAATCTACAGCTGTTTTTTATTTCGGAGGCTGCATCTTCCGAAGGATCCATTTGAAGTGCATCATCGCGGCACGGTGAAGGCTGTCTATTTCAAAAAAAATTGAAGGCTCCTTCAAAGGCAGCCTCAAAATGTGTCCTTCCTTTCCCAGGTAATGAAGGACACAACCGGTGGATCCTTCGCACCAAGATTTAATGCGCGCTGATAACGACAGGACGTTTTTTAAAAGAAAACTCCTGTTTGTTTGTTTGTTTGTTTATTTATTTATTGCCACATCAGCAACTTATGGCTATTTCATGGCAAGATGGGTATACATAAAAATAATACATGATAAAAACTAATTCATATTATAATAAAAAGTGACTTAGATAAATACATAAAATATAATTAAATAAAATTCACACAAAAATATATTCAAAGTTAAATATGTTTTTTCAGCTTAATTTTTGATAAATAATTTAAAACTCTTCCTGGTGGTACTTTTTAAAAAATGTCCATCAAAGTGCTCTCCTTATAAAAATGTTGTCTAGTTGTATTAAAACTTCGGTTTAAATGTGTGAATTAGGTTTATTTGACTTGAATATGTAAACACATGTTAAAAAATAAAGAGAGTATGACATATCTTATTAAAGAGTGATTTTATAGACAGTTTACATTTTTATGTGTACATGTATGGATCAAAGGAAATTATTTCCAGCTTTTGTAAACCTTGCTTTAGCTTCAGATAGCTTCAAATAAGCTTTAAAATCACTTTGAAAAAAAAAAAGTAATTACAAATTTTATTACCGCTTATTAACAGCAAGGTTGCTATTTAAATCTGTCATCTTAATGCTAGATCTTCTCATTTCAAAACGCTTGGATCCGCCTGTGTGAATTTCGAAGGACTCACCTTTGAAGTCTGCATCCTTCAGAGGATGCAGCCTCTGAAATGAGACACAGCTTCTGTCACAGCAAATTATAGTTGGCCATATTTTTGGACAAAAGCAGGAGCGCTCAATGTAAACCAGTGGAAATTCTGAAAAAACTCACAAACACTCAGAATAATACAGACTAATGTGAATATACCTTTATAACAGCTCTTTGTGTCCCAAGCTCTATACAGATGACGATTTGTTGAAATGACAAATACGACAGTTTAATAGTTTAAATAACTTAAATGGGGAAAAATTGTCAAATAAATCTAAATCAGAAATACACTTTGTGCCACTATATAATACATGAAATACATTACACCTATGAAGAGTGCTCATAAGATCACAAAAAAAACCTGTGCATGTACCTTGTATGGCTCACATTGTGGAGACCTCACAAATATAGCAATAACAGTCAATTTTGATATTGTGTAAATATTTTATTTGAGCCCAATCAGGAAAATGACTGGTTTAGGATTATGGTTGGGGTTGGGGTTAGGGGGATAAAATATGTAGTTTAAACAGTACGAAAAACATTGCATCTATAGGAAGTCCTCATAAAGTAGCCGTACACGCGTGTGTGTTCAGTAATTATCATAATAATAAGCTACATATTAAACTAGATTACATATAGATTAGATTAAATACAAATTCTTCTATATAAGCATGCTATATTAATGCTACTATATACCATGGTTATATAAAACAGCTGTTTTATTGTATGCTGTAGGCCAAGTACAAATCTGAACAAATGCTCAGAACACAAATCCCTATTGTTATTGTTTCAAGAAAGAAGGAGCCAGAACAAAAATGAAAATGTATTTTTTAAAGCTGAAAGTAATGAAGCACTAACCGCCCACACTTTAGTCTTGGTAGACATACGACCATGTTGTTCAAACATCCACCTGTGGTAGGACAAAAGAAGCTTCAGGCAGAACCTCAGAGTCAGAATGAGAGACATCCACAGCAGAGTGCTGAACAGCAGCGCCGACAGCATCGTCTGACCTTGAGGACTCAATGACAGACTGACAGTACACAAACACAGGAGAGACTGTAAACATCATCACTTCTAAATCAACATTAGATACAGACAACACACATATGATTATAATTTAATATTCAGACTTTTTTCCAAGCATGCAGATTTATAATTACTCATCAGATGTTGAGCAAAACAACAATGGGCTTTAATGAAAATTTAAATAAAACTAGTCAGAATCAGACACGTATAATCTTTCTTGTCAATATAGAAATTATCTCTATGGTTTTTCATAAATAAAAAATTAGTCAAGTGACAAACAAACAGAGATTGGAGATGCTGGACTTTCAGAAAATAATAGAAAGTGTTCAAATGTGTACATGTTTACCAAGTTTCCAAACTCTAATACAATTAGAAATGTCAATGTTAACTGAGTTTTACAAATACCAAATAATTAGGCTATTATGTTTCCTTTTCATTTAACAGCTCTTTATTCTTTCTCTGTGTAAACAATGGTCTATTTTGTATTTTATATAGAAAACATTTAAAACAACTAATAATTCTTAATAATTCTTGACTAGAAATTACTACAGTCATTTGGAATAAAAGACCCTAAGCTACGCACTTGTAAAAAAAAAGTGCCAGGAAGAACCAAACTCAGGTTTTCACAGTGATACTAGTGGTTCCCATCTCTCTTATCGTGTAAACGTAGAGCAAGGCAAACAAAAAAGCTTATTAGTAATTAAGTTTTTAATAAAAAACCATGTCCGCTCCAGGATGGAGTCTACCAAATATTCTTTCCTACGTCTTTATGATTATGAATAAAGATGAATGTTAAAAGGTCTAGGTTGTATGAAGATTATATTGTTCAGATGCAAGTGCTATGTGAAATTTTCTTCTAGAACAAGCATTTATCTCAACCTCCGGTGTTTATATTCAGTTATTTCACACTAAAGGCAATGGAAATAACCTATTCTTTTCCATACACGTGAAATTACTAAACATGCACATAGGAGTCTGGGGAAAATGCTAATTTTTTAAGAAAATCTCAGATGACACTTCAAGGTTTTTGCATCTGCGTGTGTGTGTCATTTCTTTTATTTGTGTGCCTAATCATTTATTTCCTCAGTTTCTGCAGGCTCAGTCAAGAAGTCACAGAAGCCTCTCATATGGAACTGGATGTTTGATGCTACTTGCTGTCACTAGATGTGAATTTTACGTTGTGTGTTAAAGAATGCAATGTTGTAAGATTCTATTGTATGAAAGACAATTTCAGTGCTTAATTTGTTGCCAGTGGAAAGATGTTTATTGTACTATTCTGGTAAGATGCCTGCTGGAGAACAGGACGGCCTTGAAGCAGATAAGTATTCTTTGTATATGTGTGTGTGCTCCTCATGGTTGGAGACTAGAAGTTTACGGTTGTGTCCGAAATCGCTGACCTACTACTTCATGGGAGCTTTCCCATGATGCCCCGCGAGAGAATTCATGAATATGAGTGAAGTAACAAAGCTCATGCGGGTAGGTTATAGGCATGGGACGATAATCGTTTTCATGGTATATACCGCGATTTGGAAAAGTCAAGGTTTCCACACAACCAAAATTTTCTGCTATACCAATCCTTTGGTATGTGTAAGATTTTATATTTACTTTTTTTAGGTGTAAATTGTAAAGAAATCTGTTTTTTAAACAAATGAAGATCCAAAATATTTTAAATGTTTCTCAAAATAAAATATATTGTGTTCAAAGGGGGAAAAGGTTTTGTTTTCTACCCAGACATTCAAAAAGAACATATTTTGAAGCAGTAATCACAATACCGTGATACCGTGAAACCGTGATATTTTTATCCAAGGTTATCATATCGTCAGAATCTTATACCGGCCCATGCCTAGTAGGTCACGTGATCATGACATAATGGCGGATGTAGTACACCCGAGTTCCATTCATACTATTGACATTCATACTGTATAGAACGTACTTTTCTAATGGCTAAGTAGCACGTTTAAATTCAAATGCAGTACCTACTGAGTAGTATGCGGTTTTAGCCTACAGCGGAATTTGATCTATGGTCATCCAGACCGCAGAAATGTCCTCTTGTTATGTCTGATCGCTGCATGCTTTGGAGATATTACAGATATCATTGGTGATATTGTTTAGAATTGTATGCACACATGTGGAGGTTTTCTAAGTTGATCAGTTTAAAACACCTATATGCATGTCGCAGTTAGTGATGTATGTCGTTAGAGTATAATTGTTGTTGATTTGAGATTGCAAGCGAGCGGCTTGCAAACTCTGTATAAGTGCTGAAGCTGGTTTCTGCTGAAGAAACTGCAAACTATCTTCAGTAAACTTTCACTGATTAAATCTCTGGCTCTTCTTCAGCTGACACACTGGTCACTTTTGGGATTTAAAACTTTATAACTTCTACAACTCAAATGAAATTTTAAGTGAATTATAAGTAAATTTTAAAAAGATAAAAACAGCGTGTGAAACAATTATAAAAAAATAATCATTTTATATTATAAAAAAAAAAAGAAAATCTTTAGCAGATTTTATGAAAAGAAGTTGTTGCTCCACTCTGTTCAGGTGTGTCATTACAGAGACTTTCCATATTATCAATCATGATTAAAATGATAGATCAGCAGCAGAGTTCAGGAAATCTGTGTCTGAGTTAAGTTTATTTCCTGAGAAACGCATCATACTTCAGCAGTTCAACCATGAGTTATATCATTGTTTGGGAAATGCAAATCTAAAATCCTGGCCTGGATTTGGGGATTACTAACACATCATTGGAAGAGTTATACAAAAAGGAACAACAGCGGTCATGAATAACACAAAACCTTTGCAAAACTATGTTGTACTTTCTTTACACTGGCTGAGACGGGTGACAAACTCAGTTCCTGGAGAGCTGCAGCCCTGCACAGTTTAGCTCCAACTCTGTTTCAACACACTTCAGTCGCAGTCACACTGGACTTTTCGCCCCATAGACTTCTATTCATACACATGTGAATGCAGCAGACCGGAAACGCAAGCTCGTGCAACAAGTTTCGCAGTTCGTCGTGTTGCAAAATTCAAGCCTAGTGAACTCTGACCTGCAAAATCGCATCACATGACTACTTAAGACTAATCGAAGACCAAAACATAACCTCTCTTGGCAGAAATGTAAAATATGGAGCAATCAATAGTTTTTTTAAATGTCTAAAGTGGCATTACGTGTAAGTTTCAAACAAGCCTGAAGGACCTAGTTTGATCCGGTGTATTTAATTAGGGTTGGAACTTAACTTTGCAGGGCTACGGCCCTCCAGAAACTGGTTGACACCTGTGGGCTAAGACATGTTGTCTCCTGTAGACAAAGATTGATGTGCAAGCGTTGTAAGATATTCATCTTAATCGTGTTGATATAAATCGGTGATATATAAATTAATTTCAATCAATATCAATAAGCCCCTACAAAGTTCCTTTCTTTTGCTTAAGGACCCTTTGATTCCCACTGTACAGACCTTTTTGTGGGATGAAGATTCCATTGATGTTAAAGTTTTTTCAAGTTTACCTACATTTTTTTATGAGTGTAGTCTTGTGTTAAAGATAATTTATTGCATTACTGACCATCTGAAAGCTTAATTAAAAATTAAGAGCAGCTTGTGTAACTTTTTAGGGAAACTAAAAGAGAAAAAGTCAGATTGATGTTTTTGTTAATTAGGCTTAATCTTGATCAGCTTGAATTTTACCATGCAACTGTTAACCATAAGAGTTACCTAAGGGGCAGGTGTTCTTGGATCTTTGCAATGAGGCCCATAGATGGATCGGACTGCATGTACATCGTGGCTAGGATAGCAATGACGATAAAAAGCCACGAGGAGGGACTAGCTGGATAGGCACCCTTAATGATCCTGTTCTGTCCACGGAAAAGCAAAAGTTCATAATTATTAATGCAACCTATGTACAAGCACACACATTCACAACAGAAAAACATCCAGTATTTTTATTTATTTTATTTATTTATTTTTTATTTTTGTTTTTTTTAAACATCTCCCATGAGTGCAGTGACTTTGATGATTATTTTTTTCACCGACCTTAATCCTGCTGATGCGCTTCTTCCAGGATCGCAGTCCGGAGAGGTAGATTTGATTGAGGGCTTGGTAGGACAGATGCAGGTTGATCCCCTCAGGAGTGATGGTGAACTGAAACGCTACTGCTTGGTGAGCCTCAGCCATCACTGTGGACACAAACATCACAATATCATCAGCATAATAAACAAAACACACTGTCTGTAACATGTGTACTTTACCCATGTAAGTTGGTTTTAATACAGCATTCAAAATACAAAATATTGTTAAGTTTTGTTTGAAACGGTTTCACTCTTTTTTAAAAAGTAAATACACGAGGAACAGAGTGAAAGACATGAACAAGCTCGCTCAAGTAGGTTCCTGTTTATACAACATTTACGTTTAAATTGAGGCCACAACTAAAACACCAATGACACCTAGTGGTGCTTTCATGTACAACAACCATTGACATTTGTTGTACAGTTTATCACGTTTAAAAGAATCCTCTTTGAAGTCTCTTGGCTTTGAATATAAATCTGAGAATTTAAGATTTAATATTTCTTTAATATATATTATTAGCCCCCTGTTTATTTCTTTCCCCAATTTCTGTTTAACGGAGAGATTTTTCAACACATTTCTAAAAATAATAGTTTTGATAACTCAATTCTAATAACTGATTTATTTTATCTTTGCCCTGATGACAACACATAATATTTGACTAGATATTTTTCAAGACACTTCTATACAGCTTAAAGTGACATTTAAAGGCTTAACTAGGTTAATTAGGTTAACTTGGCAGGTTAGGGTAATTAGGCAAGTTATTGTATACCGATGGTTTGTTCTGTAGACTATTGAAAAAAAAAATTCTTACTTAATAATTTTGACATTAAAATGGTTCTTAAAAAAATAAAAACTGCTCTTATTCTAGTCGAAATAAAACAAATAAGACTTTCTCCAGAAGAAAAAAATACTATCAGACATACTGTGAACTGTTAACCATCATTTGGGACATATTTAAAAGGGAAATATATATATATATATATTCTGGCCACCATTTACAAATACTTTGTTAATTAGTACTGCACAAGACAAAGTTGTAATATCAGGGGCATTTTACAGTTAACATGAAAGGGTTTTTTTC
>CAIGQQ010004433.1:4010705-4041544 GCA_903798035.1 Danio albolineatus | reverse complement strand
TATATATATATATATATATATATATATATATATATATATATATATATGTGTGTGTGTGTGTGTGTATATATATATATGCTTTTTAAGCAAGTTTTTAATGTCTGTTAACTTTTTTATTAAGACTAAATACTTACTCTGGGCTGGACTCGGGAGTTAAACTGGACATGTCTTCTGACGTAGGAACTATTGAAACAAGAAAAAGATAAATATTAATGATAAATCAACATTTTTCATTGATATTTGACTCAATAATAGCAATAATCCGCTTGTTAAGCCTGACATCACTTTTTCCAGGTCCAAACGGTTGCGATTATAGTAAATATTTCTTTAATGGTTAGCATCAAATGCTATAAAAGATAATATATAGTTTTCATAAACAGATGTTGAGATCTTCAAACGAGTACATGCTTGCACTCAGAACAAGTTTCCTTTATGTCAAGACTTTACAAGCAGACAGGAAGTGGACAGACGTGTCTCTCACCCTGTAGCCTCCGGCGGTGGAAGCGCGGCGAGCCCAGCAGGTTGTTCTTGAAGGAGTTGAGGCGCGTCCTCCAGTGGGCTGAACTACTGGCAGCCATTCCACCACTTCCCCCAGGACTAGAGGGCGGGGTTAGGGACAGGGAACCACCACCCACACCACCACCACCACCTCCTTCAGCCCGCGAGGAGGACGAGGAGGAGGAGGAGGAGGGCGGGGTGGGAGGGGGGTGCTGGGGGTGGTGCACAGGGGTCCCCAGAGGGGTGGGGAGTGGGGAGCCCTGCGGGGTAACCTGCGACACATGGGCAGAGTTAGGATAGATGGTCTTAGTGACAGACTTCAGGACAGAAGGAGCAGGGAAGAAGAAGCGAGGGATGGGGGACAGGAGCGGAGAAGGGGAGGGCGAGGGGGACGGGGGAGTCTGCAGGGGAAGGGACTTCATAGACTGCAGGTGGGGGCGGTCAGAGGCTGCTTTTGAGGGCAGGGTCTGGGTTTTTTGCTCAGGCGCACGCTGGGACGCCCGGGGTGTGGTGGAACTTCCTGCTTTGGGGTCTTTGGACTGGGTGGCGGAAGCAGAGGTGACTTCAGTTTGGCTGAAAGTGAAAACTGGGCTCTGACAGGTAGGAAGAGAAAGGACAGAGGGATGGAGAGGGAAAGAGGAATGGAGAGATGGACACAGCAATGGTCATGAGCGTTAATGAGAGCTATGGTATATGATCATTAACATTAGAGTTTAAACTGTGAAGAGTTAGCAAAATGATTCTCTTTGAGAAGCTCGTGAAAGTCTAGTTATTAGAAATTAGTAGACAGTTGTTAGCTCATTCACTACAGTGCAAAATGCAAGTTAAAACAAGGTAAATATGTCTGTGAGTGTGTGTGCATGTGTGTGTGTGTGTATTTAGTGTGAGTAATGGCTCCAGTATGAGGACAGTATGAGATAGATGAACATAAAAAGAGGAGCTGAATGCAATTCAGCTTTGCTTTTGATACCACAATAACAAAAACAAGCACAAAACGTTTCACCATTGTACACTGAGCACAACATAGTAGTGTTTTACACTTTATACAACATAGATATGGCCAAAAAGGTGTGGGTTACTTACTCGAGGGCTGCTGAGGGGACTGGATGAGAGGCCGGTTGATGCTCCGCTAACAGACCGAGACCTATCAGAAGAGCGACACTTGTCAGTAAAACCGTCCTGATGTATTACAAGGCAGATCAAAGAGCAAACCGGTGTGACATCATTTGCCAGAAAAGATAATGTAATTAGTTTCATTAATTATGCTCACACCAAATTATGAAATTATGGGTAAAAAGAAGTTTGGAGCAGCAGTTAAGAAAGCATCTGATCATAGTGATATGGATGCAGTTCAGCAGTCAAGTCACCTCATGTTTATTAATAAACTGTAGTGCTGTAAATGCAGCAATTCTATGTTTGTTTACACTAACAGATGTCTGACAAACAGCTCTAAACCCATATTGTTTAATTACCATCAACCAATGATAGTTTTAAGGTGATGATCAGCTAAAGCAAAATGGTCTGGAAAGTTCTGGCATGCTGTTTTGAAATTCCTGATTTCCTGATTCTATGATTTCACTTGAATCAAGAACTTGACCCCTTATAATTGCACTTCACTATAAGTATAGGCTTTTTTATTCATTTAAGTGTTCAATAACAGATATACTTTTTAAGAATGAATTGCCTCCACTGTTAGCACTGTTATATTGTATGAGAATTATATGTCCTTTTCCATTCATTCGATTAATCTTTTGATGAATCAAAGGTATTTTACATACTACGCAATGACCACATGTTATCAGACATGCTGCCTAAGAAAAGCAGCATTACAAAGAAAAATTATTATACTGTAAACAATAAACCGAAATAACAGACCAAAGCCCTACAATACTACAATAAAAGTCTTCTATAAATTAATAAAAAAATATATAATTAAATTACTAAAATAAAGTAATTAAAAAAACATTATTCTATATTATTATTACTACAAATCTGTTTCTTGTGTATTGTCTAGAATTGTGAGTTTCTCACTTGTAAAGAGAACTTTGCTTGATCATTCATGTGCACAGAACTCAAAATTATGATATTTCTGACTTGAAAGGCACATGAGATGCTATTCGAGACAGGATGTCGGCAGCCACACGTCACTGACTATCATTCAGAGGTTGAATTATTCACAACCAACAAAAATAAACACATATAAGATTTAAGAAAGATAAAAGATAGAAAAAAGACCAAGAAGAACTTGTCAACAAACATCTACAATGAAAAATGCCCATTCCTGTAGCCATGAAATCTGCCACTGACTGGAACATAGTCCACAAGCGCTCTTAACTTATTGTTTACAATTTACAAAGTTAATGATGTAGCAGGTGAATAGTGTTTAAGAATAAAGTACTATATGTTATGAGTCTAATACACACAGAAATGAGGCTTGTTCAGTTTGAATATATAATGAAAGTAGAATTAAACGCATAATTTAGCTATCTTAGCACATTTATATTGGATTGTTCTTGCTTACTGAATAAGTAAGCACAAATGTACAGTAAAATCAACACAAAATTTACACTAAAATATCATCTGGTAAAAATCTGCACCTGAAGGCCTGTTCACACCAAGGATGTTACTATAAAAATAGTTGAGCATTCAAACAACACACAATAAGTGGCAGTTTTGTCATCTGCCACTATAAATGCTTGGGGCTCTTTAAAAGCAGAATGGATTCTGATTGGCTGTCAGTGTTTTTTATCATTTATAATCATGTATTTTGAAAGTGTCTCTGATGAAATTGTATTATTGTTTCTGTGTCATCATTACAGCTGCAATCTCTACAAAGCTCAACTTTATGTAGATCTACGTATGTACAGTTGAAGTGCAAATTATTAGCCGTCCTGTCAAATTTTAATTCTTTTTCAAACATTTCACAAGTGCTGTTTAATGGAGAGAGTTTTTTTAACATAATAGCTTTTCTAATAGCCAATTTCTATTATCTTTGCCATAATGACAGTAAATAATGTTTTACTAGTTATTTTGCGAGATATTGAAGTGAATTTTAAAGGCTTAACTAGGTTGATTAGGTTAACTAGGCAAGTTGTTGGATAACAGTGATCTATTCTGTAGCTAATCAGGGGTGCGTTTCCAAAAACCATCATTAGCCAACTAAGGTTGCAAGATCCGTCATTACAAACATAGTTCAATGATTTGACATTTCCCAAATCCGTCGTTCTAACGAACATACGAACAAACTGCGTCACAAACTTGTGCAATTGCAACTACACCTCTGGAGCTGTAGTTAGAAATATAGTTCCTGGCTGTGTTCTATTCCCCGTTATCCTACCTATGCCATATTCGTTTAGAACATTCTATCATTTAAACTTGGAATGATTTTTAAATTTTTTAATGAAAGCATTAAAGTCATCTCTCTTAGGTGTAATTTGCTTTCAAAGTATTTTTACAGTTCAGTTTTAGCGATCTTCATGTTTACAATTGCACTCCCTTCGCAGTGCACTTTGAAAAATTGATGTCATTTTGCATACAGCCGAGCGGAATTTATGTTACGTCTCCAAAACTAGTATATTTTTTACAGCCATTGCTCCAAAGCTTGTGAAAACAAAAAAACATAGCATACATTAATGCTTTTATTTTATAGTAGGTTATTTATTAAGAGATGTAGCCTGCTGTATATGATATGGGCCTGTTGGCTGAACATTTCTGCAGTGGTTTGCATGTTTCAAATTGTAAAAGTAGACTTTTAAAAAAATACATAAACGATATCCTACTTTATTATTAGTCGTAGTAGTAGTAGTATTAATAATAATAACGATGATAATAATCATCATCGTCATTATAAATATGATTTTTTTTCATTTCCTAATAAATATTAATAAATAGGCTCATTATTATTTTTTAATGTATTAATTAATTTATTTATTTATATGATTGATAGATGATACTACAATACGTGTTACAATAGCTTTTGTAAGTGATTTTATGTTTTAGAATAGAATATGTAATGTTCTCCATAATATATATGTATATGTAATGTTTGCATATATTTCAGTTAGTATAGAAAACGACTGCATGTTTTTACCATAACTAATATTGGATTTTTTTAAATGAGTGTGCATGTAAAACAAATATAATTTGCACAAAGAAATTATGGGGTTCTTCTCTAAAGAAGTTGTTACCATCCCGTTTAGAGCATCATGATGGGCGTTTTACTATGGGTTTTGGGAAACACTCATCACTTCACCGTTCTTTTCCCGAAGGATGCATCTTAATATGATAGTTTAGCCATGAGTTACGTCGTTGTTTGGGAAACGCACCCCGAAAAAAGCTTTTTTAACAGAGATAATAATATTCAAAATTATTAAAATTCATTTTTAAAAAACTAAAAACTGCTTTCATTCCAGCCAAACTAAAGTTTCTCAAGAAAAAAAAATATTGGAAATACTGTAAAAATTCCATTCTCTGGTCAACGTCGCTTGAGAAATATTTGAAAAATATAAATAATCATTTCACAGGAGGGCTAATAATTTTGGCCCTCAACTGTATGTCTGACATTTAGTTTATCATCCTTTGTGTGAACTAGTCTTTAAGGATTTACCTGGACATTTTCTGGAAGGCACATGAACATAGGACACGTGTGGTACGTCAAGCTTGACTTTCAGATGAAGGTTAAGACAGAGTAATCATGAAGAGTTTGCGTGTACCTCTGGCTGTGCGCAGAGGTATCCAGTGCTCTGCGGGGGGGTGTTGGAGAGCCCTGCTCTGTCACACTCAGTACCTCCAGACTCTTTCTCTCCGGCCGACAGCGCCCATGACGAGTCAACATGGGCGAGTCCACCCGCTTACGGGGAGGATCTGATCACACAATCACAACAGCACACAAACACCGACTGTAACACAGACATCTACAATTCAAGATGTCAAATCACACACAAACCTTACTATCTCCAAACTGGAATCTAAGGTTTGTTTTTATATATCTATCACAATATATAAAATACACAGCTGCAATGCAGGAGGAATTATCTGTATTACAGTGTTCAGAGGGAAATAAGCATAGAAGCTGAAAAAGAAGTCCTTTTCAATGAGAGACGGAGAGCTTCTAAGCAAACAGGGTAAACATTACCTGCAAACAACATATGCTTTATGACAGATGAAACGTGGTGTGACAGTGAAATGATGGACAGTGAGGAATCGGGTCTGCATGATTTGATTTAATAAATCTGAGAAATCTGGTTCTTGTGAGATTTGCAAACTGCAATCTGTTTACACCTGCTATTAAGAATAGGGCTGCACGATATATCATTGATGCTGTACGAATCTGCAATAATCACATCAGAGAATCTAGCATTTGAGATTATTATTTACTAGGAACCACAGTTCAGAAGATACAGGATTTTTGGAGTCACTGCAAAGTTTAACTTTAATATATTAGTGTGAAAGATATTTATGTTTTTAAGGCCTGTGACTGTAAGATTCAAAGCAAATTTGGGCACAAGAAATTATAGTTTGCAGCTAAACATTATAGTTTTAATAACTCATTTCTAATCACTGATTTATTTTATCTTTGCCATGATGACAGTAAATAGTATTTGACTAGATATTTTTCAAGACACTTCTATACAGCTTAAAGTGACATTTAAAAGCTTAACTAGGTTAATTAAGTTAACTACACAGGTTAGGGTAATTAGGTTAGTTATTGTATAATGATGGTTTGTTCTGTCGACTATTGAAAAAAAAATTCGCTTAAAGGGGGCAATATTTTTGAATAAAAAACTGCTTTTATTCTAGCTGAAATAAAGCAAATAAGACTTTCTCCAGAAGAAAAATATTATCAGACATACTGTGAAAATTTCATTTCATCATTTGGGAAATATAGAAAAAATAATAATAATAAATCAAAGGGGAGCTAATAATTCTGACTTTAACTGTATCTGTTGAAGACTTTGAGGAAATTTTTTACATTTGATTAATACATTTCTGTTCCTCAGTACTGTTAAGACTCCACCAAAAACTATGAAGCATTGCTGTTGTTGTTTTTATTATTCTTTGATTTATTGTTTTCATCTGTGTACATTTTTTTGTATACTTTTTTACATTGCATGCAGATGCACTGCCCTACAAAATGACCCCAATTCATGTAAAAAAAAAATTCCAAATATAGTCATGAAATTATGTTCATATTGCAATATACATCGCAAAAAAACGAAATATTGTCTTTTTTCTTCAAGTATCGTGCAGCCCTAATTAAGATGCATTAAACTGAACCGAATCAGTTCTAATCTAACTACACCAACATTCTACCACTGATCTGCTGACTGCCTGGTATGCTGAATATGTTTCATAATCAAAATATGGTTATGGCTTTTTATTTTAATTTTTTTCTGTTCATCTATAAAAAGTGGCTTTGTCTACAGTGTAAAAGCACTATAGAAAAAAAGATGACTTGACTTGACAAATAAACAGCAACATTTATAAACATACACCTGCACAGGCCTAGATCAAAGGTGTCAAACTTAGTTCCTGGAGGGCCGCAGCTCTGCACAGTTTAGCTTTTCCTTCAGGCTTGTTTGAAACCTCCAGGCAAGTGTGTTAAAGCAGGGTTGGAACTAAACTGTGCAGAAATTGACACCCCTAGCCTAGATCCTCGTCAGAAAACGGTCCAAAGTGGACAAAAAGAGTGACGATAGTACTGTGTCTCCCTCATCTATTTGTGATCCTACAACACACATGTTGGTCACACTTTAGAATAAGGTTTCATTAGTTAGTGTATTTACTTACATGAACTAAGTATAAACAACACTTGTACAGCATTTAATACACAGGGTTCAACATATAACAGTGCATTATTAAAATACAAATTCATGCTTGTTGACGTTAGTTAATGGACTGTAAGTTAACATGGGCTAACAATGAACAACTGTATTTTCATTAACTAACACTAGCAAGCATGAATACATACTGTAATGTATGTATTGTTCACTTTTCCTTCATGTTATTAACTAACATTAGTTGAAACAATCTTATTGTAAATTGTTGCCCACATCTTTATACCAGCTGTAAACATGACGAAAAAACTACAAAATAACAAGCAATGACTTTTTAAATTCATGTTTGGTTAAATTCATACATACAGTTGAAGTCAGAATTATTAGCCCCCTTTGATTTTTTCTTTCTTTCTTTTTTAAATATTTCCCAAATTATGTTTAACAGAGCAAACATATTTTCACAGTATGTCTGATAATATTTTTTCTTCTGGAGAAGTCTTATTTGTTTTGAGCTAGAATAAAATCTGTTTATAATTTCTTAACGACAATTTTAAGGTAAAAAAAATATAAACCCGTTTAATCTTTTTTTTTTCAATAGTCTACCAAACAAACCACCGTTATACATTAACTTGCCTAATTACCCGATCCTGCCTAGTTAACATACAGTAATTAACCTAGTTAAGCCTTTAAATGTCACTTTAAGCTGTATAGAAGTGTCTTGAAAAATATCTAGTAGAATATAATTTACTGTCATCATGACAAAGAAAAAAGAAATCAGTTATTACAAATGAGTTATTAAAACTATTGTATTTAAAAATGTGTTGAAAAAAATATTCTCTCAGTGAAACAGAAATTGGGGAGAAAAATAAACAGGGGGGCTAATAATTCAGGGAGGCTAATAATTCTGACTTCAATTGTATGTGAGCATGGACCACAAAACCTAATAAGCTCATAAGCGATGATTTTTCAAAAATTGGTACTTATACATCTACTAAAAACTGATTAATAAGTTTTCCATTGCTATTTGGTTTGTTAGAATATGATAACATTTGGACGAGATACAACTATTTGAAAATCGAAAATGTGAGGGTGCAAAAATTTAATATTGAGAAAATCCCCTTCATAATTCTTAGAAAAGCATATTACAAAACAAAAGTTATGTTTGGATATATTTACAGTAGGAAACTTACAACATATCTTCAGTTAACATGATCTTCACGTGATATTCTAATGATTTATGACAACTGTGACCCATAAAATATATTGTTGTTCCGGGATCATATATCATAATGGCCAAACTAGACTACATTTAGTGATCACTATTAATGTATGCATAGTTCTTATTAATACTGTAATTACTTTTTTATTTTATAATTTAACAGTAAATTGCAATAAGGCATTTTTTTTTTCTGTTTTTACTCCCAAGGTTTTATTTTGGAGAAAACCTGCGTATAATATTATTGACATCAACATGAGTGTAAACAATATATCATTTATAAAGTATATCAAAATTATTTTGCAGCCCTGTTGGTGAAAAACATTCCTTTCACATAATAAGCATTGTAATAAGAAATGTAATGCAAGTATTGTGGAAAATCATGTGAACCAGTCATTACCAGATTTACAGCTTTTGACTCATATGCTCTATATACATTAAAAAATATCTTGCTTCTATCCAAAACTGGCAGCACCTGTTCTCCCCCCCACTACACTGTCCTAACAAGCACATGCTCCGACTCCAATCTCAAGCTCCTAATGCTGATGATCCTCCACCTCGAAGTCTGTTTTTAGTCTCCGTCTGGTCTTGATCTGTTTATTTTGGGGAACGAGCCCTCAATATGTTACATTTACAAATCACTGACGTTTGCCTTAGAGCCCTTTAATGGAACTGGCTTACTTTCAGACATAAAGCACCAGCAGGCTTTCTAGGTTACTAGCTATTCTCCTGGCATTCAATGAATAGCTTTGAACATGACGGGCAACACGCAGCCCTAAACCACAAAGCTCACTCACCAACGTCATTTCTGGGAGGAAGATGCTCATCTTCATAACTAGGGTAGCGCTCCTTTCTGTCCAACAGAAGGTAGTAGATCAGCTTCTCCTGGTTTTCTCTGAAAAACAGATAGCAGAAGGCATAAGTGAGATTCATTGTATCATCAAAATCATTCTTTAAAGCATCTTCATTAGAGTTTCACTGACAAAAATGAATCCCACAGGAGTGGAATGAGTAAAAAACAAGAACATTTTACTGGGTCACAAATACTGCAGTAAATTATTAGTGATGAATCATTTTCTGACAACATAGATTATTATATAAAGACCTGAGAATAATTAATATTTCAGCAATCTCACTGTTTCTATCAGCAGTTAAAAACACAAATGCTGTCACAATACTGTTTGTTTTACTCAAACAGTTCACACTCGCACACAATTTTTTTTGTGCCCTCTCTCTCTTATCAAACGAATGGGATGTTTTTTAAAACAGAAAATAAAAAGAGTGCGTGATGAGGTGGATATTTGCCTACAATCCATTTTAGGAAACAAACTTGGAAACGTATTCCACCGTGTCAGCGATGAAGCAGATCTTAAATGCACACGCAGCTTTTGAAACACTCTGTTCTGCACATAAATACAATTTATATCTAAATAACCATAACAGGACTATATTGCTAGAAACACCACTGGTAAATAGAAAATAAAAATAGTATTAGGTGAACTATGATTTTAAGGTTAGTGTGTTCTTCTTGTTGTTTGATGTTGAGTCTAAAAACTGGAATGTCTCAGACTCACTCTTCACATTGCAGGTCTCTGGTCAGCTTGACTCGGTCTCTGAAGCAGCCCAGGGAATGCATGCTCTCCAGGACATCAGGGTCCAGATCTGTGAGGGACAGAATCCTCTTTACACACACACGCCTCGGCGGCGGCTGCTCTGGACACGGCTCATTCCTGCCCCCTCTGAGAAACACAGGCATGAGGAAAAAACAACAGCATAAAGGTTTGAAAAGGGAACAACTTAATAATGAATTTTCTATTATGAATAGTTTTACTTACTGATACCAGGGGTGCTTTTGTATTTCTTCCAACTGGGAAATGAAAAAAAGGCACATGAGCATTGCATTGCATTAAGAAATTAATTATTTTATGCAAAAAGAATGCATTATATTTAAAAGGCATTGTAGAGACATATAAAATGTTATAACAGATTATGGTCCGAAACATGCTGTCCATCTGATCTCTGTATCTAAACAATACCAGCATGGTTTTACAAAAACATTAGGCAAACCAACCATTTTAAACATTAATAATTATCCTAAATGTTTCTTCGGCTGCAAATCAGACGTTAAAAATTCAGCTTTGAAAACAGGGATTTTAATATACAGCTGATGGCTAAATTATTGCTTTTTATTAATTTTTATTGATTTTCAAGTGATATTTAACAGAGACATTTCACAGTATGTCCTATTATATTTTACTTCTGGAAAAAGTCTTATTTCTTTTAGTTGAATTAAAGCAGTTTTAAATTTATTTAATATTATTAGCCCTTTAAAGAATTAGATTTTTTCGATTAGTTACAGAACAATCCATTGTTGTTAACCTAATAGGGTATATGCATTGGTACACAGCAAGCATTCCAGTGTTAAATATACAGTGCGATTTTTATTTTTATTTTATTTTTTGGTGTTCAGCGTTTAAACCAGAGTACATTTTAATCCACGAGTGTTTAAGAGCGTATATTTAAGAGGGTTTTTTTTTTTCGGTGTTAAACTTTTCACCCAATATGCAGTGTATTTTCCACAAGTGATGGGTGGTCCAGTTTTTTTTACTCGAACCGGTTCTTTCGGACAAACAGTGATCAAACCTGTATGTTTTGCTTAAACTTGAAACATGTCTAGTTGCATTTTAAAATGCAAAGATTTGAAGGTATTGAAATTAATTCTGAAAAGATTAATGAACATTTAATAAATTAAACCTATTTTCAACATTGCTGATCACTGTTATCGGTCACACACACCAATTGATAATATAGGAAAAAAGGTGATATATTAACACTTTGAAGGGTAACACACACTCCAGATTGATGTAGGAATAAACTCTTACTGTGTTCAAATGAACTCTGTGAGTAATGTACAAATTTCACACTTTAGAATTGTTTTTTTTATTCCAAAATGGAGGGAGTCATATGTACACGTAAGGAGTGTTAAGTTAAACTCAAATTGAGTTAAATGTACACTGATTTGTTTGCTGTGTATGCAGAAGGACTTTTAATTTTTCAGTAACCTGAGTCAAACGCTTCCGGTGATCTGTGAGGTGTTACAAAATCAGAGCGTTAAAGGTCTGTTTCCTTTAAAAAAATAAATGATCTTCACTGCCTGATTGATATACGACATAAAGAGGGTTTCAGAATGTACAAGAAGCACAGCAATAAATTACATTTTTCCATGTCTTTAAAATATGAACATTTATTTTACTCCAGTATTCTTAATGGAGTTTCTCCTCTAGCCTACTGATCGTGACGGACACGTGCGTGTAAAAGTCTGAAGTTAACTGATTGCATTTTAATTACATTACAACACTGATGCTGTAAAAGGAACAGTATAAAACTTTTTTTAAAAGTCACATTAACAGTTCACTGGAAGTTTATCAGTATGGGAAGAAACACTAGCTGCGCATATACCCTATTTACCTAGTTAAGGGTTAAAACAGCACTTTAAGCTTAATACTATTCATTCATTCATTTTCTTTTCGGCTTAGTCCCTTTATTAATACGGGGTCGCCACAGCGGAATGAACCGCCAACTTATCCAGCATTTGTTTTACGCAGCGGATGCCCTTCCAGCCACAACCCATCTCTGGGAAAAGCTTAATACTAGTATCTTGCAAAATATCAAGTAAAATATTAGGTATAAATGTGTTCAAAAATCTTCTCTCCATTAAACAGTTGGGAAATATTTGAAAAGGAATTAAAATGTTACAGAAGGGCTAAGTTATTTATATAAATAACTATATATTAGATATCTCATTTTAATATTTGGTTTATTGTTTATAACAGCCTCTTACTATTCTCAAACATCTGAACAGCAGTGTAAATATATAAAATCCAATACATTTAACCATAACCTGTGTTTTTTCTTGTTTTGTGTTGCATACCGTGAGGCGTTTCTCAGCGTTGACCTCTATCATGCCCCGAAGCAGAGCCTGGCAGTCTGGAGGAATGAAGTGAGGCATGTGAAATACTCCACTCTTCACTTTCTCCAGCAGCTGACGCAGGTTGTCGTGGTCAAAGGGCAACGCTCCCTGTTAAGTGAGATGGTACAATTCACACATTTCTGAGAACAGATGAGAGCATCCAGCCTGTGATATCTCTACAATCAATGACTATTTTGAGACATAAAACTCTTACTTCCACAGCCACGTTATGTTTAGAATAGGTTGCTATGGACATGTAAGGAAGATAATGAAATGCTGTAAAAAAGGCTAGGTGATAAAATAATAATGATATTAGGAAGATATAACTATTCCTCGCTAAAATGATAACATGTTCAATATAGTTTATTCTTTAAAGCAGAACAGAACTAAACACCTCACATACTAAGAAGCGAGGTGCAAGTTTAGGTTTGTTTACATGCAGAAAGTTCTCAAATCAATCATGTGACTACTTCCAGCAAGAACCACTTGAATTAAGCAAAGAACATAAACGTCTTTGTTATTTATCGTGAAGCCAGATGAGACAGCACTTATGTTCTGACAGCAAAACTGGTAAACAGAAACTGGCAAACAGGATAAACAAGATTATTCCAAACATTTGCCGTTGATACACTGTAATGCCAGTAACTGCAATATGATTTTTGTGGCAGTATTGGGAGATTTCAATTTTATTCTAAAATTAATGTAGAACTGTATTAAATGAGCAATGGAATATAATTACAGTAATTGCTGTTATTAAGCTTCACCATTTGTGTATTTGCATTTATACTCAAAGTATTCAGGCTTGTGTTTCTCTTACTGTTGTCGTAGAATCCACATCGATACATTTCAGTATGGTAATGAGTTGATACATGTATGATTATACATATTTACTATACTATACTATATTATGCTATGTTATGCTATACTATACTATACTATACTATACTATACATATTTATTATACATTTACAATAGTCTAAGTTTATGATATTATGGATGACAATGTGTCATTTTAACTATTAAAACATTTTAACAATTAAAAAGTTCTCCAGTTGTAACAAAGTAACAATTTACATATACTTATATTACTGTAATTAGAGTACAGTTTTTAAAATATTAATGTTTAATACTTTTAGGTACATTTTAAGATGCTTTTTCTGCACTTGTTAGAAGAATAAACAGTCGCATGATTTCCATTCAGTCAAATAGCATATAAAAAAATTGCATCAGCCAGACCAACCTCAAGACACAAACGTGTTTATAACTGCAGTAATCATGTGGAAGAATTAAAAGTGTCCAAGAAGATGCAAAATCGTTAAGATGCAATGACCAAAAGATGCCAACTGCATGATGACTGAAATGACCAAATGGCCTTAAATACTAACTAAATGTACTACAGAACATTACGTTTTCAAATACATTCACAAACTGCATGTATTCCATTAGTGTTTCACAAAATTGGTTTGCAGCACCAACTGCTAGACAACTACTCGTAGCTTGTTTGTCAGGTTTCAAAGTGCAAATCCTAAGCAATAAATGGGACCTATTATTTGCCCCTTATGTTGCAAAGATAGAAACTTGCTTATTATAGGTGCATATGTGTATATGTGTTCACATTACATTAATCTAACATTTTAAAGTAATATGTAAAAGTAATAGTAGTAATAGTTTTTTTTAAGTTTGTATTGTATTCTTTTGACTTTTATATTGTGTTTTTATTTGAACTGACTGTTCTTAATGTCTTGTATGGTGACCTTGAGTGTCAAGAAAGGTGCCTTTAAATAAATTGCATTATTATTGTTAATAGTAGTAGTAGTAGTCAATGTAATGTCAATCTCTGAGTAGTATTCACATAGGTAAAATACTTTTACTCTACTTGCACTAAATATTTGGGCTAGTAATAATGTTTTTTTTTCTATACTCTTCCCACTACTGCATTCATCATGATAATTATAATACTGACTGATACAAAAATATTTTTGTGAAAGATTTTGGGCCATATCGCCCAACCTTGATGGATATAAGATGCAGCAAGCTTCTTACCACCAACAGAGCAAAGAGAATAACCCCACAACTCCATACATCTGCTCGACGTCCATCATATTTCTCTCCCTGTGATAAAAAAACAAAACACTAAGCACATTCAACCACAGGCAACTTTATAAGATCTGTATATCTATCAAAAACATAAGGTGCTTATGAGAGTTTTGTCCTTACCCTGATAACCTCAGGACATGCATAATGGGGTGATCTGTAGATTCATAACACAGAGCATTAATACTTCATCTTCATTAACACGGTAATAAAAGCACAAACACATAAACTACCGACCCGCAGCTGGTCTCTAGCAGACTGTCCCCAACCTGTAGGGAGGCCATGCCAAAGTCAGCGATCCTGATATTATTCTTCTCATCCAGAAGGAGGTTTTCAGGTTTAAGATCTCTGTGACTGATACAGAAAAGATGCAATGATTGCATTGTAGTATGTTTTTGACAATTTCTCATGTTACACAATCGGAACAAAGTACTAAGCGTAAGTCAGAAATTGTGTAATATGAAATAAATAAACAAATAAATAATAAACTGTCATCACTACTGTTCAAAGGTTTGGGGTTGAGCAATTTTTAACATAATTTTAACTCTTTATAGGGCACTCATTGAAATCCTAATCGAAAAAAAACCTGGAGTGTTACTGGGGGTTATTATATTTATGCTTTAAATTTTTTTTTTTTTAAATGATATTGTAATCAGTGTCAAGGAAGTTACCATGTGTGGTTCCTTGCATGATAAAGGGTTAAAAAAGTAAATTCTGCTTGCCATCGACACATTACTTGATACAGAAAAAAACAAATCCAATACAAACTATGATATTTGTTATTTTAAATAACTTTTTTCTATTTTTATCTGTTTTAAAACGTATTCTAAATGTAAATTTATATTTGTTCATCTATTAAATTCATTTAATGTAACAATTAATCCGGTCTTTATTGTCACATGGTCCTTCAGAAATGAATATGGAGAAATCTGCTTTAGTGCTAACGAAAAAATTCTGGTTAACAGGTTGAATACATATGTGCTGCTTAATATTTTTGTGAAAACTGATATGTTTTTTCAGGATTTTTGATAAATGTAAACCTCAAAAGAAGAATATTTGAAACAGAAATCTTTTAGAACATTATACATATCAACATTATCACTTTTGTTCACATTGATGCATGTTAAACAAAAGTATTAGCTTGTTTAAAGAAGACAAGTCTTCTTGCTACTATACAGCATTGTATTCTGCACATAATAAAGCAAGTCAACTCTGCTTTTATCGCATGGCTTCATATTTTTACCTCAACATGCATCCACATATTCTTTCTAAATTTCAATGCTTGCTATAAAATATATATTAGAAAAATGATGCCTATGCAGAATTTGTTAATGCAGCACAATACATAAAGAAGCCTTTACCATATAGAGTGACTGTGACAGAAGTCCAAGGCAGATATGATTTGTCTGAAGAACTTTCGTGCCTCTTTAGGGGTCAGTCTGCCTTTTTTAACCAGGTAGTCGAATAACTCCCCACCAGATACATGTTCCAGCACTAAATACCTGAGAAAAGAAGACGTTTATAAAACACATGCGCGCAGATAGAAGCATATGAAATATATCACACACAAGCACACCTCCAGAGAATGAAGCAGGGTGTAAGTCTAGACAAGAGACAAGAGAGGACAAGACGAGACAAGGCCAGGCATGCTTCAGATGTGTGGAGAAACAGAGCAGTACTTACAGATATTTGTTATTCTCGTACACATCATACAGTTTTAGGACATGAGGGTGCTCTATTAGTTTAAGAATAGCTATCTCTCTCTCCACCTGCAGAAACGGGGAAAGCGGGGAACATCGAATGAGAGTTGAATAGAAAAAAAAGGAACAATTTGATGTAGGAAAAGACCGAGGAAAGACGATTACTCCTAATTAGAAGTGAAATAATACAGTCTATGTATTAACAAGAGTATGACAATCAACAGCAGACATGCACAAAAATGCCTTAGCAAGGGGAGTCTTTAGTGCAGAACATTAGGACAGATGCAGAATAAACTGTGGTTAATAAAGCAGTTGGAGTTTTGCAGCTGCTGTGTTTTTTAAGGATCTTCTGTAAATAAGAAAGTGCTGCGTAAGCGCAAGAGGACTGAGAACAACTACAACTTTCAGACGTTTCAGTTGTAAATTCGCTGTGTGACGACTTACTTTCATAAGAACAGACTCTGATAGCTTTTCTCTGTTGACTATCTTTATGGCCACCTTCTGTGTTGTGATACAGTGAACTCCTAACTTCACCAGACCTGCAAGAGGAACACATATGGTCACCTTTCATTAGATGCGTATGTCAAATCAGATGAGAGGTCCTTGTGGAAACGTAATCCATACATCTGCAACGTTCAGACAGCACATCAGTATGAAATCAATGTCCATTTACAAACTTGTACATGAAATGAAAATTAATATTGACTCAAGCACACTTTTAAAAATTATCAGAAAAAAACACCAGTGCATATTGTTGTAGACAATAATATAAATCGGTAATGGGCACCCTTTCTAAGTTGCCAAAAATAATCAACCTCTTAATGTAGATCTATATCAAGTACATTCACATTTCATTTACTATGTAATGGCAAGTATGATCTCTGAGGCATTTGAATTCAGAAAAGTCATGGTTATTCCGTGCTTTAGGATCCAGGTCTATGTATTATTGATAATACTGACTAGATTTAGTATATAATACAGTTCAAGGCAAATTATTTGCCTTCCTGTGAATTTTTTTTTTAAATATATATTTCCTATATTTCCAATGTAAGGCTTAAATTTGGTTAATTGGGCAAGTCACTGGACAGCAGTGTTTGTTTTGCAGCCAATTGAAAACAAATCTTTATGGGGCTAATGATATTGACCCTAAAAAATATTTTTTTAACTAAAAACTACAATGCAAAAAAAAGTTTACTCAACTTGAAATTTTAAGGCAACCAGCTTTATAATATTTTTGCTTTTACTCAACTTAAATCGAGTCAAGTGCAGTACTTGGGTTGAAAGTTGAGTCAACTCAAAAAAAGCAAGTTACCTTACAATATTGAGTTGAGCCAAATTTTTTATAGTGTATTTAAAATAATAATAATAATAATACAAAAATAAATAATAAGAAATGCTGTGAAAATGTCATTGTTTTGTTAAAGATCCCTTGATTTTTTTTTATATTAAAAAATGTCATATGATGGCTAATAATATTCATATGGTGTGTATTCAAGGTGTTACTCATTTAATTGAACTATAGCAGCTAATCATTACCTATAACAATGTAATTAAGTAATTGTAGCTGGTGTGAAAGGTAACACTGCAAAAATTGCATACATATAAACCTAGTATCAAACAAATGAGCACTAGAACTACAAGAACCTTTTGAACAGTTTCTAGCACATCTGGACTACACTCAAGCAACATATACATTTTATTCAGCGATATACAGTCAGGCTGTCCAATCTGCAGATTTCCATAGATTTTATTGGCAAACGCTGCAATTTGATACAAAAAATAATTAAATATCTAAGGAACTATCAAAGCAAAAGAACAAGTTTTAGTAACAAAAGTTGGTGATTGAACTTACAGTGTAGGCCAGGGATAAATAAAGTTAGCATGTAAGCTGTTCACTAAGTAGGCTATACTACCAACAGAAATAGATACTGTTGAGTATCTGTCTTTACAGTATTTAGATGTAAAAACACAACAGCTTGCAATCACATTTAAGCTTTGAAGCAGTACAAATGAATCACTGCCACATGACTCAAAAAAAAAACGTCAGAAAGATGACATCCTCCCTCAAACATTGCCCTATGCTGTCACTTGCCTCCGTGCCTCATTTCAGCAGCTGAAATACCCCTGCACACACATTAACCGCTTTGCTTATTGCCGAATCAACCTTTCAATAGATTAATTCTTTAATGAGAGGCGCGAAGTAGAGCAGAATTTATTCCAATGCATTAACTGAGTGCTAATATCCCGCAGAGGAAATGCTCTTACCTGTCTGGCCCTTCCCCAGCGTCTTTTCCAGTCGGTAGGGCCCGACATACTGAGCTGCCTGACTCCCCGACAGCTCCTTACTGGACATTGCGTTCGACCGCGGTTTTGTGTCACAATATAAAGGGGGTAAATCAGTGTATTTTCACAATGTATCCACTGGTGTCTGTCCTGCTCACGTAATAGCTCCGCCGTACAGACATCACAGACGGTGAGCGATGATGACACAGGGATGCTGAGGCGTGATGTCAGTGCCGTGGCCTACTCCCAAACATCTGCCGTCTCCTTAAAGTTCCCGCTAATGCATTTTCCCCTCAGATAAATAACCAGAGATTAAAAAAGTGGTTGTGTGTCCGGCCGAGCATATACGTCTACCTATAGCTGTTATTGCGAGCTGCGCGGCCTGTGTGTTCTGTTGAGGGGACACGACCAAATCTGGCAGCATATGGGCCGATACTATAGGACTACATCAGATAATAGCTGTGAAATGAAGATGGAGACTAAAGGTAGCAGGGATGTTAGAAAGCCTGCTCGAGTCATCAGTTCATTCTCACCGGTAATGTTATCTGTATATTCATGGAGGCAAACTGGAAGTGACCTATTTATTAAAAACTTGGCCACATCTATCCTGCGAAAGAGCCGCACATCCGGTCTGTTCCACCTTGCGCGTATTATTCTGACTGCGCTTCACTCCTCAAATTGTTTTGTCTGATTGGACTCAATCTGAGGACGTGAAAGAGGAGCGTCCCGTGCCCGTCATATAAACTACGGTATCTTCCAGGCCTCACATCCGGAAATATGGGAGAATTGTACGGGAGAAAACAGCCACCCTTTCGTGAAAGAAAGCCTCAGTGTCTTCCGTCACATGAATCCGCCAGTGAATCCGCCGCGCGCGTGCCAAGTGTGCATTGCGCTATTGTCAGCTATGGTGTCGGCGCAGAAATCCCGTGCTTTATTCGTTACGGACCACATTCCTGGTCAAAAAACAAGCATCTTTAACTAGCGTAGGAGCCTCCTCTCCCCCTCCCTCTCCAGCTCGCTATGTGCACATCACAGCATCTCCTCTCGCTCTCCTCCCGTCACCTCGGCTACCGCGCGGCCACTCATTCTCTCCGCGCCTGTTACGGTCGCTTGAAAACGCCTGGCGTTAATCCGTGAGCGTTGTGACCGCAGGGGTAGCAGTCCCTCTGTCAGTGGGGCCTTTCTCTGTTTTCCAGCTCTCACTCTCCCTGTATTCCTTCTCCCCATCCGACACGAGCAGCATCAGCATCCGGGTTCTACGCCGCTTGCGTCCCCTCCCTTACGCGATTCCCATCGAACATGCTCGTCACAGACCCCCACCCCATTTCCGCCCGAGAGCACGTCCCTCACATCACTGGAACTATTACTGCCAATCTGACACATTTTTATAGACACGTTTCCACATAATTTGTTCTGATAATATTTGTGTACTGGCTGTCCCATCTGCCTATTTAGTTCATGTCTTTCTGTTTATTAAACTTGATTTATTCTATTTACTTTAATCTTTCTATATTTTTTCTTCAGTAAATACACAACATTACAGTAGCATTGCAGGAATATACTTGAAATGGTAGTCAGATTGGTAATAAAAACAATATTAAAGGCAGAAAACAATAGTATATTTCACAACAGCTCTTCTTTTTTATTTTTTCTCATTATTTTAGCATTTTAATCAGTCTAAAGAGATCAAAAGTGGAAATATTATCATTCCTTACCCAACACTAACTTGTAGGAACACAAATAAATAAAAATAAAAGAATGTTTGAAGCAAACAGTTTCATGTCGATGGTGACGCCCAAAATATTTAGAAATATATATATAGTAAAAGAAATTAATAACCTACAACAGCTCTTTGGCAAGCAAACAATGCAAATATTTTTTTCGGGGGAGAACTATGACAACGATCCTGTTTATATGGAAGCTGTTGTCTAGCTTTAAAGATGTGAAATCTATGTAGCCTATAACAAGTTCAATAATATTTTGCAAGTCTACAGTAGGTTATTTCACAAATAATTGCACAGGGAAAAAATGCAAAAATCACATTGAATTTAATATTAAAGCAGAAAAACTTAAATAATATTCTTGAAACACTACAACTTATGACAAGCCCTAATGGAAATCAGCCGTGGTTTTCTTACCGTAAAAGTGTCCACGTTTTACTTAAGATGTTTGTTATTTGTATAATTTGTGCCTTTTATACAGTTTTACTAGGAACGCCATGGTAAAAGTATACCTAGTTTAGCAAAACAATTGTGAATTTGTGCTTAACAAAGCCATAATTACTATATTTAATACATTTGTTTGGGAGGTTATTTGTTTTGTTGTTATCTCACAGGAGAGCATCTCACTGGAAATAGAAACTTTTTATTTCTTGAAAGTACCATCCCTGCAGTTCAATCTGTGAACACAAGATGGTAGTAGAGACAAAGACACAGTGTTCAGCAGGGAAGAGGTTATTGAAACATCCCAACAATCTAATGCGCATGCACTTAGGGATTTGTATTTTGTAACCTTACCTAGAAACATTTGTCATTGCGAAATGTGTTATGTGTCGTCTAGTGCCAGATTCTGATACCAAGCAGATTTGGTGCAGACAGCGGATCACTGGACGCTTTTTTGAGCTCGAAGTGTATTTCCAAAGAACTTTATACAGAATTAACTGTATTCAAAATTATGCATCTTTTGTGAGTTAAAGTGTGCACATTTGAAAGAGCTTACATTTTTGGCCAGACCCAGATGTTCTAATATCCTGTTAGAGATCAGCAGATTGATTCCACATGGATTCACCTGAAACTCCTCTCAGCACTTTCATTTTTCTCCTCACGCGATGCTTTTTATAGTCAAACACTATGTCGATGACCTTCATAGGCTCCTTTAACTTTATTTTGACAAATATTCCTACCTGTCTGGAAGCATTCAGAGCAAGCTTGTAATAACAAACGATCTGTAGACCCTCATTCCTCCTAAAGTGCCCAGAGGCGAGGCTAGATCTTTCGAACGGATGTAGGAGATTCCGGCAAAGGCCATTCAAGTCTACGTTTTATGTAACTTTTGATATATTATCAATCATTTAGGCTATGCGTGTGTTAATGAACGAAAACATTTAGCCTAATTTGCATAACGCAAATTAAAAGGTGGCTTATTCATGACAAACCTGTTAACCGCCATGTTTCACACCGACACTCCCCAGCCCCAGGCATTCCTTTTTAAACCAGAAGCGGCCTAAACATTAAATACTTTATCAGGCTTTAAGGAAAACACTTTTAGTAAACGTTTGAGTAATTAACAACATATTAGTATGAAGGTATATAGTCAATATAAGCATATTTGACTTAGCTGTTAATTTTTCTTCTAAAATATTAGCCAGGCAAAAACTTGATGATAAGGCTTTTGCATTGATTAGCTTGCTTTTTTGTTGTTGCTGTTTTGCACCATTTAAATTACTCTAAACAAGCCCTAGTACTGCATGTGTGAGTGTAATATAAACCCTATAGGGATTTTGGCTTGGTTATAGTACAAGTCTTCACACTTTTAGCTTGCTTCTTTCCTGGATCAGTGCATGAAAGGGCCTAAGATCTGATTGATTGATTGACTGGTGAGATAAGTGCTTTTGGGGATTTGAGTGGGTGTATTTGTGTGCATCTTAATGAGTCAAAGTGAGGAGTTTAGAGTATTAGTGACATCGGAAATCTTAATCTGCTTCTTTAGTTCACCTAAACCCATTACAAATGCCTACATAATCCCTGCCAAGCAATCCACTTTACTGAAGCCACCTAAAGTTTTGGACTAAATAAAACCACAGGGACTGGTTCGATGTCACTTTTGGCAAAACACGATATGCTAAGGGAATAAATTATTTATTTTATTTTTTATTTATTTTTTGCTCAAACAATGTGAAAATTTCAGTTATACACACTGAACCATTTTAAAATCTTTATTCCATTTGTAAGCATCTGAGACACATCATTTACATGAATTCATGAGCTCCGAACGGTCTACAAATCAGATCAATACAATCAGCCACAAAAAGGGGAGGGAAGGTTGGTGGTTGGAGGAATCCATTTAAGCTTCACAGGAGGGGTAGAGAAGGGAAGAGACACAAGAATGGTCTCTGCTGCCAAACCCCAAACCCCATCATTTAGTCCAGTGCCATGAGCTGCAGGGAATGCTGGGAAGGTGGAGGACTCAGTGCAGTTAACCCCTGAGAAGAAACACAGAGAATCTTACTTATTTTTATTATGACAGCTACAAAATTTAACAATCCAATGAGTGTTTTTTTAGGAATTAACAATATATCAGTATCATATTTTATATCTGTTGACATTCATTCATTTTCTTGTCGGCTTAGTCCCTTTATTAATCTGGGGTTGCCACAGAGGAATGAACCGCCAAACTTAACCAACATATATTTGACGCAGCGGATGCCCTTGCAGCTGCAACCCATCACTGAGAAAACATCCATACACTTTTATTCACATACACACATTACCGACAATTTAGCTCACCCAATTCACCTATATCGTATGTAGGGGGAAACCGGAGCACCCGGAGGAAACCCACGCAAACACAGGGAGAACATGCAAACTCCACACAGAAATGCCAACTGACCCAGCCGAGGCTCGAACCAGCGACCTTCTTGCTGTGAGGTGATCGTGCTACTCACTGTGCCACCGTGATGCATTATATGTTTAGAGTAGAAATGTGTTAAATTATAAAAATAATCTCAATGTTTAACACTGGAGAAAATGTGGTTTTAAGACACATATTCAAAATAAATCTTATTAATTTGAAATAACAATTCAGTTAATGTGGTTCACTCATTACAGAAACAAAAACATTTGTTGCCTAGACTAGTAATTGAATCTTTAAGGAACAGATTACACCCAAATGAAAACTGTCATAATTTTATCCAAATCTGAGTTTATTTCTTCTGTTGAACACAAAGGAAGATATACTGAAGAATGTTGGGGAAAAGCCATTGACTTCCATATTATTTTTTGTTCCTATGGCAGCAGTTTTTACAACATTCTTCAGTTTATATAGAATATCTTGTTTGTGATCAACAGAAGAAAGCATTTCGTGAAGTTAAAGAACCACTTGTGTGTAAATGAGAACCACTTGTATGTAAATAGTTTGAAAATGTTCATTTTTGTGGGAAAATCCATTAAAGCAAAGATTTAAGTAAAGTAAATCCTTTAAAGTACAAAAAGTTAATAAAAACTTTAAAAAGTTAAATATAAGGAGCGACACAGTGGCACAGTGGGTAGGGTTGTCTCCTCGCAGTAAGAAGGTCGCTGGTTCGAGCCTCGGCTGGGTCAATTGGCATTTCTGTGTGGAGTTTTTGGCATGGGTTTCCCTTCGGGTGCTCCGGTTTCCCACACAGTCCAAACACATGCGCTATAGGTGAATTGGGTAAGATAAAATTGTCCGTAGTGTATGTGTGTGAATGAGTGTGTATGGAAGTTTCCCAGTGATGGGTTGCAGCTGGAAGGGCATCCGCTGCATCCAACATATGCTGGATAAGTTGGATAAGTTCCCAGATTAATAAAGGGACTAAGCCAAAAAAGAAAATGAATGAAGTTAATGTAAGGCTAAAAACAAGGCTAATTTATAAACAAAGTTTTTTTTGACATGTCAATCATGTTACTACATAATCATTTATGCTGGTCTAGTCTTTGCAAAAAGTAGTTTGTTTGCTATCGAAAATAATTTGCATAAATAAAAAATACATATATGTAAAGCAGAGTAGTCACATATGGGAAGTTAAAAAATAACATGATATAACTGACAAGAAAGCAAAGTCTTAAAAAGTAAAGTTGAACGAAGCAAGAAAATGTACATTACTTTTCCTGCATGTTGAGCTCCTCATGATGCCTCAGCATTGCTCTTCACACAGGCAGCAAACGCCTCCATCAGCTCCTTGCAACCATCCTCACCTTTCTCCTTTACACTGTAGCACACACAAAATATAGTCATTGCTTTAACACGCATACACACGTTAATTCCCCATCAATGTAGCACATATACAACATAAAAATACAAAGTCATTCTGCAGCTTAAACGACTGCACGAACAAGCGTGAGAGGTTCTGTACCACAAAGTGTTAAAAAATATTACATAACTGTGGTTGTTTCTCTAGTTTCTGCCAAGTCATGTAAAACACAGACTTCATGATAGACTCGGACCTGAATGAGAGACTATGTATGCATTTGTGCGGGTGAGATTGTTTGAGCCTCTCCACACCAAACAACGGCAGACACTGACACACTGCATTAGAGTGATGGAGCGAAAATGAGGGTGTTGGAATGATGCCGCAAAGAGATGAAAAGAGAGCTAGCCGGGGATCATCTGAACCAGAGAAAAACAGAGCCCTAGAATCACGTGACAAAGCCAGCAGGTAATGAAAAAGGCATACTCCTAAAAGAGGGCGATGTCGTGACTTACGATGAATTAAAGCCCCTCCTCCGGTTAGAAAGCGGTTTGAGTGTCTCCCTCCCCCATAGATCATCTGCTGCATCTCACACACTGACATAATCACGCTCGCTCGCTCTCTCTTTCCTCAGAGAGCGGTGATGTAACACACAGCTGGTCAATTTAAATATAAAGAGCCTTATGCAGACTGGTTCTAATGAGCCATGTGACACAGGGGTGGGGATGTATGAGGGGATAGCATAAGCCAAGGGCATTTCCTCTTTAAAGGCAGCCATTTTAATACTCGAGTGAGGACATGCGAGGAGAGAATGGACCATTGTGAAGCACAAGACCAATCAACAGTGTGACAAAAGCTGCATTCTATTGGACAAAAGCCAATTAGAGTCAGAGTATGTCCTTATCTTTGACAGGCAATACGTAGAGATCACAAACCCACTTGGAAAACCATTTAGGTTTTAAGCATGAACTTACCTGACACTGCTTTTTAAAACTAACAATGCATTTAACTAATTATGGTTCTTCATTTTCACATTTTAAGTGCCTTAAAAACAAACCATGCCTTAAGTTTTTAGAAAACAGTGCTTTTATTTCATCTATAAAAGCGTGACTGTGAAAATGTGACATCATATTCATACATATAATGTATAAGCCTGCAGTCATCTGGGAGTATTTGGCAACCAAAACAACAATGATGGACTATAGAACAATCAATGCATTCCAAACCGTTTATATCTCTCTCCAAAAGGCACTTTGAAGTGATCCAGGCCATGTTCTAAACTGAAGTGCTCAAATCTGGACACTTCAAATGGGCCTTTGGAGTTAAGGATTTTAAAGGGTACAACCAATGCACAGTTTGGGCCCCAATGATCCTTGAGGAAGTTGTTTAGTGTCAAACAGTGTTTCAATAAAAAGGGTTCCCACCCTAAACCATTCGAAGGAGTTAGGAAATAGGCATGAGCCCTTCTGAATGGAAAACAGTGTTAATGTGAGTGGGTAAGTGACCTCGCCAACTACTCGCTTAGATACTACAGCTGGCAGCTAGCTCTCTGCTGCTCTCACATGGTTGCCTACTGAAGCTAAGCAGGGCTGCGCCTGGTTAGTACCTGGTTGTGAGACCACAAGGACCACAAACTAGGTTGCTGCCAGAAGGTGTTAGAGAGGCCAGCAGAGGGTGCTCAACCTGAGGTCTGTGTGGGTCCTAATGACCCAGTATAGTAATGGGACTCTATACTGTCCAGTGAGCACTGTCTTTCAGATAAAAAGTTAAACCGAGGTCCTGACTTTCTGTGGTCATTTAAAAAAATCCCAGGATGTACTTCGAAAAAAAGTAGGGGAGAAACCCCGGTATCCTGGCCAAATTTGCCCACTGGCCTCTGTCAATCATGGCCTCCTAAACATCCCCATATTATAATTGGCTCCATCACTCTGTCTTCTCTCCACCAATAAGCTGATGTGTGGTGTTCAGTCTGGTGCAATATGGCTGCCGTTGCATCATCCAGGTGAATGCTGCAGACTAGTGGTGGATGAGGAGATTCCCCAAACATCTGTAAAGCAGTTTAGTACCCAGAAAAGTGCTAAATAAATGTAAGGAATTATTAATTATAATTATTATTATTATTGGCCTGGCATGCATAATACAATGTTTTAGCAGTTTTAGCAATCAATGTGTGAATGGGGATCATTTTGGTAATTATTTGTGGTCATCTGCATTGCTTGCTATATTTAGTTTATTTTTCTCAGTCAGCAGTAAGCGATTAACATGTGATGAATGTAAGGAAATATTAAGGCTGAGAGAGAAGAATTCAATATTTAGGTATACAAACAGCTTAGCGATCGGTGTACATTTTTAGATTCCAATTGCAGAGTCCCCACAGCAGAATGACTGAGATGGCATACTGTAGTTGCTGGCCAAAAAACATCTCTTCTGACAATAACGTCAAGTGGGTTCTTTCAATTCAATGATGCACCCACTGAGAAACCTTCTTAAAATGTCCTAAAAATTTGAGAATTGTCGGCACCAGTGGTGTAGTGGTTAGTGCATCGACACCTGCACTCCGGTGCTCACGGCGACCCGAGTTTGATTCCGCCTCGCAGTCCTATGCCGTTCCTTAACCTCTCTCTGCTCCCCATGCTTTCCTGTCGATTCTCTCTACTGTCCTATCCAATAATGGTGAAAACCCCCCAAAAATAATAAAAAATTAAATTAAATAAAATAATTTGAGAATTATTTCTATGTAACATGGACATTAACATAGTAGCCCTAAAATCAAATGTTTGCCAGGAGGGAGCCAGAGCTTCTGGCATAAAATCGGAAACGGTGGCTAAATCTAAATCCTAAATGTGTAGTCTGTAGTCTGTATTTATGTCAGCACTAATGGTGCCTGACTTCATCAGTCTGAGATAACTAAAAACAGTATTAAACTTGCATGATGATGTCAAACACAGTAAATTGCACTGGTCGACTGCCTTAATTTAATTTGGTGGACAAACACTGAAACACTTTAGTATGTACTGTATTATAAAACTGGTGGCAGACCACATACTGTATGGATTAATTCTGTGAAACTAAAGATGTTTTTCCAGTACTGGGTTGTAGCCAGAAGGGCATCCGCTGTGTAAAACATATGCTGGAATAGTTGGCGGTTCATTTCGTTGTGGCAACCCCTGATAAATAAAGGGACTAAGCCGAACGAAAATGAATGAATGAGAAGCATTTGACCCTATAAGATAAAATTAAATGCTAACCAAAATGGTTTCTGGTCCAAAAGAAAACCACTTTGCATGTAAGAACATGTTGAAATGACACATTTCATTATTATTATAACTATTTAGCTGTTTTTAAAATTAATTAATTAAACAAATAATAAATTATTAAACAGATCAAACATATTTTAATATTTAAATATGTATTTAAAAAAGGGTATAATAATGACAACTAAAGTGTACAAACAGGCACTGGATTGATCACCTTTCCCAAATTAAGACTGAATAATTCACATGATGGCCTGTCCTCCACATGTATAATGCAAAGGAAAAAGGGCACGGCTCAGGAGTGCATGATCTATAACACATCAAACTGCAAATAATCAGTTTTACTTTTCTAATAAAGATTCTAATAAGACTCTAATAAATTCTAAATTAATGTAGAACTGATCGGTAGAGTTATATGCAGCTCCTACAGCAAAAGCTCATCCTATGCTGATAAACCAGTTGCTTTTTGTTATTGATAGACTGGGTAACACTGTTTACCCCGAGGGGGGCTTTTGCAAAACTAGAACAACACATTCCAACAGCTACAAGAGCAGGCATGCTAACAAAAATGAGATGAAAAAGTCTGCTTAAGGTGTAAAAGATTAACTTCTCCTTTGCATCATTATTCTTAAGAGGACACCCCCAGGACAAAATGGCTGTAGGTGAGATAGCTAATGTTTAGTTTTAGACTTTGAGGCAGTAAAAGATGGAGAACACCTCAAGGTCATTAGGTCACCACTGTGCATAAATCTACACCACCAGAAAGCTGTGAAAAGGTCATATCTTCCATAACACTTGACCAGATGCATCCTCCCAGTGGATAGCTTCTGGGGTTAAACCTGTAATGGTAATCCTCTTCTAGTTTTAAAGCCCATGATGAATCCCCTTTGTGGAGCAGTAAAAATAAAAAAAGGGACAAGATGGCCACTGCGACATGCTTAGACCAGGTGTAAACTGATCCAGAGAACAGAACATGTCATGCTGTATAGCGAATGACAGATGCACACATCTACACAGGACCATGTGTGAGGGTGCTATAAATACTAACGTGGTGTATGTTACTTAAAGGCTGGCCTTCCAAACATTCAGCTAGTCAGCTATACATTGAAGTTGCGCATCATAATTATCACAGGAAGGTGATTTATTGAATTTTAATGATTTATATAACTCTGCTCATCCTCCTTTCTCCAAACATTCTGTGTCATATCTGGTCGTGTGGCCTTCTGGTCCTTGCCTTTTCATGTTTGAATGGTGGCTGCTCATGTAAGTGGAAACTACAGATGTTTAATCCTTGAGGAATTAGTAGTTTTTGTTTATTTTGTATCCTGTAATTGAATCGAGAAGGCCAGCACTTTAGATGAAATTGACACATTATTCAACCAAATTATTAAACCCACACCCTTCCGCTATCTGGTCCTTGCACACCAAAGGTCAGGGTATGTGCAACCTTATCTGCTTTCTCATGCTGCCCAGGCCTGTCAACACTACAAACACCACAAACAGACAATCTGCATTTTTAGGTGCATGTAGGGATTAAGGTCAAAATCCAGCTTAAGTAATGGCTGGTGTCAATGGTCCAGAGAGAGAGGGAACACAATGAAATCTTAAACAAGAGAAAAGAAATGACATATAGAATGAACATGCATCACTTCCCATCCCAATCCCATCATCTGCATGACATAAAACCAACAAAACTTAATAGTGGGAGGACAAGGAAAAATGGTGAAAAGGTTCATACGCAAACATCAGCGATTTCTTCTTGTTTTAGTGATCGACAATTAAACATGCCAAATCGAGACCAGGGAGGCTGCAGGGACAGAAATGGCGAAGGGTGAGAGGAGAAACAGGGATGGCAGGACGAGCGAGAGGAAAGGCATGACGTAGACACATTCCCAACAGCCAATCAGCCGTGAGGAAGAACTGAAGTGAAGAAAACCCCCAGAATGCTCTTAATGAGCGGCCCCACCACTGCTGTCATCTCTCATCAATCTGACACCAATCAAACCATTTAAAAAACTCACAAAACTTAATCATGTTTTGACTTATTAGAAAGACCCCCTTCGCGAACCCGCCGCTTCGCATTCGTCGAAAACTCCTTCCCTCCCTCCATTTTGGATCGCCATCATGATGCGAAATTTACACCGTGCATCATAATTCCACAAATATCATCAATCGCAGCATGATTCTAACTATTTAAACCATACAGTGAAGCTATGTGGGATTAAATCCAAATACTGCATGAGAATTTAAAACATTTTTTCATGCGGTCCATACCGGGTTGCAATGGACCAGTACTATGGACACTACATGACTGTTACTCCAGTCACTTACCATTTGTCTAAATCTGCTTTGATGGCCACACAGGCTGCTGGGACAGGGGTTTCGGCAGGAGCTGCAGTCTCTGAGTCCGACATGGTCTATGGCGTTGGTGTGTATGCGTGCCTGTGCTCTGTGCGCTCCTGTAGTTGCATGTGCAAGAGAAACAGAGAGAATGGAGAGTTAGTCCTTGCAAGAGGGAGGGGGGAGCGTACATAGTACACGGGGAGGGAGGAGGGGGGAACGTGAGAGGGCACATATGTGTACATGAGAAGAAGATCAAAAGGTGATCGGGTTCAACATTTTCCAGCAAAAGAAAATGTTGGAAAAGTTTGGAGCTTTAAATCCAAAAAGCAAATAATTGTGCTTCTCTCTGCAACTTAAGGCACAGCGTGTAATAAAGTATGCTGAGACAGTTTTAAGTATTCAGAGAAACTTGAGTTGCATTTGGACACAGAAATATTGCACTATTTGTTGCGTTATATCATGAACTGTGCATGGACACCCCCTAATGGTAACATGTCTTCATTACATTTTCATTGCACTTCACAGTGTGTGGTAAAAGTGTCATGCTTAGGCTAATTAAAGCATACTTATAAGTAGGCCCACACGGAATCTGCACGCGCAGAATTCCACAGATTTCTGCAGATTTTCAGCCCATCATTGATTCTGTTTATTTACTTATGTAAATGTGTGTAACTGTATATTTATTCAGTTTTTAAATTAATTTCAGTAATAATATTGACCAATATGAAAATATTCATGTGATTTATTTACAATACAGTTTGTAAAGTAATATTTTC
>CAIGQQ010004433.1:3994396-4010695 GCA_903798035.1 Danio albolineatus | reverse complement strand
ACAGTTTGTAAAGTAATATTTTCTGTCTTTTAGTAGAGATTTTATATGAGAGACTTGCTTTGTTTACCAAATAAAGTGGATCTAATTGGTTTCACATTGTAAACATTAAAATAAAGTTAAAAAGGTGTTACATTTTATTTCATATATTAAGTTTTTATTTATGATACTCCCAAAATCATTCCACATAAATCCGCAGATTTTTAACAAAATACTCCACAGAAATAGAAAAAAATGTCTGCAGATTCCGTCTGGCCCTAGTTATAAATAATAAAATCATAATCATGTTCATTTAGCAAGTTTTACAAATACAGTCAAGAGTGTAAATTAGAATAATCAACAACAAACACGTGAATGACATTTAAATGTGAATGTTAAACACTTCAGCTTTACACCAAGTTAAAATAGACAAAACCATTCAAGGGCATCTATCATGCAAAATCAACCTTTGGAAGGTGTTTGGACAGAAATGGGCTTAAGTAGAGTTTTTCCACAGTCACGCTGCAATTTGGAGGCCCACCACACTGTGATGTAGTAGTGCAGCTTACCTGCCCATCGATTTTTATTGACACGCTAATATTACCATGTCTCAGTATTAACAGGTATACTCATGCCCACAAAATAGGATCTGCAAAGAAACTGGAGATAAAAATATATCTTCCAACACTCTGTGATCAAACTCAAGAAGCAGTAATTGGTACAATTTACATTTTGAGCTACGTAATTCCTAACCACTGAAATCACCAAAGCATAAACGAGGATGCTTCAATCACACAGCATGAGTCTGGATTGTAGATGTTAAACCAGGTTTATTTTGAACAATAACTTAGCTATAATGAATCTCTGTATAGCAGCAATAGTATCTGACTGCAGACTTGCATATGCAAGCTGAGACACGCAGTCTCAGACATGCAATCTCAGACACAATGCACTCAATGGAGCTAGTGAGGTCACTGTAAAGTGTAGGGGTATAGGGCAGGGTAACGTGTTCTCCAGCCTCTAGCGCCTAGACTGCAGCTCTGCAAAAGGAGTTTGGCCAGAGAAATGGTCATGCCCAACTGAGCTTGGTTTCTTTCAAGGTTTTTTCTCCCTCACTTCATCAATTGGTGAAGTTTGTTGCTCGCTACTGGCTTGCATGGTTGGGGACTTGTGAAGCGGTGCATCAATGGACTGCTCTTCAGTGTTTGGACTTTCAGCAAGGAAATTTAAGCCACACTAAATGAACTAAACTAAACTTCTGAACTCTGAAAACTGGACTGACACAGTTCCAATTTACTAAATGTTAAGCTACTTTGACACAATCTGCATTGTAAATGCGCTATAAAAATAAACATGAATTGAACTGAATTGAATTAAGTTAGGTGTGCACATTAAAAGCATTGCATGCAGCTCAGCTTGTACCCGGTCTAGAGCCAGACCCCTCTTGCACAGTTATCCGATTGGAAGACATCCTGTAACACTAGCTTCACAGCCTTCACAACTTTCTGGAGACACAAAAGTCTTATTTTAAATATTGTAAAAGGTCCAAATTAAAGCCCTTTGTGGTGCATTGTCACTTGGTGTGTGTGTGTGTGTTTTCATTAATCAGTTCTTAAATATATAAATTTATTGCATATTAAATTCTATGAAAAAAATAACTGAATCAATAACAAAGTCTTACAACAATTTAGATAAGCTGTAATTCACTGTCCTATAACCACCCAAAGACACTGAAACTTTTCGGATAAACAGAATTATCATCAAGGTCACAAGCATGTTTCTTTCAATAATAGGTAACGCTAAACATGTTCTCTCTGCGTCAGCTGGCCTACAGGCAAAATATATCTGTGAGCATGAAGCGTTTAACTGCAAAAGAAGTGCGTTTCAGGATTACATGTTACTTTTCTAAAATCGAAAAGTTTTGCGGATCTCTTTAGTAAATCACTTTCTCGGTGCTCAGTTAAAAAGTTAAGCTTGGATAAGCCTACCTGTCTTACTAAATCAAGGTCACGCGATAAAAACCCGCAGGAACAAATGAGTGAAGGCAGCACGCGCATCTGACGGAAGTAGGCTACTCTTTTACCTCCCTCCAGAACACGGTGTTCCTTGAACAATATTTCATTCACATGCATTGACACTGCTGTCAACAAGCTAAAGTGTTTTAATTACATTTGCATGAAATGTCAGCCAATCACTTTACCTTAGTCTGCACACCGAAAGGATCTGGTAAGAGTTAACTGGAAAATGAATATTGTTAGGACGCGTAGTTACCTAGTGAATCCACGCCCCTTTCTGCAGGAGCCTTGAGGGAGCAGAACAGCCCAAAAACAGCGGGCACACGGGAATTCAACACAGTTCTCGCTTTAATGAGATTATAAGATTATGTTCATTGGATTTGTCATCCTTTAAACATATATTTTACATCAGTGGATACTTAGGCCTACTATTAATGAAACTCTAAAATGTATAATTTCCCTAAAATAGAGTGCATGACCTTAAAATGTAACACTCTTAAGCCTTATGCAACTTTTTAGCAGGAAATGTTAGTGTTACAATTATTCATTCATTACCCTTAAACTACACCTTTAAAACAGCTCTTAGCCTATACTTAGCCTAACATTTTTAAATTAAAACTATGTTTTATAAATTAATAAAACAATAAAAATATATAATTATCTAACCCAAGAAAAAATACCCTTTATAATACTCTTTCTGAGGAGAACTGAGGAAAAAAAGGCGTAGTTACTTTTTTAAAAAAGGTGAGTAACCCCTGTTGCCTTAGAAGTAACAGGTTGACTTAAAAAGCAGTAAAACCCTAATGAAACTCAGCCTGTTCAGTTGACTCAACTCAATTTTTATAATTATATTTACTTACATATTTTTTGTAAATCGGTTTAAAGTCAACTAATAAAAATTTTACTACGAATTTAAGGGACAAGACATTGACTGGGATTACGGGATAAAATCTACATTTCATACATTATAGAAATCTTTATGTTTATACAAATTCCACAGAAAATGTCTCTGTGTGTGAATAAACAAACTGTAGACCTCGAGAACAAGGGGGGTAACAGAGGAATTTCCCCACAAAGACTTGTAAAAATGCAAAGTCACCCACTGAGAGTTTTGTCAGAACAACAATAAGCCAGAAATCGGGAACTTTAAGAATGAGACTCAACCAGCACACTCAGACATAAACGCATAAGGAACAAAGGACATTTAAAAAGTTCTTAGTCCACAGCAGGACATGACAAGTATTTGCTTGAGGATGGGTCTCTCATATAGACTTTCTTTAAAGGGATATATTACCTACAAACTATTATTTTTTTTATGTTGAACACACACAAAAAATGAAACTAATTGTAACCTGACGTTCATACAGGAAAAACAAATACTATGCAAGTAGTAATTTTTCAAAATAGCTTCTTTTGTGGTTCAACAGAATAGAGAAACTCAAACAGGTTTGTGACAAGTGAAGGATGAGTAAATGATGACAAAATTTACATTTTTTTGGTGAACTGTACCTTTAAATGGTTTCTGCAAGAGATAGAATCAGAATGCTGATGTAATCTTTTCTGTTACAATTGTATTTATTGATATTGCGGGTTTCATAAAGAAACTTTAACATGAGTGGAACCAATTATTCAAGTGTTTGTTGTGGTGGAAAAACACCCAAAATAAATACACACATAACTAAATAAAATAAAACCAAATTATCAGCATTTCACATCTGATTTGTTTTAGACTTTTAATATAACAACAGGTATTTTAAATTGTTCTTAATACAGTGCTCAGCATAACTGAGCACACTCCGTTTAGAAAATGAATATTTTTACCCATTTCTCAGTGAATACAGGCAATGTATTTTGGTGCTTTTAAACAAAACAGATCTATTAAACAGATATATTTATTAAAATAATATTTTAGTCACCAAAAATCGTTAAAAAATAAAAGATATTACAATTAAATTCAGGCTAAATATCGCCAGCCTACAACAAAATTTCAACTAGAATTCCACTTTTAAATTTTTTGCTTCTCTTTATTTATTTATTTTTAATTTGTATTTAATATTTTCCATAACATATACATTTGGGTGTACTAGTTATTAGACCGTTATCTTAAGTTATCTTGTTAGATTAGCTCCAGATTTGGCTTCAGTATTGATCAATCTAATGTGATCTAATGCACAAATATAATATTGTATAGCTTCCTATTAAAAATATGAATTTAAAAGATAGATTTGTGAAAGGTGTACTCATATATGCTGAGCACTGTATATGTCAAAACGTAAATATGTGAAATAATGTTCTTTAGACTAATCAATACATGTTTCTTTGGAAACCAAACTTTTGGCATATCTGCAAAACAAATAGTTGAAACTTTTATTGTTAAGATTGAATATTCAAATATGACCCTCCATTAATTAAAAGAAAGATTCTTTTACATTTATTTATTTGGCACTTTATCTGACTCAGTGTCCTGTATCTCATCAAATGCAAAGCCATTGACTGACCAAATCCTCAAAACAATGTTTTTCATTATTTTCAGGTCTGAACTAGTTTAAGTGACACACACCTGGAGTGTGTTTTCTGCATATCCAAATGAAAGTAGGTCTATATAATGAGAGGTAAAAGCAAGAGAGGAAAGAGGACCACACAGATCGACGCAAGAAAATAAAGAAACCTGTTCTAATGATGGCTCAAGGGTCTAGACTATACTTTGCAGGTATCTTATCCTCAATCTGAACTTTGCCTATTTTACAAGTTATTGCCATCTTTCCTCTAGTCCTCAGTTTCTTCTTTTCAGCTTTTGCTTGTTTTTCATTTCTGTTGACCATACTTTTTTTTATGCGTTTCAGTGGCTATTTTGATGTGTGCGTTTGTCTCCATCAATGGTGTTGGTCTGAATGATTTGCTGGACAGAGCTTCTCAGCTTTCAGACAAACTTCACTATCTCAGCACCTCCCTCACCAATGACCTGGTTTGTAAATGCATCTGCGTGTTGTCTATCGGGTCATTTTTTACATTTGTGACTTCAGTTTAATCCAAATAGTTGTTTATTTCATTGATTTGATGGCGTTTGTTTAATTGTTTTTGACCACAGGATTCTCACTTCCCTCCTATTGGAAGGGGAATGATGCCGCGCCCATCCATGTGCCACACGTCATCTCTACAAATTCCCAATGACAAAGACCAAGCCATGAAAGTGCCGGTAAGAGTGTACATATATTTTTTAGATGTTCTATAGTTTTGTTAGTTTGTTTTTTTATTATTAAATATTAAAAATAAAATTAAAATGTCAACTATTTGGATAATAAAAAATACACTTATTTTTACACTATATTTAAAAAATACTAAATTAAAATATATAAACAGACATCTAATATACAAAACAAATATAAAAACATTACAGTTATAACAAATATTTTTTAAAGCTTGCAAATATGTGAAGAGTTTTTATTTAGAGAATCTAACCTGTTAAAGCAAATTTAAGCTAACCTAATGCCATCATTTTCTCAAGCTCATATTCTTTCAAATCCATCATTTCTGAAACACAAGTGAAGAGAACATTTCTGCCTATATTTACCCAACAGCCTGTGCTTCAGCAAAACCATTTTACCAACTATATGTAATTAAAAATTTATAAATTGTTTCTATTGCAACAATTCAGGTTTCCCAAATAATTAAAATACAACTCTAAATCTTATTCTAACCAAATAAACACTTCTAAACCATTTCATTAACAAGTCAAAATAGGTTTATGTGCTCTGCATTTAAAATTGTAGATCATGTTATAGAGAATAGGCCTGTAGCCTGCCTGGTGAAAGGGGTTGTTATTTTTTTCTCAAAAAGTGGACCTTTTTGTGAGTATAGGCCTCATTGAGGCTACTATTTAATAATGAGATTTAAATACTGCATCTGGGCGCCACGCTGGCCTAGTGGTTAGCACGTTCGCCTCACAGCAAGAAGGTCGCTGCTTCGATCCCTGGCTGGGCCAGTTGGCATTTCTGTGTGGAGTTTGCATGTTCTCCCCGTGGTTGCGTGGGTTTCCTCCGGGTGCTCCGGTTTCCCCCACAGTCCAAAGACATGTGGTACAGGTGAATTGAGTAAAGCTAAATTGTCCATAGTGTATGTGTGTGAATGAGAATGTGTGGATGTGTTTCCCAGGGATGGGTTGTGGCTGGAAGGGCATCCGCTGCGTAAAACAAATGCCGGATAAGTTGGCGGTTCATTCCGCTGTGGTGACCCCGGATTAATAAAGAGACTAAGCCGAAAAGAAAATGAATGAATGAAATACTGCATCTTAGGGATATTTTAAGCTCTATTTTAGTTTAAATAGATTGTCGGATGGTCATCATAACAAAAAAAAAGTACATTTTGAAAATGCTTGGATAACTACAATTGCCGAAATAGTATTCAAATTCATTTTAATGTCGGTCACCTTTGGTGCTTTACACCTTTTCATTGATCATTTTTTGTTCCAAGATTTAGAATAAAAAAGACTTGTAAAAATCTTTCTTTCGTTTAAAAACAATACAGCAGCGAACGATGACTTCACCTGCACAGCTGGATGTTGGACTCATGAAAAATAATAGTTTGCATTGGCCAAAACTAATCACCTTAAGTCACACTGAAGACGACAGATTAATCCACTTGGTCTTAAAACCTTTTTCAGTGGGTTATTTTCCTGAATTATGATGGTATAGCAGTCAAAATAGGACAGATAAGTTCATGTATGGGACAAATTCTAGACATTTGTCAGTGAGGGGTGGGTCTTTCGAAACACCCGAAACACCCCTGGCTATGGGCCTGGAGATGTGTGTACAAGTGCTGCATCTTTTAGTTTACATTCTTACGTGAAAATGTATAATGTTTTAACACACCATTGTAATACTTTTGAAAATAAATTTTCACTCATCTTGGCCTCTAAGAGGACTCTGATTGGTTCTCTTCAGCACATTTGAAGTAGGCCTGCGGACTGGCTCACAAACACAGAAACAGATTAAAGTTTGAGAGTTTTACTTAGATTTTTGTTTTTAGTTTTTGTTTTCAGATTTTTTTTATTTAATTTTTTTTACTTACTTAAGAAAAACTACATGTAAATAATTTGCCACAGAATAAAATTATGGGATTATCTGACAAAAATGTCAGATAGAGACACTTATTTGTATATAACAACTATTCTCTGTTATAGATCAGTGAATAGACTACTAGAGCCTTATTTCAAATCCATGGTGGCGTTATTGGGTGAAACTGAATGAATTTTAAAGTGAAACAGCTCCCTCTTGTGGTCGCGTGTGAAGTGACAGGTGAGGCTAGTTTCTCAAGTTTGGTTTGTGCAGGAGGATGAGCTGTTGTCTTTGGCTCGGTCTCTGCTGTTGGCATGGTCTGATCCGCTCGCCCTGCTCTCTTCTGAGGCGTCCAGTCTGGCACATCCAGAACGCAACACTATTAACAGCAAGACCAAAGAGCTGCAGGACAACATCAACAGCCTTGGAGCAGGTCTGGAGCACGTCGTGCACAAGGTGACGGACAGCATATTTGGAGAATGTGATATGGCAATTTGGACCAAATCTTATACAACTTCTTGATTATTTGTATTTGGGGTTGGTTTATTCTTTGTCCTGACCAATGTGTTTTCTTTCTCTACAGATGGGCTCATCTTCTGACAACCTGTCCACTCTCCCGTTTAACGGCAATAACCTTGGTCAGGATAAGACATCTCGACTTGTTAATTTCCACTTCCTGCTGTCCTGCTTCCGCAGAGACTCACACAAAATTGACAGTTTCCTCAAAGTCCTCCGCTGTCGGGCTGCCAAGAAGAGGCCTGAGATGTGCTAGAGTGAAAACTGCTCTCTGCTGCTCTCTGTGTGAATGTTAATTTAAAATGGCAGAGCAGAGAGTGCTTCGAAGTGATTCATTTCAATCAAATAGCAAATTATACTCTCTTCATTGTTTGTTTGGAAGATGTAGATATTTTATTTGTTATATACTTGACCTCTTAATATACTTTCATATAGATTGTACTGCACTGCCCCATAGACAAAAGTTCATTTAAAGACATAAAATAAAATTGCAATAAAATAAATAATGACTCATTAAAAATCTGCATGCAATGATACTGTGAGATAAGTGAAGTTTATTTATAAACTAATTTCGAGAGGATCACGTGCTGATGATTGCTTGTAGCTGGTCCCGCATTATTTAATTTATGATTCACCAATCAGATGACTCCTAAGCCACTATAAATACCCTAAGTTTCATATATCACAGCCATCTTCATTATGAAGAATCCCCCCTTCCACCCCTACTACTCCTCCTTTCCTAGATGGGTGGCACGGTGACCTAGTGGTTAGCACTGTTGCCTCACAGCAAGAACGTCACTGGTTCTAGTCCTTACCAAGCCAGCTGACGTTTCTGTGCGGAGTTTACACGTTCTCCCCGTGCTCTTGTGGGTTTTCCCCAGTTTCCTCGCACCATCCAAAAACATGCAACTTAAGTTAATTGACTAATTCAAATCCGCACCATAGACATGCTCCTAGTAAGCAGTTATTGCTTCAGAACAATCACTATCTGTTCATTAGCTACCCGCAGGGGAGTTCTCGAGATCTGAGCTTACTCACCTCTCGCCTTGCAAACGGTAGGGGACCCCGGGTTTGAGGATCTTATGAGCTCAGGGCTCTCTCCCGATGCAGCACACCAAACAAGCTTTATAATCAATCATCAGCTAAGTGTGAACTCTTGAAATACAATCACAGAGAATTTCTGACCACAGTTTGATAAGCCATATGTATATTATGTGACTTAAATGTATTTATTATGAAAATAGTTTTAAGCATGTGTATTTTAACATCATCTTCTGTATTGTGATATTTAATGCTCTGCACCAATGTCAATAAACTTTCTTTCATGCATGTTCAGATTGACTATAAAACTCACGATCAACACATTTACACACGTGGAAGAACACAGTGAAGACTTTCCAATACCCATCTTTAATTGTAAATTATTTAATATTTAATTTGCTTTGAGTTTACTAACATTTGCTAAAATAATAAAACTTTAACTAAATCTAATAAATAAAAGTAAACGATACGGACTTACGTGTGTAAAACTAAAATCTAAAATACAAAATACTGAAAATATGAAACTGAAAAAAATAAATAGCAAAAATGTAATGTTTATTATTTATTGTTGTTTTGTTATAATACACAAAATTGGGGAGGATATAGAACATTTTATTACATCAGATGTTAAAAATATACATCAGTTGAAATACTAAAACAAAAACCTTGAAGTCCAGTGAGCTCCAGTGGATGGTGCTCTTTGTAAAGCAGAGTGTGTTGCATACAGTCAGGGGTGGAGCATGTGTGACACATAGACAGGGGTGGAGCATCTGCTGTTTGGAAGAGTATAAATGTGTAGGAATGCTTCCACTGTAACAAACAAAAAGCAACAGGACACAGAGAAAAAGGTACTGAAATTATTTAAGATTTTTGAATAACCAAGGTAATGAAATGCTATCTAAAAATAGGATGATATAATTTGAAACATAAATGAAGCAATCTACTTTTTATTTGATTAAAAATATGCATTAATATGTTGCTGCAAAAATTTTGGTTCAAACTTTGACTTTCGCATCTATTTGTGTCTTTTCTTTGTCAATGAAAGGCTGAAATGGACGAGCTGAGAATAGTTTTGCTGGGTAAGCAGGGCGCAGGGAAGAGCGCTTCAGGAAACACTCTTCTTCATAAATACTCATTCCACACAGCGGCCAGTTCAGAGAGAGTCACTAAAGCTTGTTCTTTGGGCATGTCCACTGTAGACAAGCAAACAATCAAAGTGATGGACACTCCTGGATGGAGTGATTCATCCGACATCAAGCAGGAAATCAAACAAAGCATTGACTTGTTCAGTCCTGGGCCACATGCGTTTCTCCTGGTGCTGCCCATTGGCAGGTTTACCAATGAGGAGATTAACACAATCATGAATATCCTGAAGATGTTTCGAGATGAAGTCAACAAGTACATGATTGTGCTGTTCACCAGGCGGGATGATCTGGAGGACAGACCTATTGAAAACTACCTGAAGGAAGTCCACTCAGATTTGAGGAAAATCATTCATTTATGTGGAGAAAGATATCACGTCTTAAACAACAGAGACAAAAGTGATCACCATCAAGTGTCTTCTCTTCTGAAGATCATTAATATGATGGTGGAGAAGAATGAGGAGAAATATTACACAACAGCACTCTATCAAGAAGTGAAGAATGAAGAGGTAAAGTGGCTCAAAGAGAGGGAGCGACTGCTGAAAGAATTAAATGACCAACAAAGTAAAATGAAAGATCTTCAAAAATCAATTGAGCAGGCAGACACAAAGTTGCCAGTGCAAGATGACAAAAAACAAACAAATTATTTTCGTGACCTTTTTAGGAGATTTATCCAAGATTTCCAAGCTCGCTTTAATTCTAACAATTAATTCACAACCACCCAATTCTTGTAATAAACACAATTCCTTTTAATAATCATTGACATTTTTCAACAGGTCTATGCACAAAAGAATTAATCGCAGTATGTAATTTTTTTCAAACTGTTTTGAAGGAATGAATTGTTTTTATTTTGTTGTTGTTTATGTGTATGTGTGTAATTCACAGTGATTGTCTTTGTATTATATTAATGGAGCTTCTTTTGCTAAATAAAGGACGAATAACAAAAAAACAAAAAATTGAATTCAGTTTAAACGTAATTGTGAGGTCCAGCCAGATAGTCCAAACGGCGGTGTCTACTGCTGGATGAAGGCTCAATTGCACGTTCTATCTTTCCAGGGCACAATGTTGATTTACTTCAAGTTTTACTCGTATCTGACTCCAATGTTGATTTTAGATGATTAAGATTGTTAATACGTTTATTCTCGTTTTATCTGACTCCATTTTATAATTTAATATTTCTTTATTAATTTAGTAGTTTATGAGACATTTTAGTATATATTTGAACAATCTTGAACTCCTACCGATTTTTCCCATGTAACAACTTAAATAGATTCCAAACGATGATCAGAGGTTAACCACCAGAAACTTATCGCTCTAGCCCCCCAAGATTTAAATATTCATGTAACAACTTAATCAAGATTGAAATATTTAATCAGAGGTTAATCCGCCAATACCATATAAGATGTGTTGCCCGTCGGCTTACTACATCCTAATGCATTATAACCTTGGCGCCCCATAGTACTTTTTTACTCTTATTTACTCATTTATTGTGAATCTATGTCACCTTACGCTGGCTGTAATGCACCATATGTTCACTAGTCTGATCAATGATTAGCAGTTGATGATTAATACTATTTAATAGACAGACAGACGATGCCATTATTTAAATAGTAATCTCATTCGATTCTTACAATCATCTATGTAACAACTTAGTTAAATCTCAAACAATACTCAGAGGTTAACCACCAGTAGCCTATAGTTCTGGCCCCCCATGGTAGAGATAACCATGTAACAACTTAAATATGATTGGAATATTTAACCAGAGGTTAACCATCGGTACCATATAAGACGCGCCACCTTTTCGGTTTCACATTCGTCCTAATGCATTATAACCCCGATCCCCCATAGTGATCGCACGAACAACATAATTAAAGTCAGACAATAGGTTAGAATTTCTAGGATCTCCATCTAACGTGTTATGTTTAGTCTATCATGGAATCTAGCACATTCTTAACTTATCTGAGTAAATAATTTCAGAGTAACAAGAATACGTTCAAACATAACAATTTATTAGTCAGGTAAATGTGTATTATGCCAATTCATTCAGTCAATTCATAAACGATCAATACAAAACATCAAGTTCTCAAAGGTAAATCCAAGATCAAAAGATGCATTACCTGACTCTGTATATACATAGCGTGAAGCTCTGGAGAGCCTCCCGCTACGGGCCAATTTGGTTACAAAAAGCGCCCCGAACCGCTTGGGACTCAACCTTAAATATTCAAACCAAGGGATAGTAGGGGTGTGTGTTGAATAACAAAGGGCATTCAGTGAGGGTTTCTGAACCCCCGGTCACACCCTTAGCAGTTGTGTAAAAGATACCTGAAGTCATCAATTTATTATTTGGTTATGGCTATTTCTGAGGCAATGAGACCATTGTACCAGTCGCACTGAGACATTTCAAATGATACTAAACATGATAGATATAGTCACTTGCATGGATATAGAACAGTTCATATTTTGAGATGATCATTTTGTGTGAGTTCAGAGGGAAAAGGGGGTGAGATGCTTCACATGTAAATGAAGGGAACAGAAGGGTGTGAAGAATTTGGGTGAAACATAGGTCTCATTGTCCTTTCTCAGCTGGGTGTGGTGCTTCTCAGTCTTGTGTCTCTTTCTCTAAATTAGGCATATTTCCATAAATCTTACATAATAAAACTGAGTGCACATCTGTCGATTTACATCTGTTTAGATTATAGTAGAAATTAAATGGATTGTTAACCCCAAAATTTATTCTGTTGACATAACAGAAAAGATTCTACACAATTCTTTACAAAAAAAAATAATTTGTAGAACACTGAAAACATTTAACCACTGATATCCATAGTAGGAAAAGCAAATATAAGTCAGTGGTGCAAGGTTTAAAGCTTTTATCAAAATAACTTATTTTGTGTTGAACAGAAGAAAAAAAAAACAAACAGGTTTTAAACAAGTATAAGTAAATGATAACAAATTTTTCAGTTTTGGGTGACCAACTATCTCTTTAATCTGGTGGTAAAACAAATCCAAAAATGAATTACATTTGGTAACTAATAAAGAATAGTAATAAAGAAGTAGTGTGGCCTTCTTGTGTGACTGGTTCATTTCTAGCAACCACTGAAATTTCGCTACATTAATGGAATATTTTGGTTTCTTAAGTGCATTGCATCCAGCATTTGCATCTTTGCATCTTCACATACCTGAGGAGTAAGATTATAAACACACACCCTCTGTGAAAAAGAAGTGTTTTTCAAGTTCTTTTTTTTTCATTAAGTAAAGTTGAAGTATATCCATAAGATTCCAATCGGTACTGGGACATGTTGTGAATTTCTCTATCTGGCTCACGGCACCAAATGGCTGTGAAATTCAAAGAAGAGACAAAAACCAGGGAGAACTTTCGGTTGTTATTTTTGTGCTGCATTCGCTCCTTATAGACATTTTTTTCTGACATATATTTTGTAGTAAGCATTGCAACTTAAAGAAGATGTGTATGTGTGTGAAGAAAAAACATTGAGGCCATGTGATAAAAACAGGGTTGACTTGCTTTAAATTGTGCAAGACACATACCGTATGAAGTAACACTTTCTGTTTTACACCAATTAGTAGGCCTACTTTTATTTACCAAATAGATTACCAGCTTCATTCATTTTCTATTTGGATTAATCCCTTTATTAATCTAGGGTCGCCACAGTGCAATGAATCGACAACTTATCCAGCATATGTTTTACACAGCGGATGCCCTTTCAGCAGCAACCCATTACTGGGAAACACTCATACACTCTCATTCACACACAAACACACACGTATGGCCAATTTAGCTTACCCAATTACCCAATTCACCTATACCACATGTCTTTGGACTTGTGGGGGAAATCGTAGCACTCGAAGGAAACCCAAACCAACATGGGGAGAGCATGCAAACTCCACACAGTAATCCAACTGACCCAGCCGAGGCTCGAACTTGACCCAACTGACCCAGCCAAGGCTCGACCACGCGATCTTCTTGCTGTGAGGTGACAGCGCTATCCACTGTGCCACCACACTACCCTTTTACCAGCTTGTGTGTCACATAAACTTTTTTTTTTGTTTGTTTGTTTGTTTGTTTGTTGACTTTATTAATCCCAAAGGGAAATTCACGTCACAGCAGCTTTCCATACTAAAAATAAATAAAATAAGTTACATATATATAAAAACTATAATAAAATTACATACATACTGCACACCTTTGTTCCAAAAACAACGAGTAGACACTTGTCCATATCTAATAACTATTACAATTCAGCTTAAGCGGTGCCACAGTGGTGTAGTGAGTAGTACGTTCACCTCACAGCAAGGTCACTGGTTCGAGCCCCGGCTGGGTCAGTTGGCATTTCTGTGTGGAGTTTGCATGTTCACCCCGTGGTTGCGTGGGTTTCCTCCGGGTGCTCCGGTTTCCCCCACAAGTCCAAAGACATGCGGTACAGGTGAATTGGGTAAGCTAAATTGTCCGTAGTGTATGAGTGTGAATGTGTTTGTATGGATGTTTCCCAGAGATGGGTTGCGGCTGGAAGGGCATCCGCTGCGTAAAACAAATGCTGGATAAGTTAGCGGTTCATTTCGCTGTGGCGACCCCGGATTAATAAAGGGACTAAGCCGACAAGAAAATGAATGAATGAATTCAGCTTAAGTCATCTAGTATGATTTTGGTTATATAATCTGCTAAAAACGACTTCATGTATCTTTCTCTGTGACAGCGGGATTGAATTAATCTTGCACTAAAAGAGCTTGCACACGCTTGGACTGTATGAAAAAGAGGGCGATTATCGTGGATCATTATACTGACAAATTTGTCCATCATTTGATCATGTGCAATCTCTTCTATAGTGGGTAGTACACACCCCACAACAGAACCTGCCCTTTTTATAAGCTTTTTAAATTTGTTTTTTCCTTCTCCAACAGTCCCCCTCCCCAGCAGGTTACAGATTCACAGAAGACACCACAGAATCATAAAAACTTTTAACAGTGTCTGACACACACCAAAGGACCTCAGTCGTCTTAATAAATGAATGCGACTCTGACCCTTCTTACACACCTGAACTGTATTTTCAGACCAATCGAGCTTGTTGTTCAGATATACACCCAGGTACTTATATGATGAGACTATCTCAATTGCTCTGGCACCACCCACATAGCAAAATATCTCTGGCCCACATGCAGCAGTGAATTACGGTACATGATTGGACCAAGTCTAGCCTCCAGACAAGGGCCAAACATGGACCATATCTGGGCCAAGACTCAGCCAAAATAATCACCCATATTTGGGCCTGACCTGGGCTGGATATGTTGGTGTTTCCCGACTGCAAGGGAATCGATAAACCCATTAATCATTGCACATTAGGCGTACTATGTCCATGCTTTTTCTCAAAGTGACCTGATTGATAGAATTTATTTTCTTTACTTAAAAATAATAATATTTTTTTTTTAAATGTGGGTCAAGACTGACCAAACTGACATGGCCCACATATCAATTACTAACATCTGGGCCAAATACTACATAAGACATCTGGCCCAAATATTGTGTGCCGCCTTAAAGACAGTGCCACCTCTGCCAAACCAGGGCCATGTTTGGCCCACATGCTGTATGCCAGTGCCGGATGAATGCCTGCTCTACCAGATTTATGCCAAATCTGGGCCAGAATTCTTTGCTACTAGGGCACTTTTGGTGGATGTCTACTAAAATTGATTTCTTTAGTCTTATTCGTATTTAAGACTATTTGTTTCACACCAGTCCGCAAAACTTTTTAAAAGTAACCTATACTCACTCTCATCATGATCCTTTATGTAACCGACATTTGCAGAGTCATCGGAAAACTTCTGTAGATGACAATTTTTGGAGCTGTATTGAAAATCTGATGTATAGAATGTAAATAAATATGGAGCTAAAACTGTTCCGTGAGGAACACCAGTGCTACTCATTACAACTTGTGACACACAGTTATGCATCCTAACATACTGTGGCCTATTTGTGATATAGTCAGTTAACCAACTTACCATACTTTTTTGCAAACCTGCATTTTCTAATTTTCCTTAAGTAGTGCAGGCTGAATATTGTTGAATGCACTTGAAAAATCAAAGAATGTGATCCTAACTGTTTTACCTGATGTTTCCAGATGACTGAAAGATTTGTGTAGAAGATAAATAATTGCATCATCAACCCCTACACCTGTTTTGTACGCAAACTTCAGTCTGTCCTCAGAAGCAATCAACAGCTGCTTAATATAATTTAAAACCAATCTTTCAAAAACTTTCATCAACTGGGCTGTTAGAGCCATTGGTCTGTAATGAGAAAACTCAGGGTTAGGTTTCTTAGGGACTGGTACTACACATGATGTCTTCCATTAAATGGGAACTCTTTCCAAATGCAAACTCAAATTAAAAATGTAATGAACCACCCAACAGATTTGATCTGCACAAGCTTTCTTACTTGTTCTATGGTTACATCTAGTTTAGTGACAGACTCACAATTTGAAAAATTATATGTTAAAACTGACAGTGAATCTAAAAAGCAACTTGGATGTCTACTCAGATGAGAATTTT
>CAIGQQ010004433.1:3931388-3994386 GCA_903798035.1 Danio albolineatus | reverse complement strand
AATTCGCCGACTCCCTCTGTCACATCTGCGTAGTCATCCTAGCCTTTCTCATAGTAATCTTCAAGAACCAGCCCATGTAAGGTGCGCGATAGCCTTGAAAAAGACGCGCGCTACAGCACGCAGGCGCGCAATGAGGAAAAATAAATTGATTAATACTGTAATGTTCTTGTCTGGGAATATTTTCATTTCGTAAAACAGCCACTCGCTTCAGCTGAGTCCGACATCTTCCGCTTTAGAATATGACTAGCAGCAAACTGGCGCGCGGCGCAATCACACGCATCTGCACTACGACGATTTTAAAGCGCCAGAGTTTACTTTTACCTTTAGAACATAAATTAATAAAATTGTGTAAGATTATTCAGTGAGTTTAATTATTTTACAATGTAACGCAGGTACATTATAAGTAACTGTAATTAAAATACCTAAAAATGAACAGTGGAAAAGTAATTTAATTACAGTAAAGCGTTACTTAGTAACGCGTTACACCCAACACTGGTTGTAACACTACAGTACAGAAAATTAACTGTAAGCAATTTCCAGTTAGTTACCACTACTGCTTTATTACAGTAAATAACTGGCAACACTGTTGCAAGCTACTCACTGTAATGGTTCGGTTACAGTATTTAACCGGCAACACTGAAGAAATACAAGGAAAGAGAAGCTGAGTTACAAAGGAAAGATGATGCCATGATGGAGGAGATGCAGAACAGAGAGGCTGAGCTTTAGAGAATACTACTTATTGTAGAGGAGCAGCTTCGTCAAAAGCAGAGAGAGCTGCTAAAGTTAGAACAGGAGACATTAGAAAAGACGACATTGAAAGTTATGAATCAAGAATGCTGCTGGAAGAACATAAACATGAAGCAAAATATATGATAAAGCAGTAACTCAAAAATCATAATCTCATAAACGATAAGACAAAGCGTTGAAGTTTCAGACTGATGGCAATTATAAAAGTAAAATTTGTACAAATGTCACCATAAATAGGCTAATAATAAATCTATTTTATTTTACTGATTAGGATTATTTTGCGTGGTGTTAAGCAACATTTAGTCCTCCAAATTCATTATTCAGATATATTTTAAATATTTAAAGCAACTTTCAACCTATTATATACTTGTTGAAATGAAATCAAAAACAACTTTAGCTCCTGGAAATCATACAAGCACAGAGAGCCAAGAAGAAATATTTCAAATTTTACATTAAGGAAGATTAACTTCAATGCAAATATTTTTTCAAGCGTCTTAATCTCAGACACAAACTCAGAATAAACTAAGCATTATTAATACTATTTATTTCAAAGTAAGAACGTTTGCGCTAAACAAAAAGAACAGCAAAACTAATAAATCTCTGAAGCGCATTAAAAGGACAAAATTATAGTGGGTAGGCAGTTCATAATCTGCCAGTGTTTTACCCACATCACCTTTAATTAAGTATCCTGTGTATGAAACATTAAAACAAATCTTTAATTAGTTACACTCCTATATAAAATGAAAAATACTTTTATCATACAGAAGATTCACATTTTTAAAATCACTGAAGTCAACCAATATGGTTTAATGTTTTTATTTCAAAAAAAGAAAATAAAATAAAACACTTCCTAGACGAATGTCTGCCTGATAACAATCCACACCAGTGCTAGACATCAGACGCAAACTTGCATCCCTCCACAAAAACACTGTAGTACACAGCAACAGAGAAGATCAACAAACGTGAAGTTACCCAAACACAAGAAATGCATCACCTTTCAATAAAAGCATTTCAATGGAAAATTTAGTCTGAAAGTTCTTCAGAGGAATTATAATATTGTAGTTCTGGGTCTGAGAAACTTAGTTAAGTGCTTATAGTGCAGAAAAGCAGCAGATAAGCTTAAACTAACCAGTCATCAGATGAAAATTTGTCCTGTATGAGATTTAAAAAGATCAAAAGATCTACAAGAGTGCTTATTAACACCATTTATGAATTGTACAGGAGATTACTGCACCAACTCAAATGACACAATATTATCCTCTGACTGGGTCATTGCCACAAGTACTTGAGAAAACAGAAAGAAAAAACAAACATGGACACAGGAGCACAATGGGAATTTAAACAGTTACTCCTCAGACTAATGGCATGTTATAGAGGCGCCCTCTAGTGATGGTCCAAGACAACTGCCTTCCAGTACAGACAGAAAAAAAAAAAAAAAAAAAAAAAAAAAAAAAAGTTACAAAACAATAGCAAATAACAGGGCAGAGTTTCAGTCCAGTCAAACATGACAACAGGTTTTACCTACATGGAAAATGCTGGCATTGCCAGATGGAATATCAAAAGATATGGCTGATTTGCATTGTCACCAACATAGACATGCTGGCATGGCAGGGAAAGGGGAGAAAAAAAAAAGAAAAAAAATACATGACATTTCTCAGATGCAGACAGAGGGCAAAAAAAGAGCAGTTGCAAGTGTGCATGAACTCAAGAAATCCTTTCCCAGATGGTGCGCCTAAAATTTGGAAAAGGCAGGGCCAAAATTGTTTTACACACAAGATAAGAAAAAAACACAGTAAAATCTGCCATGTTTAGTCTCCTTGTGCACATTTTACACAAAATAAAGAGTCCACTTACAGATTTTTTTAAACCCTCCTTGTCAGACAACATTCTGCAAAACAAAATCTCTAAAAATGTGCAGTTGTGGAACAAAGGGTCATGGTTTAACAAGCATAAACTGCTCTCTTGATTTGCTCCACACGTGCACTGATGCTAACGGAAACTAGCGCATTCTGTACTCTGATGTCTTGGACACCTCACAAAGTTGACCCTTGAAGTCAATGTCAACAGTAAAGTCCAGGTCTCTCTGTAGGAGGGAGAAAAAAAAATTTAATTGCTATAATTATATGAAGACTACAGAGTGTGAACAGTATTGAAGATCAGTAGAGCTGCAGCAAACCTGACAACTTGTAGTACAGGCATGATTTAAAATGAAGACAATTAAATTACAGATGCACCAATAGCAATTTTCTTGGCCGATTCAGACTTTTTTGGTAAGCGTGACTTACCAATCCTGTTTTTTGCATATTACTATCGACATTATAAAACAAATTCTCAATGTATAAATCAGCATATTCAAACTGTATACACTCATTGCATTATTAAAATAAGCATTACCCCAAACCAATGTGTGCATTATGTACGGGACAATCAGGTTGCTTTGCAATAAAGGGGGTTATAAATGTATAAAATGGAGGCAAAGAACCACCCAATGCGCTGCACCTCCACAAAGAACATTTAAAATCAGTTGATTATCCTGCTTATCGCATGGTCATTTGCTAAGTTACAGATCAGTTAAAACTAGTTTTGGTCTTTGAACCAAAATATGACCAAATATACAAAAGCTATGGCATGTTAAATTTTCCAGTCCCTGCACTGAATCTGGCACTGAGAGCAGGCAGACAAAGTGTACATGATGCTGCAAAAAAGACTAATTGGCTTGTCGATAGGTGCATGTCTAAATATAAAAACTTTTCAGCAAGTAACATTTGGCTGATATTAAAGTAGATATTAATAATAAAGTTAATAAACTTTAAGTGACTAAGTTGTAATTTCACAAAATACATTTACAAATGAATGCAGGTTTTAGACTTTAAATTTAAAACTGAAAAGAATTCCAATATTAAACACAGAAATCAACCCATTTAAAATGTATCAAAATATACATGACCAACCCTACACTTTCACTAAAGGTGCTAAAAGTAAGATATGCATATGGGGGCTCACATTATTCTTGACGTTGGGCTTCATGCTGATAGTTCCAAAGATCTCCTCTCCGGTCTTTACAGTCAGATAGTCATCAAGGTAGAACACAGTCTGCTTCCAGTGAGTGTAAGGAGACTCTGGGCCTGCGAGACAAACTCACTTTAAACAGGGTTTGACCATCCTTCGATAAACTTACAATGAATACAGAGTGATAGTGTGAGGGGAAACACCACACACAGCACTTACTGGTAGAGAAGCCTGTCCTCTTGTGGCAGCGAGTGAACTCTATGTTGAAGTAGGTTACCAGAGCATGAATGTAGTCGTTTCTTTTCACCTGCAGGCAGAAAGGTGACGTGAAGGACAAGTCCTCAATCTTCACGGTGTAGATGTCCACCTCCTAAGAAATAGAGAAAATGTATTGAATATTAAATGAAGCAGGGATTGTGTGAAAATTGGAAAGGAAAATAAACAGTTGCAAACAAACCTTAATTAAGCAAGCAGTGCTAACAAGCTGTTTGGGGTCAACAACATCCACTAGTGGCTCTGTAATGGCCACTTCCTTAATACAGGACATGTCAAAGCCATACACGTTCTCCCACCCTAAGAAAAAAAGTGCAAATGTGAAACAATTAAATGTGCCATTTAAAAGAAAGGTGAACAGGCCTCAAGAGTGCATTAAGAGATTGATGCGTACAGTGAATTTTGTAATCCTTGTACTGCCGGTCCTCAATAGCAGTGACATAGAGGGTTGCTCTGTCAGGGAAAATCAGGCCATCAGGTTTCTTAAAAAAAAACATGAACATTGATTAAATTTAAGCACATCCGATTTTTATACTGAACAGTTTGAACATGGTAAAGGACATTAGCATACACCCACCAGCCATTTGTCCCTGGCATAAATGACAGTGTTAAGCATGGATTCATAGAAAAGACAGTAACCCATCCACTCAGAGATGATTATGTCTACATTTTCCACAGGAAGCTCCACCTCCTCCACTTTGCCCTTAATTATAGTGACGACTGGACAAAATAAGGAAAAAATAAAAAAGGTTAAACATTTCAGGCACATAAGAAAGAATAAAAGTATAGGCCAAAATAGTTCATCCAAAACTAAAGGGTCATCATTTAATCTCACTCATTCCACATCTGTGATTTTATTCTGTTGAACACAAAAGCAGATATTTTGAAGAAAGATGCAAACCTGTCACTATGGTTATCAGCTTTCTTCAAAATATCTGCTTTTGTTCAACAGGACAGAAAAACTCATAGGGAGTAAATCTTGAAAGGGAGTAAATCTTCATTTTTTGGTGAACTATCCCTTGAAACATGCTGTGCAAATGAGGCAACAATGAAGAAGCCGAAAACTCTGAGAAGGCCTTACTATGATCCAGCTTGTTGGCCTTCACAATCTTCACAGCATAGTCTGATATACTGCTGCACTCAATCTAAAGAACAAACAACCAACAAATAAATGACAAATCTGATAATACACAGCATAATCAACTAATACAACAAACAAATCAATGGCTTAATATAACAAAAATGCTAATAAATAAAATCATGGGACTACGACTCACCCCAATAACTTTCTTGGCTCCAGCTTTGGCTGCAAACATACAGAGGATGCCAGTTCCACTTCCCACATCTAGCACAACCTTATCTTTGAAAAGATGCTTGTTGTGAAACATGGAGTTTCTGTACGTCAAAGTACGGACTTCATCCTTTAGCATCTCCTGTGGACATTAAATGGGTTTACGTTAATCATAAATAAATCTAATTAACTGCACCACTATTTGTGAGATAATCGGACTAATAAGAAAGTACCTCATGAATGCCAAAGTGTGCATAGGAATCAAAGTAGTAGTCTTTGGACGTCATGTCTTCTGCTGCAGGTTTCGCTGAGCTCTCTCCCTGGGACACCTTAAAATTTAAATAGAAAGGAAAATGTAAATAAGTATCAAGTAAAAAGCATGACCATGGCTTAGCTCAAATATTTGCAATATCTTCTGTATTTTAAAACAAACAAGTAATAAAGTACTAGTCATGAGATGAGACATGTTTTAAGGGTTTAAAGCAAACGTATCAAGTATGACAAGACTGAGTGTTTAGAGTTTTGTTACATTGAGAAAGGTGGCCACCTCCAAATTTTGTTCCACATTTTGGCAAAAATCAGACAGGCAGCCACAGCAGGCAATGAACCCCAAGTGATGCTCAAGATTATTGGTCAGGCATTTAATTGCATTTACTGTTAGCATTTTTAAAGACCATGTTATACCTTATAAGATTACAAGTTTAACGCAAAATGTGTTTTTTCCAAGTAACAAATGCCATGATCGGTTTACCACCCCCGCCTCACTTTGCGACTGGAAAAAAAATCTGGTGTCACATAAAACCCATCTAACGATAGTTAAAACCATTTCAAAAATTCACCCACATAAATTTACATTTCTTCTATAAGTAAAATTGTGAGAAGGCTGTGATTCATGAAATTAGAAAAAAAAAGTTCTCAAATGGATAGTTAAGCAAAAAAACAAATTGTCATCATTTCTTCCCTTCACTTGGGCCTAACTAACCTATTGAATAGTCAGTCCTCTTTAATCTTCAATTTTTCAACTTTTCAATTACACACATTTCTAGAAAAAATTGTCTAAATGAAAATTTAGCCACAGCGCAAGCTATAGATCAAAGAAAACAATAAAGTATGTTTTATTTAAAACCCATTCACTTTGATTAGGACGTTAGTGAGCAAAAAGAGTAGCTGCTATCCATCAGTCCCATGCGGTCTCTACCCAACAATAAGTCATTGAAGTCCTCCGCCAGCGTGCTCACGTGGAAACTGAACAGCGAGCTAACGTTAGCGACCATGACACAAATATTAATACATTTAATCCCACACTTCATCCGTGGCTACTCAACAACTAAAAAGACGAAGCTAGCCCATATTTAGCACATTAGCAATAGCATACACGTGATGTGAAATGAATGAATTGTCTGCGGCAGGCTAAAATGGATGCTCAAGATGAGTGTGCGCACATTTCTAGCCACCTGATAACTACATACGCAGCAAACAAATCTGTTCACAGACTAAAGATCCGACAATAGCGCGTGGCGTAAATACAGTCGCCGTGTCGATTCTGATATGGTTACCAGCTATTTAGCATCAGATGCGTTTTTGGCGAACCGGCCTTGAGTAGCTTCAGCTTACCTCCATTCTGTCTGCCGTCTCCGCCATTTCGATAAACTGGACACAGCCGCGACTGCAGCAAAGCTCATGTAAAACACACTTGTTTTGCTCCCGCCTCTTTTCTGTCGCTGTATGATTTGATTGGATGCGAATCACGTGGTTTTAAAATAGCCGCACCAACTTTCTTGCGGCTCTTCGGCATAGGCTTTTCTACTATACGTTTTTTCCGCTCTTCTGAAGCGTGACTGTCATTGGTCCAAACTGTAACATGATTATTATTTCTTATTTTATCTCAAATATCATTTTACAGAATTTTTATGTAAATAATTATTCTTTAGATACAAATTCTAATGTTTACAGTCAGTTCTTTATTATCTGTTTTATCTATCCTCAGATCAGACAACCCTATATATATATATTGGTAACATTGTTAATAATCTAATGATTATTATTTTAAATTGTATGCACCAAATCTGTTGCACAATTTTTATTATAATATATTTTATTTTGCACAAGCTTCTGTATTTGATATTATTTCAGATTTTTGGTTTCATGGCAAAAAGGTGGCACAGTGGTTAGCACTGCCACCTCACAGCAAGAAGTCATGTGCCATAGGTGGATTGAATAAGCTAATTTGGCCACAGTGTATGTGTGTGAATGAGTGTGTATGGATGTTTCCCAGTACTAAGTTGCAGCTGGAAGGACGTCCGCTGTGTAAAACATATGCTGGATTGGAGTTGGAGGTTCATTCCACTGTGGCAACCCCTGATGAATAAAGGGACTAAGCCGAAGGAAGAGGAATGAATGAATTATGGTTTTATTGTTTTCAGGTGGATTTCAGTTGGACATATGTCAAGCTAATGGAAAAGCTTACAAAAACATTTTAGTAAATTACCTTTAGTTATTTGTTATTTACAATACCAACAATACAGTTAGAATTATATACACAAAACAAAATAAGCACATTTCTAAAAAAAAAGGCATTGATAAAATAGAGGAGAATAATGATTATTTTACAAAATACAACTGGAAAAATTGAATGTTTGTGCATTTTCATACTATGAGATTTAGCTTAAAGATTAAGACTATTGTCCTCCTTGTCACATCTTCTATGAGAAAAAAGTTTGCTTGCTTGTTAGTTTTTCCATTTTTCATCCTTAAAGGGAAATAATATTGTCTAGACAACGTTCTTGAGAATATGATCTTGTATCGTGGCATACAATTTTTGTATGACACTGGCGTGTCAAATGGCCACACTTTTTCTTGCATGAACCTTTACATTATATAACATTGTTCAGTTGTTGATGAATTGTAATATAGACTATACAAAAAGAAAATATATTAGTTTACCATGGTCAAGATGATTACATCATCACATATACCTATAGCTTATTTTAGTTGAAATAAAAAAAACTGCAAGAATTAAAAATTGACGGTTTTGACATACATTCTCCATTATTTAATAATTTTAAAAATTAGACGGTTATTTCAATTTAAACACAAAATATCCCCTAGAGCAGTTTTTTTGGAATGGAAAAATTATTGATATTAATTGGAAAGCTACTTGGTCAATCCCCTTTAAATTTAGCTTTTTAAATAAGGTTAAAGAAGTGCACTTTAAAATACTTCACAAAATTTATCCTTGCAAAGTAATTTTATCTAAATTATTGGATATTGATAATACTTGCACATTTTGTAATAAATATGAGGAAGACTTACCTCATCTTTTCTATAACTGTGATGTCTCTCTTAAATTTTGGAACGATGTTAGTGACGAGTTATTTGGGCAAAGCAATGTTAATTATAGGCTTTCATTAAAAGATGTCATTTGCACTATTTCACACACACAAAAAACATTTGAGTATGGTGTTAATTTCTACATCTTACAAGGTAAATATTTTATTCATAAACAAAAATTTGCAAATTGTATACCAAAATGCGATATATTTTTATTACAAATGGAAACTTTGAAAAAGTCTCTAATACAAATTAAAAACAAAACGAATGATTTAATGTTAGATTTCATATTAGATTTCAATTTTTCTCTGGTGCTGACCCCCCACTGTAGTCGATGATTGTATAAGTTATTATTATTATTATTATTATTTCTAATAACACTTTGTAATACTCTTTTTTTGCCCCACGTTATGATTTGCTTAATTATTAATTATAGTTGTGTTTTTGCATTCATGTAATGTTACTGGATATAGTTTATATCTGAATTTGTATTATAACTTTATGTAATGGTTCAAGCTTATAATAAATAATAAAATGTTGAAATAAGTTGAATAAAAAAAAACCTATTTGCATATACTGTTGTAAACAAATCGAAAGGTGCAATTTTATGAATGATATATTCAACATATTTGATACTTTTTAATACATTTTTTTTAACTGTAGTGGTCACCTAACTGAATTTGCCACCATTGTGCACAATAAACATATTCGAAATTGACTTAAATGCAAAATTTTTACAAAGAGATTTAAAAATGCCTCAAAAACTATACGATTTAATTAGTTTAGACCATTAGACAAGTGTGTGCTGCATACTATTGACAATATTGAGCTAAAGCTTTACTTCACAAATTTAAATCATAAATCATTTTGCAATCTCTGTCAGTCAATCACAATTAGATATTTTCCCAGAAATCAAACAGTCCTAACAAGCAGATATTTTTTTCTCTCTTCACTCATTAAAATGCACACTGTTGCAAATAAAAACAGGAATAACAATCGCCAGATTGAATAAGTGTAATTTACAACCTCTTTTTTACCAACTTATCACCATTCCCACATACTTGCACTTTGATACTTTCAACAGTGTCGATCTTGTTTTCAAGCCAATTAGAATAGTTATCAATTTTAATTGATGTATAAGCGGACAAATCAAGTAGCGAATGGCAGAGACAGAACTGTAACTAGCCAATTAAATGAGGGCAAACAGGCAGGAGGCGGGACTTGAGTGGAGGAAGCGCAAGAGCGAGCTCGGTGGCCGTTCTGTCACGAGCTCCGTCCGGGAACCCCGACCGAACGAAAAGTCTCGTACATTATTGACGACTAATTATAGCCAATATTCACCTTTCTGTCGAAAAACAGCTTCGTCAGATTAGTTCGTCAAGAAGCAGGATTCCCCGTTGTCCTATCGCGGTCCTTTGGGTGATGTATTCTAACATTTGATAGAGCTAGCCCAGCTCGCTAGCTGTTTGGCTAGCTTGCCGTGCGTGACTCAAAGTCAGAGAGGTATCAATTGTTATTTTAACACCATCGACGTTTAGGTGCGTACCCGTCACTTGAAACAACACGTTGGCTTGCTTTTTAATTAGCCCGTGCCGCAACGTAAGCTTATGCTTCACATCGCTTTCCCATTGAAAAGAGTTCACGGGATTGAATGAATTAACGTTAGCCAACGGAAACCCCAGTCGCGCCGACTCCCCAGCTTCTCTCTCTCCCACCGCATTCACTTGTTTTATCCACATACAGTCTCGCCGCGTTATTTTTGTGTTCAACGAGCGTTTCAGGTTTAATTCAAGGCTAAATTGCAGCTAGTATTTGAGTTCGTGATAGTTAGCTCGCTAGCTCGGTGAACTCACCCACCGCCAGTTAAACCTGCACCTCTGAACATCTGAAAGTCATTTATTTCGTCTTGAAGCCGGCTTGGAGATAAGAACCCTGCAAACATGCCGGCTGTGTCGAAAGGAGACGGAATGCGAGGATTAGCGGTGTTCATTTCGGACATCAGGAACTGTAAGTGCCCCTGTCACACTCAAACACCATTAGTCATTTTCTAACGCGAACATCTGTGTTCAGCTCTTCCTATATACGCCCTACGCTGAATCAAATGGCTCTGTTCTGCATTGCTTCGCTGTGCTTTCCAGCCGGGGTGAATCGTGCCAGTCAGATCAGTGGCTCTTGATGAGGCAGATCAGGAGAGTAATCGCTGATCTCTGAGGCCCGTTAGCTTTAGCTCCGGTAATGATGGAGTGATGCTTCATCGGCAGACAGTCCGCTAGGCCGCCACCGAAAACCGCGTCTTTCCTCTGCAGATCGCCTATCCAGCATGTCTTGTCTCTCGTCACCTTGACTTGCTGGGTAGCGGTTGATATCGCTGTTCGCCAACAGGACACGTTTCAGTTGTGTTTGTCACGATAATCCAGTTATCAAGCTGTCGCCTTGAGCTACGCGTTATAGGAGGGTCATCTTGTTAAGATATATCTCTGGTGTTCTGCATCTGCCTGTGTTATAACTCTAATTTTACCTCTTAAAGATTGCTGTAGAGTTTGATAACAGTTTCTTGATGTTTTTCTTGATGAGTTTAAAGAATAACTCCAAATATGATTTTGCTCTTCGTTTTCTGTTGATCATTGTAAAATGTTTAATGCCATTTGAACTTTGTGATCGGTGCAAGATATAAATGAGATATAAATGAGAGTCAGTTGTTTTGCCCATAAGTTTAGAATTGGTATCAGAGGGCTTGGTTTGAGTAGAGTAGTTTGTATCTTGCATCATATTTTGGCACCACACTTGCACACAATTCCAGGAATCTTGTTTTTTGGCATGCCTGTATAGTTGTTGTATATGCACATTTTTATAAGGATCTTAATCACACATCATTGCATACTAAAAGAATCAAGAATCACAGAATCAAGGCATTATGTACAGTGCATATGTTTGTGAAGATGACGCTCCTATTTACACAAAAGCATGTTACATTCTCATTACTTGATTGTCAGTATGACATTTGAAGATATCTCGAAACATGGCACAGTACTATTATGATTGGATTATTTTGTGATCAATATACAGTGCCACAAAGATTTATAGCATTTATATGTAATATTGTTAGTGATTTGATCCCATTACCCATCATTCATGCCGTACTTTCTTTTATAGCTTATAAAATCAAAATTAATCTAATACATTGTCATACAATCCATGTCCAAAGTGATTTATTACAGTTTTTGGAGTGTCACCCGATGACATCAGAGTGCTTTGTGGGTGTTTGGTAGTTAAGGGATATGTTCAATTTATAATTTATTAATTGCTATTCTTCTCAGATGTTCATTTATAGCTGACACTGCTTGAATGATCCGTTTTCAGATATATTTAATTTCAGCATTGTGTGCTAGTGAGTGACAAAAGCTGCATCAGAAAATAATTGTATTTGAGGTCATTGTTAGCTCATCAAAACAAATGATTTAAATGATCAATGCCTTGAAGTCAGTTAGTTTTTATTTTATTAGTTTATCCCTATTACAGTGCACATTAGGTGTATGTGTTTTTAGTACTGAACAGTCTGAGACACTTGATGTTTTATTCCAGCAATCTTGCTTTTTTCATCTGAATGTAAAAATGATCTTCGCTATGTTTATTCTCTTGCTTTTGCAATCACATTGCATGTTACTGCAAGCTTTCACACCGATAAGCCAGCCATTGCACAGCTCAAACTTTTTGTAAATGGTTGAAACAATATGTTGACCCATGCCACTTACAGCTATGTCAGGTTACTTTGGTAGAATGAGTTTATTCTCTCAGTGTGGATGAAAACTAATTCAATTCTGTTTTGTAGTCTGAATAAAAAAATTAGTGGGACGACTCGATTACCATTCTTATAAAGAGAGCTGGTGATAACTGTAAATGACATTTTAATGAATTCATCAAAAATAGCATTTCAAAAACCAGTAAAAGCCTGTGCTTGGTCAACAGTTAGTCTGACTTGTGCCTTGGAAATGATTACAATCTTATAGAACTATTCAATATCTTTAGATTAGAAAAGACTTTGCAGGCACCATAATGCACAAAATATGATGTCAGCACTAATATATTTGCAGCAGTTCAAATAGCTCTTTTTTGGTTCTCTGAGCATTATCTTCTGTGTCAGCAGTTAATTGCATGTCGTCAAATCCCTTTTTGAAAAATGCATATACAAGGCAAAGCGTATTTATCCATGTACGTATCACTGCAGCCCGGAGATTACATCACAAATAGGCTGGATTTAGGGATGGTGTAGGTGTAGTAGGCATTAATATAACACCACAGGTTACTGCAGGGTTAGGTTTAGGGTTGGGGTAGGTGTAGACGTTATTAAAAAATAACAAGTTACTGTGAGGTTGTGTTTAGGGTTTTGTGGTTGGTGTAAGCATTCATAAAAAAAAAAAAGGCTGCACTGACTCAGACCTTTGTTTATACGCTTTTCAATTTATCCATTGTGCACAAGTAACATTGGAGCAAAATGAGAAATCTGAAGATTTTCATAAGGGTGATTGATGGAGGGAATATTAAGAATTGGACCACCTGTGTGCATATGGTTTAGAGGCAGTGGAAAATGTTGCAGTTTCTCTCAGGAGTTTTTGAGACTGGTGAGTGGACCTTAGCCCATCTAGAGGGAACTATATAATTTTTTTGTAATGTAATCTCTGTCCACGTTTGAACCGATTTTGTAAATTAATGCAATAAAAAAACAATATTAATAATAATTATTATTAATAAATATAATAGTATAATAAATATTTTAGTGGATTGTGATTTTTGTGAAATTGCAGTACTTTTGACTTAAATTCTGTGCTTGCAAGAGATAAATCAAACAAGTTATTAAATTTTATTTTGAACGAAATGTGATGTGGGCTTTTGTTTTTGTGTAATTTGATAAATGCTGTTTCTGTGAAAACAAATTTGGCCATTAAAATGTTGCACATTATGCAAAAGTTAAAGTAGAGTGTGACTGGTGCTCATTGTTTTCCCAAATTTACACAAAAGTCAGAGCATATTATGCAGACATTGGGTGTGTCTCGGTCAGCTCTACAGTTCAGCAGTCAGTGTTCTGTTGCACAAAGCTAGCTGAACAAACTCTGAGTTGCAGAGTAGGTTTAGTGTTGACAAAAACAAACATAATCTGGACTAAACCTCGAGTTGACAGTCGGTTCTAAACCAGAGTTTATGATTGACTCTAGACTGCATATGACAGATAGCAAACAGGGAATTGCATAAAACATTCGGGATAAACAATAAGTCACATGTGATTGTTGTGCACATTTGTCTGTAAAGCTAGCTCTATTATTAGTTGTGAATCTCCAGCACATGTGTTCAACTAGAGCGGAGTTTACTACACTGTCACAGAGCCATAGTTTTCTGCCAAGCTACGCAAAATATTGCATGTGATTTATTATCATGCAAATCTCAAATAATCATTCAGCAATATTGACAGCTGTTTACATAGCTTTTCAGTGAACTATGGCCCTTTGTAGTGAATGTTGCTAATGTTAAACCTGAATGCACATGCTTCTGTGAAATGATGCCTCATACACAGAATAAAGCATGCAACATATTTTTTATGATATGATTTTCAGGAGTGACGGGGTTTCTAACATTACATACATACATTATTATAAGTAAAATTATAAGAAGAATTCCAAGAAACCAAATGTTGTCTTGGTCATGTGTTTATTAATCCTGTTGAATTGTGTGGAAGCAGGATAAACATAAAATGAAACTACGCTAAGGATTTCACATAGACTAGTGTTTTCTGGGTTTCTTTGTTTTTGGTTTGGTTGTTCTGTGTGACTCGTGAGAGAAAGCGCCCTCTGACCTTCTAAAGGAAATTTCCGGCTGAACATCATTGTCTTCCACATCATGTGAGGAAAGTTCGATCACAGCATTGGCTAAATCGCAAATGAGGTTTTATGTCGATTAATATTTCAGCCCTATGAAACATCACATCGGTTTGATTCATTTCTTGTGAGAGAGTCAGCAGAATTTACCTTTTGTGTTCTCTCTGGGCAAATTTGAAACTGGATTTGTGTATTTGGCCTCAGGTCTTTGATCAGTGAGTCTACAATTTTGAGGTTGGTCTCAATCACAGATTTCTTCCCTTGCACTGAAACATACCCTGCACAGCATTGATGCTCACGTATCCTTAAGTGTAGTTCGGAAGCACAAAATATGAATCTAAGGAATTAGTTAATAAGTTAATTAGGAATAAGTTTTTTTTAAATTAGTTTTTTAAATAAATATTTTTAAAATGGGTGTAAAGCTATAAGCAGCAGGTAAAGGAGTAAGCGTGATGAGAATGAGAAAGAGGAGAGAGTGAGCAACAGTAATCTGTAAAAGGCCCTTTCTGACTCTGGCTAAAAATCAGAGATAAAACTTTAGGTAATGCTAGGTTTTTATATTTAAAGAGTGCTTATTTAAATTTAGACAAACTTTCCTGCTTTGAAAGGACCGAACATTCCTTGGGAACCTGAACATTTGAAAGTAGGGTTTATCAGTGTTCAAATGCAGTGTTCAATCAGTGTTCAAATGAAGGGCTTTTTTACACTGGTGATTATCGTGTGAACTCAATGGTCGATCAGCAGCGATCAAGAATCCACTCAGCAATGCTCAAATTGTAAGCGGGAAATGCTCTCATCACATTTTAAAATTTTAATACAGATTTTAAGCCCTAAAGGCACTACCAGCATCGCAACCAATAACCATGACCAAATAATTCAGAAGCAGCTCTTTTCATAGGATAAGAAAACCTTATTAATAATTAGACACTGATGCGTCATTGAAGTATTCGCAGGCCTATGCTACAATTTCACCAGTGACGCTGCCCCAATAGAGATTTTAAACATGGAAGGTGAATATAGGGAGGAAAAGCTCAAAATTAGTCACTTGTTTCATACAATTAAACAATTAACAGGTGCTGATATTGTCTTAATTGATGTTCAACACACATTAATCTGTTTTAGTCCAGGGTTTCATGACCCATTTAATGTTGCAGGTTATAACAATGTATTAATCCCTACTTTAGTCTTAAATAGTATTAAAAACATCTGTAAAATATTAGTTCTTGTGTTGTTTATAAATGCCAGTATAGTGATATGCCTAATGAAGATGTTTTTGTTTCACTATATCCGTGCCCCATATGAAGTGAGCCAGTGTCCTCACTGTCCTCACCAGTGGCTGAATTTGTTACTGATTTACAATTGAGCTGATTGAGATGCACTCATGGAATTTGCTATGGTCACTTAGAACTGAATGAATGTGCATACTCAGATGTAGAAAACACTAGATCACTAAGTGAGGGTGTGAAAAAAGGGTGCGCTTTCCTTTGAAAGATGCAGCATAAACAGACTTATTTAAATGAGTCACAGCTTTCTTTGATTTGATAAGGGGATTAAGCCATTAAAGCCAACTGTGCTTTAGATTTGACTTGTTTTGGCAGATGCTCTTACAAAGCACTGGCACAAAACACAAATATGAAGACCTTAATGTTCTAATGAGAGGTTTAAATATATTTTCAGCTTATGAAACTGGTCAGGTTTGACTTGAATAATGCAGCCTACCAGTTTGCATGGCATTGATTTAAACTGTACATAATGTTTATCTTTTGATTGCATATTCACAAGAATATACCTTTTATCGTTCAAGGGTCAAATTGTACGTGTTGTCTGATTTTGTTAGCCATAAGGGAAGGCTTGAAATGGTTTACACACTGGCACCTAGGCTAATCATTCCAGGGGCTTTATCCTGTGTAACCCCCAGCCCACGAGAAATGCTGCTATTTCCTGTCGTCTTTCCTGGTTTCCTGTCCTCCTCATTTATCATCATCTGCTTATTCGGCCATCCTTTTCTTTCTTTTCAATGCACCAACTCTTATAATATTGGTAATCACACAGCTCTAACCTCAAACAATGTTTTTTTTTTTTTTAATTATGAACCTAATCAAATTACGAACATCCTTAAAATAATTACAGATATTTAAAGAGCCACAATTTTATTCAGGTCTTACAAGCACAATTGAATGCTGAAATGATGTCTAGGAGAAATGCATCTTTCGTTCTGGACTAAAAAGCTCAGCACAGTTATACAGTCTAAGCTGTGCTGTGGTGAATGCAAATACTTATCTCCATTTGTGGTGAGATTCAAGCAGCAGCTGGGCATTTTGTCAGCTCATGTTGCTTCTTGCTATGTTCAGATCACCCAGTGATAAACAATTGCTCTGCAGTGTCAGTTGAAGTCTTGGTGTTTTCTGTTTTTCTCCTCAGGTAAGAGTAAGGAAGCTGAGATCAAACGCATAAATAAAGAGTTAGCCAACATCCGCTCAAAGTTTAAAGGAGACAAGGCTTTGGATGGATACAGCAAGAAGAAGTATGTGTGCAAGCTGCTCTTCATCTTCCTTCTCGGCCATGACATTGACTTCGGCCACATGGAGGCTGTCAACCTGCTCAGCTCCAACAAATACACAGAGAAACAGATTGTAAGTCATTGTCTATATTAAGCTCTTAAATGGATGATGTGTAGGGCTGCACGATTCTGGCTAAAATGAGAATCATGAATGGGTTTTTTTTTTTTGCTTAAAATCAAGATCACAATGTTCTCACGATTCTGTAGATGTAAAATAAAGGTTAATATGAGTAGGTTATTATTATTGTTTATTCTCAAACATATGGTAAAACAACACTAATAATATTAGACCCATGTGTAGGTCTACTGTTGGTTAAAATGCTAAAATCTGTATAGACTTGGAATGGTGGACCTGAACAGACTTTCAATATGTCCTGTTTGTTAATTCACAGTAATCTGATGGCATCAGAATACAACTATTCATAATTCTGAAGTTGAACTATCGAGACATATGCCTGTCATTTGTCATTGACAACAACATTAGACCATGTTTTTTCACAGGTAAAATGAGACATTTGTTATTATCGAATTTCCTCTTGCATTATATTCAACATTATATAGGCTAGAGTAGTTATACTGATACAGTAAACATTTATTTTCATGCACAACACTACGTGTTAGCTATGAAAGAAAAAACATGTCAAATGCTTGTCGTAATCATAACTGTAAAATGTGTTATGATCATTTAAATAATGTGCGCACTGTTTCACTTCCAAGTGCGGCTCATAGCTGCCGTCACTGTGAGAAAAAACAAAAAACACAGACATGCAAATCATACCTCCCGCATGGCCATCGAACGATCGCTCTGTGCAACAAACTGAACATTATTTACAACTTTCATTCATTCATTCATTTTCTTTTCGGCTTAGTCCCTTTATTAATTCGGGGTCGCCACAGCGGATTGAACCGCCAACTTATCCAGCATTTGTTTTACGCAGCAGATGCCCTTCCAGCCACAACCCATCTCTGAGAAACACATCCATACATTCTCATTCACACACATACACTATGGACAATTTAGCTTACCCAATTCACCTGTACCGCATGTCTTTGGACTGTGGGGGAAACCGGAGCACCCGGAGGAAACCCACGCAACCACGGGGAGAACATGCAAACTCCACACAGAAATGCCAACTGGCCTAGCCGGGGATCGAACCAGCGACCTTCTTGCTGTGAGGCGAACGTGCTACTCACTACGCCACCGTGGCGCCCCTATTTACAACTTTATTAGATGTTATTCACAACCTATGCAGGTTTTGCTCACTGAAGTAGGTGCACACGCGCGTTCTCGGTAGTAAACATACAGCTAGCAGTCAGCTCACGAGTGATTTCGCGGCAACGAATACATCATTATATTAAGACAGAAATGATACTTTTGGGTGAATTATACCCCATAAATGCAGTATGTGATTTAACGCCATTTGGAGGTGTCCATGTTGCTTTGGAGACTTGTGCGACTGCCTTAATGCTTCTCTCCTGACCTTAAAAAAAATAATTGGCTGAATCGTAGAAAAGCTTAATTAGGATTGTGTGTAGGGTCGAATCAAGATCGTGGTCTTTTTTTCGATTAATCATGCAGCCCTGGTGATGTGTTTAAGGTTTTTTTGCTCATCTTTGCCTTTTGTTTGTTGGGATTGCAGCACTGTGATCTTGTGAGTGTCTGTATAACTGTGTGTTTGTTGTACGTTATTGCACAATTTTCTGCTACTCACAAGCAGAGTAATTACAGGGTTCATATGTGAAGTGGCCAAAGCTATAAAGAAATTAAGCAAAATATGACAGTAGTTACAGGGTGTAATGGCATATGTTTGGTGATCACTTCTTATATGTCTACACTGGCATTTTGTGATGGTTATACAGTAAACTATCTTTATTATTTTATATGGTTTGGATATTAAGTACAAAAAATACAGTAATTTCTAGGGTAGGGCGATATTGCACAAATAATCATGATATCATGTTTCATATCATTCCATATCGATAATTATTGAATATTTTTTAACCATACAGTTACAGGTACAGTTGAAGTCAGAATTATTAGCCCCCCTGAATTATTAGCCCCCCTGTTTATTTTTTCAACATTTCTAAACATAATAGTTTTAATAACTCTTCTCTAATAACTGATTTATTTTATCTTTGCCATGATGACAGTAAATAATATTTTACTGGATATTTTTCAAGACAATTCTGTACAGCTTAAAGTGACATTTAAAGGCTTAATTAGGTTAACTGGGCAGGTTAGGGTAATTAGGTAAGTTAGCTTTAAGGGGCTAATAATTTTGAAACAAAAATTCTGACTTCAACTGTATATTAGGATTTTTTTAACCACTTTATTTAAATTTACCAACATTACTAAGGCAAATAGTCTTAATCGTTTTAATAGTCTAAACAAAAATATTCAAACAAAATATCGTATCTCTTTATAATAAAATAAACATAAGTGTTAAAGAGACTCTAAACTTGATAAATAAAATGTTACAAAGTGTGTGCAATGGTAAAGGTAGATCAACATCTGTAAGGTGTGAATAATAATGATACAGTACACCCTTAAACTCTGTAAACAAAACAAATTATGATAATCAAATCTGAGCTTTCAAGTAAAGGAACCAACCATTATTATTCAAATACATACTGCAACATTACAAATTGTGAAGTTAGATGACTACATTACCACTATGCTAAAAAAAAAAATCAGTTGGGGTGCTAGTGGATGGGATGCACAAGAAAAGAAACAAAAAAGCCACTCTGGCAACATCCTTGCATCCTTTTTCTCGTCACCGCTGCTATACTGCACTCATTTTTGCGTGTGTTATTCTGACCTGAATTGACGAGCGCGAGCGCAGTTTTCTTCACTATTTTCTTTTCAATTTTCCCCTGGCATCACTTGAAACTAGGCGACAATCAACCGTTTACTTAGAGGTTGACAAACAGACAAACCGCTGCAGCTCGATACAAGTTTATGGCATTCGTAAAAGTTCAGATTCGCAGCGTTAAGGAGAATGCTCTAATATAATTAGCACTGGGTCAGGATTTAAGTGTTGATCAAGGACATCTGAAAGCACTTTAAAAACCTCATTCCAGAATCCCTGTATTTTATGACAGAATACAAAACTATGAGCTAAATCAGCTTCTGATTTGCACTTATCACAATGGGAGACGTATTGGGGATAATTCTGTGTAATTTCTTTAAGTAATGTAGCCTATGTAGGACCTTGAACTGGATGAGGCATAATCTAGTATTGATTGATTGTTTATCAATATCCTCTAAGCTATTCTGCCAAATCTCTTCTGAAATTTCGATGCCAATCTCTCGTTCTCATTCTTCTCTGATCATCTTTGTAGCGGGGGCCATAGCTGCAAATAACCTTTCATAAATTAGAGATAATTGATGTGTTTTTGATTATCATATTTAATAAAACTACAATAGACATTATACAAGTATAAGTATTAATTACAAGACGTAAACAATAAGAAATAGAGATGTTAGGCTATTTGGTAAACAAAGACATACATCGTACAACATGATATATATATATATATTCATTAATTCCTGAGTTTAGTTTAGTCATACGCTGACCTTAACTGAATATAAATGTTTTCAGTTTTCACTGTTCTCTTTTTGTTCTCAGTGTCAGTACAAACAGATCTAGTGTGCTGAGTGAATGGCCTTCAATGTATGACTACTATTGAATTACATAGTTCTTAAGCATGGGATCAGTGCATTAAAAAAACTGGTATAGGTATAGGATTCTGAAGGTATGATAACCTTGGATAAAATTATCATGCTATTGTGATTACTGCTCTAAAATAATTTTTTTTAAATGTCTGGGTAAAAAAAAATCCCCCTTGAACACAAAATATTATATTTTTTGAAACATTTATAATGTTTTGAGCAATAAACATGTCAGGCTAAATAATTCAAATGAATCACTGACTGCTGTTTTGGTTAGTTTCAATTACAGATTTCTTTACTATTTAAAATGGCATCTTTGGGTATCTTTTCTGCTGAAGATACTGTTGTCCTAAAAAAAAAAACATAAGTAAAAAATCTTACACATACTGTAGGAACGGTATAGCAGGAAATTTTGGTGGTTTCAAAACCTTGAATTTTCTGTGGTATACCTTGAAAATGGTTATCGTCCCATGCCTATTCAGCAGATTTAGTTTTAATCGATTAAACGAGCGAACATAAAGACATTTTATAATTGCATAAAAGATTTGTTTCAGATTAAGATTTTGAACTTTTAGTTTCATCAAAAACTCCTGTAAATAGTAGCACATTGTCCACAAATACTAAGCAGCACAGCTGTTTTCAACATTGATTCAATAGTAATCTTAATCAGCATATTAGAGTAGTTTTTGAGGGATCATGTGACACTGCAGACTGGAGTAATTCTTGCTGATTATTCAGCTTTGTCCTCACCTGAACAAATTGCATATATTAAAAATATTTATTGAAATAGAAAAAAAAATATTTCACTGTATCCTGGTTTATTTTTTATTTTTTGCAAATACTTTGGTAAATCTTCTTTCATAAACATTTTAAAAATCCCCCCAACTCATGTTGTACTCAAACAGTAAAGATGCAAATGTATGGAAATATTAACTAAGGAAACGGTTTACTCTTGAGAAAGTTATATCCGTAAACAGCTAGATGTCTCTGATGAATGTGGCTTCAGCTAGTGACAGTCAGCAACAGATGTGTTTTTAGCTTGTCAGAGAGGCTTAGTGGCACTCCATGCCATGTAGACCTACCATGAGGTCTAATTATCTCCTGCTGATCAAACACCCACTCTAGCAGCCACATTCTCATCAGCCACGCAGCTCTCCACGGGGGAGCACTGACAGAAGCGGGGCAGAATCTGGGCAATCTAAGCATGTTTCAGTACGAAAAGGAAAACAAACTGAGGGCCATTCTGAGTCAGCTTATCTCTCCCCTTGAAAAGGAAAGGCAGTGAAGTAACATTTACAATGCAAACTAGCTCATCAACCATGTTGTTACTAAACACCACATGGTCATAGCACTTGTTTTTGGATTATGTTCTGAATGGCAAAATGAGGGAAATTTACAGAGTTTGAATGAATTTTGGAGGGCTTGCAGAGCTGTTCAGATTTATTTTCCACATTGCTGGAAAACATTTGAGGTCAAGTATCTTGTTATCCTTTTGTAAAAGTCCTTTTCACAGCAAGATCTTTGTGTATAATGCTGAAGAATGTGGTGATGTCATCTTGTTTTGACCTGCTCCTCCCATACGGGGAAAAATACATTCAATCCTCATTTCCCATGAGCCCAGCCCGAAACTATAGCAAGCTTTTTCAAAGAAATGAGTAGAAGATTTCAGTACCCTAACATACAACTCCAACAGATTCCTCATAGCTTTAATACTAAAATAATACTTAAATGCACATTAAAATGGTTTCGAAACCTGATTTAGGTCACCCAGTGGTATGTTTTAGTGTGCTTACATAAATAATTGGTCATAACCTCAGGCTAATCTTTTCAACACGTTAATTAGCTTTTGCTGTAATAGATGGTTTTCCCAGGGATGGGTTGCGGCTGGAAGGGCATCCGCTGCGTAAAAAATATGCTGGATAAGTTGGCGGTTGATTCCGCTGTGGCGACCCCGGATTAATAAAGGGACTAAGCCGACAAGAAAATGAATGAATGTAATAGATGGTATTAAATTTAACTAGCAGTACATCATGGAAGTTGAATTTTTGATGCTGGTTTTCCAAAATATTACAATCAAGCAAAGACCTCTTAAATAACAATTGTGCTTGAGCTAGTTCTTTAAAAATAAAGGTTTGCTTTATAATTTACTCAACCTCAGGACTTCTAAAATGTAGACGTCTTTTTACCAAGAGGTTAAGCTAAAGATTTCTTCAATGTTCTATTGAGGTTAAAGGGCCATGAAACACCAAAACACATTTTTTGAGCTGTTGACAGTCATATATGTGTCCCACGTTGCTATAAACACTATTAGGACACATATAATTGACTAAAAAGTGAAAATTGGTTGTTTTTGCGTTATTTCGAGCAAATTTGTTCTTCCGGTTTGAAACGAATTTTTGAAGCTGCGTCACGCCGATGAGATCCTTGCGTATATTCCAGCATGGACAGTGGACGTCTGTCCCGGCCAGCACGTTCTGACGTCTCTGTGTGTTCGGCATTAATTCATGAGCTAGACTTGGTTCAAACCAACCAGAGCGCTCTATTGTGTACGCAGCGCAACTTCATTCATATTCATGATTGCTGCGAATATTGTACCTTACAGCAGTTGCGGAAGACGCATCAAGCGCGAGTTATTTACATGTTAAGTCAATGCAAAAGGCCGAATGGCGCCGCGCTTAACGCCGCAATTCGCGCGAATCGCTTTAGTTTGAAAATGAAATGAAAATGAGCTTCAGCGGACGTTCGCGCCGCGTTAACCAATCAGGAGCTTGCTCTTGTGGGGGTGTGATTATGACGTAGCGCCTGTTGTTGTTGGTGTCCTGAGGGAAAACTCGGCTCGGTCAGAAGCACCGCTGAAAGCTTCCATCATCCAGGTACAGTTTCTGGAGGAGTTTATGAGCTCACAGAGCTCCGTGCACCTCTGAAATAATCTAATGGACTATCAGCCTTCATCAGTAGACTATCAGTGGAATATCAGCCTTCATAAAGCACATAAAACAGTTATTCTCTCTATAAAACAACTGTTAGCCATTTAGCAATAAAGCTACAGTCACCAAGCCATAGACAGAAGCCCTGCCCATCACGCGAATCCGAAAATAAAGAGAAACTGCCGTTAAAGTCAACAAATTAATAATTTGGCAAATAATTTGATTACTGATGTCCATGTATACACAGTCTGTGTGAAAAGGAGCGCGTGCACAAATGGAAACTCCCATTTTTATGCAAAACCTTCCCTCTTTCCCCTTCCCCGACACCTAAACAGAGCTAGACACGCCCACTTTACTGAGCTTTTCCAAACTAGAGATGTGAAAACACCACGCTGAGACTGGGGGGTTTCGTGGTCCTTTAAGCAAACAAAAAACTTAGTGAAGGTGACGAAATTAAGAAATTTTTAATAGGTGTAAATTTATTCCTTTTAAAGGGCACCTATTTTATCCCTTTTTCAAGATTTAATACAAGTATTTTGTGTCTGTAAATTGTCAGCTCAAAACACCCATCAGATTATTATACCTTTCAGAAGTTTGTAATTCAGCTCTGAGCATCTTGTAGCTGTTTTGTTGTTTTTGGTTTTGTGTTTAATGCTGGTTTTCCCCGCCCACCGTTCCCTCATGCCTGTCAGAGTGTGCCACAATCTCTGGCTGCGTCAGATAAACAGCACAGTCACAGACATGAAGAAAGCAGATCCCGCGTAACTTTTGTGAGAAATACTACAGTAAGAACCTTTCCAATGATTATTTGATGTATTTGTTGTGGAGGTAAGTCAAGTCTTTCGATGAGTCACTCACAATGTCGTTACAAAGTTCATGCAGACATACACACACAGAGAGCATGTTTAACTTTGCACTGTTTTTGCACAGCAAATGTGACAAGATACATGTTAATTTCCGCTGCTTTATGGATATCTTTTATGTTAATGCACAAAATAAACCTGATTTAACGTCTACAAACCGGGATTGAAGCATCTTCTTTTATAATTGTACTGACATGTGGCTGTGGTGATAAAGACGGTAAAATGTTTTAAACTTGTATAACTCATTATTAATCACATTTGATGATGATTTATGATCACAGAGAGCTGAACAGTTGTTTTGTACACATCCTGTCGTGTGTATATGATTATACGTGGTACTACGGAGACATGCTAATACGCGGCTGCCAATCAGTTTGGTGGGTGGGGAAACCACACTCCTGGTCACGTTGTGGTGAGCCTCAAAATGGAAGGGATTTGGATCCTATTTCAATGTCAGGAAAAAAAAAAGTCTTTTTTGTCTTTATATCATCCTAATAAGACTGTGGACACACTACCTACACACAGTTCTGTCCAAACAGCTTACAAGAGATGATTTTCATCATACTGTAGGTTCCCTTTAAATTATTGTTTTTAAGATAGTCTGCCTCTATCTTCCTGCATAAATTGTGCATGACAGAATAAGGAAAAAGAACACCGAAAATTAAAGTCTTCCTGAAACGGGCAAGAAGGAATACAAAAGCTTATAGAGCGAAGTGCTTTTTTTTATATATAGTTTATATAGTCACAAACTGTAATAACGGTGCTCAGATACACCAAACAGAGCAAATGATTGATTTTTGCTAGCTTATTGTTGCAGAATGCAGATCAGTTGATCCTTATCATCTTGCAAGACACATTTTCTCCGAACCGCCAGAATGTAAAAGCACGTACAACATCACCATGAAGCAAAAGTGGAAAAGAGGCAATTTAAGCGAGCTTCAGCCCTTGCAGCTGTGAGGGAGACGCATTAGCTCAGCGAGGGGGAAAATCTCTCTCTCGTGGTTTAGTGCTTATCCACTGAGCTTGCTGCACTGCCACTCTGAGCCTGTTTGAAGATGACAGTTCTTCAGTGACGCCATCCTCATTTTAGATTTACCCCACACTCATTTGATCAGGGTGTGGAGTGTGCGCAAAACAGAGTATAACTTCTTTTTGCTTCTTTCTCTTTCTGGCCTCTCCAGGGATATCTGTTCATCTCTGTGCTGGTGAACAGTAACAGCGAACTGATCAGGCTGATTAACAATGCCATCAAAAATGACCTGTCCAGCCGTAACCCCACCTTCATGTGTCTGGCTCTGCACTGTATCGCCAATGTGGGCAGCAGAGAGATGGCCGAGGCCTTCGCTGGAGAGATCCCACGCATCCTCGTGGCTGGGTGAGCACTGACTTGAGCCTGTAGAGGTTATGGGGATTCAGTCTGAAGGACTTTGCAAAGAAGGAACTAGATTGTGTGAGATGAAAAAAGAGGTCTAATAAAACAGGAAGTGTAAATTCACTATGTCACTAGGAAGAAAAGTTAAATCATATGTTTTGTGCAATAGAAGACACTTAGTTTTAACCTTTTTATCCATTTCCAAGCATTTCTGTTCTGTAACTTCATGTCTTTCAGGTTAGTTGAAGTAAACTATCCAAAATAAACACTTATTGTGTTTCATTTATTAGACTTTATGCAAGTTCATCTGTAGATTTCAGTTAAAGTTCATCAGACAGTCCAAATTTATTAAACCTGCTTATTGATTTCAAGCCAAATAAGCCTTCTTAGTGTTCTTAGTGTCTGACCGAGTAAATTAGTATTTTGTAAAACAAAGTTAATTTTTTTTAGGGAGCCAGTGTGTGATTCACTATGATGATGTGACGTTTCACTCGTAAGTGCCACAATTATAAAACAAAGGAATATCATCAGCACAGCTTGTGATAGCTGGAATAGTTTTAACTGCAGAGTGATTACTGTACACAATCAAATAAGTGTCACTGTGGGGGCTCTAGCGTATAAGCGCTTATCAGGGTGATCAAAATATTGATTTTGAAGATGCTGGAAAAGGTAGTTTGAGTATATAGACAGGATCATGACATAGCCAGATGAGACCGCATAAAATAACCCCTATGAAGTTTAACAGGAAATCAGATATGCAGCTTTTTATAATTTATTTCTTTAGAAAAAAAATATTAAAAAAAAAAAATTAACTTTTTTTTTTACAGCTGCCATTTTATTTATTCTTTTTTTTTGTCAAAAATCATGAGAATATTTAGTAAAGATCATTTTACATGAACATATTTCATTTTTCTTTTTGTAAATGTATCAAATCTTAATTTTTGATTAACTATTCATCTTAATAAGGACTTGATTTTTTTCAACTTTAAAGGGGGTTTTCTCAGTATTTTAAACTCTCAGATTCCAGATTTTCAAATTGTCATTGATCGGCTAAATATTGTCTTATCCTAACAAACCAAATATCAACGGAAAGCTTGTTTGTGTGATGTTTGTGAGAAATTAACCTTTATGACTGATTTTGTGGTTCAGTGTCATGTGTGTATGTGTGTATGGGTTACTAAAGACATGAATATTGGCAAAGCATTCATGTATGTATAGGTTAATTTACGTGAATGAGTGCTGCGGTAGATGGCTGATATAGTTCCTATTCTAATAACAGGGACACAATGGACAGTGTGAAGCAGTCAGCCGCGCTCTGTCTGCTCCGCTTGTATAAGACCTCTCCTGACCTGGTGCTTATGGGTGAATGGACCTCTAGAGTGGTGCATCTGCTCAATGACCAGCACATGGTGAGTCTGGCACACAGGAAACCACAACCTAATCATGTTCACACATGCTTGTCAAAATATGCACATTTTTGTGTGGTTATATTTTGTGTTCTTAAGTTTCTGATGTTCTTCTCTTTTAGGGTGTAGTCACCGCTGCCATCTCTCTAATCACCTGTCTCAGCCAGAAGAACCCAGATGAGTTCAAGACTTGTGTGTCACTTGCCGTGTCTCGGCTCAGCAGGGTGAGTGTGTGTGATGTGTGTTTATACAAGTCTGAACCAGAGTGTATTCAAGAGATGTAAACACACTGCACTGAAAGACTAAGCTTTTTTGGGGGGTTTGCTGGAAAGTGTGGTTATCTGTTTATTTTACCTGGCATTGTCTATCAATGTGGTGTGAAACTGACATAAAATTAGAAAATTACACGACAGCTTACGGTTCTAGAACACAGGTGTCAAATCCTGTTCCTGGAGGGCCGCAGCTCTGCACAGTTTAGCTTAACCCTAATTAAACACACCGGATCAAACTAATTGAATTCTTTAGGCTTGTTTTGAGACCTGTGTTATAGATCATAATTTACTAAACTCACAACCTGTAAAATACAGTTTTCTGTCTACTAAAACAGAATACTAAAATGTTTTGTCAGCTAAATAGGTACTATTTTGTATTTTGTCTTTTACAACCCATATACTTCTGGCTCTTACTACCTTGTTTCTATTCCTGTTCTTTTCTACTCGATTGTTTCCTTTACCTGTCTATTTCTTGGTTCTGCTTGCAACTTTTTCCTAGATGTTCAACAAATGGCAGTTCCCAGTATTGTTAAAGACAGAAGAGAAAACACTTAAATGTTTCAATTTTAAGCAACCCCAGATTGATGTTCATTTGTTTGATTCATTCAAATGTTTTCCTTTCTCAGATTGTGTCCTCAGCCTCCACTGACCTGCAGGACTACACCTACTACTTTGTTCCTGCCCCGTGGCTGTCCTGCAAACTGCTGCGACTGCTGCAGTGTTACCCACCGCCTGAGGATGGTGCTGTGAAAGGACGGTTGGTTGAGTGTCTGGAAACCATCCTCAACAAAGCCCAAGAGCCACCCAAATCGAAGAAGGTTCAGCACTCTAATGCCAAGAATGCCATCTTGTTTGAAGCCATCTCTCTCATCATTCACTATGACAGGTGCCTGTTTTTATCATCGCTCACTATTTCTAAAAACTAAAAACTACTTTGCTTTTCTTTTTACATTAATGAACTTGCACCCTTTCGAGGTATATGCCACTTGACAGTCTGTGCAAACACATGTCTTCTATGTGTGTTTTTCACATACTTGTCAACTCAAGTGTCTATTGTTTTTGCTGTCTTCAGTGGTTGGTGGTTCTTGTTCTGTCTCCTCATTTTCTGATTTGGAAACAATGCAGTGTTGTCACCTTGTGAACAAAATAAATTTATATTTAAATATCAAAGCCAGGCATGGGGCAGTATAGGATTCTGACCAAACCACAAAAAATAATTTATATATGTGTATATGTATGTATAGTTACAAACCACAGTAAAATTTGAACCTTTTTTGTCCCATGCTTAATCAAATCACATTTTCTTTAGCTGTGTGTACACTGCATCTGGTTGAAAAAGAAATTGGGCTGCTCTGTGCTGCTGAATACATTGGTGACACAGTCATTGTACCCTAGTTTACATGTAGAAACATACAATTTTTGTTTTAGAAGCATCACATGAAAAACGAAAAGCTAGAAACCGATAATTGCATGCTGACACATTTGTTATGATTTCTACAAGAAAATTGTTCTTGCTTGTGTATCAGGAGTTAAGCCCATTGTTTAAAATGATCTGTTATGGTGTTTTGAGGCTTTAGTTTTCAAAGTGGCCATGTTTCTCCACAGCGAGCCGAATCTTCTTGTCCGGGCATGTAACCAGCTGGGGCAGTTCTTACAGCACAGAGAGACCAACCTGCGCTACTTGGCTCTGGAAAGCATGTGCACCCTTGCCAGCTCAGAATTTTCCCATGAGGCAGTTAAAACTCACATAGAGACAGTCATCAATGCCCTGAAGGTAAATGGATAGATTTTGGCATTCCTAAGAAACCACTTTTCTCTCTCTCTCTCTTTATTTTGACTGCTAAAAATATAAATGCAATGGCAGATTCATTAATTTATCGTTTATGGGCACTTTTTTTTTTACTAACAACTAAATTCTACTTGTTCTGCTGGCAGACTGAAAGGGATGTCAGTGTCCGTCAGAGAGCTGCTGACCTCCTTTATGCCATGTGTGACCGCAGCAATGCCAAGCAGATTGTGGCCGAGATGCTGAGTTACCTAGAGACAGCCGACTATTCCATTAGAGAGGAAATGGTGTGTGTCCCTTTTATCATCTCCACTATGCATCTTCAGTCATATATCTATGTTTTAACATGTAATCGCTGTGTCCGTAGGTACTGAAGGTGGCCATCCTGGCAGAGAAATATGCAGTAGATTACTCCTGGTATGTGGACACCATCCTGAACCTAATCCGCATTGCTGGCGATTATGTCAGTGAGGAAGTGTGGTACCGCGTCATCCAGATCGTCATCAACCGTGATGATGTGCAGGGATATGCAGCCAAGACAGTCTTTGAGGTAAAAGACACCAGATGTTCACTTCTTCTGCACAGATCCAGAAAGCTGACTTCCATCATCATTAAGACATTTAAATCAGTGCTTCATGGATTATGCTCTTTCTTTCATTTCTACAGGCTTTGCAGGCTCCAGCTTGTCATGAGAATATGGTGAAGGTTGGTGGTTACATCTTGGGAGAGTTTGGAAACCTTATTGCTGGCGATCCTCGTTCCAGGTAAGTTCATTAACCAATCAAAGCAATGTTTCCTTTTTATTTATGATTTAATGGTTTAGAAATAAGTGAACATTACCAATAAAGATAAAGCTCTGTGAAACTTTGGGACCATTTCAAAGGTATTACCACTTCTCTGGGTTTGCCATTTGTAGGTCTGTTATTTGAGTAAAATGTTCTTCAAAAATTTTAAAGGGGAAGCGCTCATCAGCAAAAGACTTTTAATAATTGAAAGTAAATTGTATGATAAATAAAATGATGTATGATCACTTTTTTTCTTTTGTGTCTAATTTTAACCCAGAAATAGTATGTTAACATAATAATATAATAAAAGTTGATCAAAGTAAAACCATAGAGTCTCCTTCAAGCTGGAAATGTAAATGTTTTAATAAAGACAAAGGCAAATTGTAATAATAAAGACACAGGCTAATTTCACAATGTATAAGATATCAAACATGTGTAAAATGTTTGGTGAGAACTTTTCCAGTTCAGTAAACTTTGATGTTATAGATGTGTTTGAATTATTTGAATTAGGACTGAACAATATATTGTTTGAGCATCCATATTGCAATGTGTGTATCCACAATAGTCGCATTGCAGGATTAGATTAGTTATTAAAGATTAAAGATCAAGATATTATGATGATATGATATAATGATGACCATGTTATTTTACGTTTGATCACTGTTTGTGATCACTGCTCTAAAATATATTCTTTTTAAATGTCTGGCTAAAAAACAAAACCTTTTTCCTCTTTGAACACAAAATATTTTATTTTGAGAAACATTTAAAATATTTTGGGGCAGTAAATCTGTCAGGCTAAATAATTCAAGTGAATCATTGACTTCTGCTGTTTTCATTTGTTTCAAAAACAGATTTCTTTACGCTTTACACCTAAAAAAAAATAAATAAATAAAAAAATCTTACTCAAACCTTTGGTACGGTATTGCAGAATATCTTGGCGGTATAAAAACCTTGACTATTCCATACTGCGGTATACCTTGAAAACGGTTATCGTCCCATGCCTAATTCATATTGCAATGTAATCATATATTGCAGCAAAAAAAAATTGTGATGTCAGATTTATCACAATATTGTGCAGCCCTAATTTAATATGCATTAATTATTTCATCAGGTTTTTATCTTTTAATTTTTTATAATCTGAATCTAATCTACCTTGCTTCCCTTCATCCTATCTCTTTTCTTCCATCTCTACAGCCCTCTGGTTCAGTTTAACCTGCTCCACTCCAAGTTTCACCTGTGCTCAGTCCCCACGCGTGCCCTGCTGCTGTCAGCCTATATTAAGTTCATCAATCTGTTCCCGGAGACAAAGAGCACCATTCAGGAAGTGCTGCGCTCTGACAGCCAGATCAGAAACAGTGATGTCGAGCTGCAGCAGAGAGCAGTCGAGTATCTCAAACTGTCCTCCATCGCCAGCACTGACGTCCTGGTGAGATCTCACACTTTTGCACACAATTTCTTGATTTGTGCCCTCGCCATTAGTTTGCATAATCCACTACATCGCTGTGTGTGACTGCAGGCCACAGTGCTCGAGGAGATGCCTCCATTCCCAGAGAGAGAGTCGTCCATCCTGGCCAAGCTAAAAAAGAAGAAAGGACCAGGAGCCGTGTCTGTGAATGAATTAGAGGAGGGAAAGAGAGAGGGAGGAGAACTCAATGGAGGAGGAGGAGAGAGAGGAGGAGACAACTCCACCATTGCTGCATCTAATGCTGTGAGACACAAACTCTCTTAATTCAAAACTATTTAATACAGTTGAAAAGTTGGGGTATCGTTTTTATTTTAACATTACTTATTAGTTCAACATTTAAGTTTGTTAAATGGGAAGTTTTATACTCAATCTATTTCAAACAGCATCCCCTTGCTGCTTGAAAGTATGTAAAAGTACTTGAATTTCAGATGTATGGATTCAAGTCCTGGAAAGTACTTAAAAACAAACCCAGGTCCTTGAAAGTGTTTTTTAATTAAATTTGAAATGAACATTATTATTCGATTTCAACAGTTGTACCATGCTGTCAAAAACAGAATGAAAAAACTAAGAGGTTCTTAAATTAAAGATCTTATATTTAAAACTTGTGCAATAACACTGACAAAATGCACATTTTACCAATATTTAAGAAACCGCATTTAAATATCACCATTCAACAAATTTGATGAAAGTTCTTTAAACATGACTTTTTAAAACTGTCAATTTACTCTGACATTTTTAATGTCAGTATTTAGTGTAAGTAAAATGTCAAGTACTGTAAGGACTTTTTGACAAATGCTGAGGTATGAATTACAAATGTGCTTGATTTTAAACTGAATGGTGCTTAAAGTCCCTGAACAGCCCTCTGCTGTTTATAAAAGTGTGGAAACCTGTTTCAAAAACAAATTTTATTTTATTTTTATTTTTTATTTTAAGATATTAAGCAGCTATACTGTTTTCAATAACAAAAAGTAATGATATACATTTTTTGAACATCAAATCAGCACACAGTGATTTCTGAAGGATCATGTGACTAAAGGCTGGAATAATTGCTATCAAAAGTTCAGTTTTGTTGTATGCATGCGTGTATGTGTGAGTGTATGTAGCTAGTATAATATTAATATAAATAGTTCAGGCTCTATTAAATTAAATTGTTATATTTAATCATCCTCAAGTGGTTTAAAACCTTTGTGTGTTTCATTTTGTTGAACACAAAAGATATTTTAAAGAGTGTTGCAAACCTGTAGTCATTGACTTCCTAGTAAAAAACAAATCCAATGGAAATCAATGGCTAGTGGTTTCCAACATTCTTCAAAATATCTTATTTTGTGTTTTACATCAACCTGCTTAAGAGAGGACAGGTTTTTTTAATTCATATTACAAAATGTCAGTTAGTTTTAGTTATGCAAATGAGTAAGTACAGACACCACTAGGGCAGGAACAATAAGTTAACAATTATCATCAATCTTAACATATTTTTTGTCTTGTAGTCATTCTTATGACCTAGTATAGGAGTCTGCAGTAACATGTTTTGGCCTGAGGGGTGCTGTGTTGCAGTGCTGTAATGCAGCTAATTGTTATACAGTCAAATGCTTGATGCCTGTCAAATGAATTGTTCTAGTAATCATTTAAGTAATCCTAAACCAATTATTTGTTGTAGCTCATTTTTCCCTCAAATTCTGCTATTATCAGCCCTGTACCCTGTGAACATGATGCTATTTTCTCTCAGACTAGCACATCAGATTGGATCTGCCAATTTCAAGCAGCTCTTGCCCTTTATGTTGCCAATATGCATCAGATGGTCAGTGCTCATACTGTGGGCTGCTTGTGGGCTGATGCTAAAACAAATATACGGCAAACTTCAGCTGCTGCACATGTTTGCATTGTACAGGGAAGTGAGTCAGCAAATACAGAACAATCCCTGAGAAAACAACCACCCACTGCACACATCCTGATTCGGACGCTTTCTAATGAGACCTTTAGCTCTTCAGCATCTCCTTATTAAAACCAACTCCAATGTCATGAATGCCTTTTCTCTTTCAGTCCACTCCGTCCCCGTCTGCTGATCTGCTGGGGCTCCGAACAGGTCCCCCAGTCAGTGCCGCCCCACCCAGCGCCGGCAGCTTATTGGTTGATGTTTTCTCGGAGGCTGGTGTCAATGATGATGGCTTCTTGAGGTAAATAAGGATCTGGTTCATTAGGAACCTGTTTCGAGTCACCTGTGCATTATTTCTTTAACTGAACTGTAAAGTACACTAATATTTTAACACGTTCAGAGCTATACACATATGTGTCCTTCAGGCTTTCTGCTCTTCTGTCGTTGCACTTTCTATTGCTTGTCGTTCTTGTCTTCCTCTTTGTCTGTTCTGTAATCTTGTGTCTTTTATCTTGCTGCGTATGTGACTGTCTTTCTCTTTTCTTGCTTCTTTTTTCTCTTTCTCTTTCCCTCCCATTTCCATCTCCCTCATTTTGGTGTGTGTGTGTGTGCGTGCACATGTTTGTGTGAATGTGTGTGCACGTCTGACGTCCTTGCTTTTCATTGGACGATGACAGAGATCTGGAACCTCCTACTGAAAGCTCTGACTCCCTATTGGCCGAGGGTCCTGGTGACTCTGAGTAAGGGGCCAGTGGTAGACTACAGTGGCAATATGTTATTGACAGTCAATAGTCACATTATGTTGTGTAAATGTTTTTGTTTTGTTTGTATCTGTGGTGTATTTTCTATTTGTCTGCTGTGTGGTGGTGATTTTTGAATTGCTAACATTTTATTGGCTGCTGATGTAATGCCTGTACTAACGTCTGCCTTCTCTTTTTATCCCCTCTTTTTTGCCTTCCTACTTTGTCTTCACTCTCCTCTATTTACGTCTCACCACTTTCTAACCTCCTTGATCTGATTTAACCATCTGTGCCTTTTAACACGTAACATTTCTCACCCATGTCTTCATCTTTCTGGGACCGCTCTGTCTCTCTGCATCCTTCGCTTTCGGTCTCTCAGCTCTGCTCCTCCCTCTGCGGTCTCTGAAGATGCTGCTCCTCCTCTGCCTGAGTCAAATGAACTGCTCAACAAGTAAGAGCTCACTTGTCTACTTCACACCCATCATCCGAAGACTTTCTCATTATGCCCCTCCTCTTCTCTACAAGTTCAGCTAAAAAAGTGACAGTAAAGAGATTTATTATAACATTTAATGTAAAAACAATTATCATTTTAAATTAATAAAGGGAAAATTAAAAATTATTGTTAATTTATTTACCCTCAGGCTATTTAAGATGTAGGTGACTGTTGCTTCAGTAGAAGATTTTTAGCTGAAACCAAGCTCATTGGTATTCATAAAATGCAAGTCAATAGCTATCGGCGGGTATAAGTTTCTGACCATATGATAACCTTATAGAAATAACCTTAAATAAAAATACCATGGTTTCATGGTATCATAAATACTGTTCTAACATGACAAGTTTTTTAAAAAATGTGTGGGTAAAAAAACAACTACTAATATCTTTTTCCCCATTGAACACAATTTATTTTATTTTAAGAAACATTACTAATATTTTTGAAACAGTAAGCCGGTCAGGCATTAGTTAAAAAAAAAAACAAAGATTTCTTTACAACACATTACATATACATATTAAGAAACCTTACATATACCTTGGGAACGGTATAACAGAAAATTTTAGTGGGTTAAAACACTGACTTTTCAAAATCGCTGTAAACCTTGAAAGTGGTTATCATCCCATGCCTAATCTGCATTTTTGAGTAGGGATGCAGCAATTAACAGATTTTGGTTGTACGATAATAGTCTGAGGAGTTATCACGATTATTATGCATTCATTAATTTAACATCAAAACACTACTAGTTTTGAAAATTACATGTAAACTCCTTTTATTTTAAAGTGTTATTTATTGCCGCTCTGTAAATAAATAATACAGCACAAAATCTAATAAACTAACAACAGTCTATTTCTCTTTTTGGACTTGAAAATAAGTGGAAAAAAAAGGTTTTGGTATTTAAACATAAGTAATCGTTTTATACTGAAAAGAAATGACAGAACAATGAATAAATAAAAAATAAAAAGAATTAAAAATACTATTTGTCTAATGTAAATCTAGGCATCATATTAGCTAACTATTTCCCTTTTAAAGAGAACAAAGGCTGCTGAACTCCTGTCCGAAAGACACTTTTGATCAACTATATTATAAACTTGTTTGGTATTTTTTCATTTTGTATGAAATATACACATTTCTACTCCAAAGAGAAAAAAAAATACAAAGTATACTGCTGATCGGTCAGTTGTCATGTGACTAGCCAGTGTGCTTGTGTCATTCTTTCAACTAGGTACGCCTGGAAAGAAAGCGTGATCGTGTCTTGCCGCATGCATGTCATTCCCAATATGTGTGCAAGGAAAGAAATAATTTGCATGCACAAAAGACGCAACATGTGAACGACCCTTAGTTAATAGCCTTAATCCAGTGTGCATGCATATTAGCCTTTGTGTAACTTTGAATCTCAGCTTGAAAATTTACACTAGCGCACGTTTGGCTTGACTTTTAGTTACAGCAGTTTGTTCAGTGCAAAAATGTGGTGTTGAGAAGCCTTTATGATTAATTAACCATGACGAATTAACGCAGGGTCAATAGAGAAATCGGTTAATCATTGCATCCCTTCTTTTGAAAATGGAAAAAAATATTGAGGTCTTGTGAACGAAAACAGTTGGTGTGCGCAAGAACCTGAGCATCATTTACTAGAATATTAACTTTTACAGTTGGTGTTTGGTGGGTTTATGACATCTGGATCTCAAGGTTTTCATTTGCATAAAAACATGCATGATCTAAACCCACATTTAGATAACAATGAAGAGGGAAGACATATCTGTGGTATTGTTAATCATGATGTTCACTTCCACTTATCCTGGATGTTGCAACTTAAAGTTTATTTGTTTGGCCACTACACAAAACAAAGAGTCTGTGCAAAGTACAAATTTAGATCAAAATCAAATTTACAGTACATTGGCAAACTCTCAGATTCTCTAGTCTCTAATCTGCTGCTTGACACTTCTTTTTAGACTTAGGTTTGTGTATAGATGTACTTTAGTACAGTGTTTCTCAACCACATTCCTGGGGGACCACACACACTGCATGTCTCCTTTGTCTTTTACACCTATTGCAGCTCTTTCGGTCTCTGCTAATGAGCTGATGATCTGAATCCGGTGTGTTTAATTAAGGAGACATGAAAAATGTGCAGAGCTGATGGTCATCCAGGAACGTGGTTGAGAAACATTGCTCTAGTGTATTGTTCAAATTATTTAAAGGCGCTATAAAATTGAGCAAATCAGAATAAATGTTGAAATGGAGCCATATACACTTCATGACTCTTTGTCAAAGCAGGTGCATTAACCACTTGATTACAGCTTAAATATCGATTTTTGAGATCTATCGTGCAAAGACTTGTTTATTTATCTATTTATTTTTTGTGCTTTGGCTTCAGGTGATTGTCTCTTGCCTCTCTTGTCCCTTTTTTAACACCCACATCCTCTCTGTGACTTAATCTGCATTCACGTGCTCCTCGGATGCTCATATTCCCTTCAGGGAAATCATTCTTCCAGTGTTGATGATGTTCATGGCTTTACTTGCCTTTTTTGGAGAATACAAATAAATTTCCCTCAGCATGGCATGGAAAGAACTAACTGTATCTTTTACTAACACTATTGATTACACATGTATTACTTATAGTAATAAAAAGTACACAGATCCCTACCCCCTCAAAAAATGGGGGCGAATTTAATTAACTTTCCCAGTGGGTAGCTCAAGTTTTAATGGTTCTGCCAACACATGAGCACATCATTACCAAAATCTGTAGCTACTGCAGCTCTCCCTGTCTGCCTCACACACACTCTTATCTCTTGCCCTCAGGTTTGTGTGCAAGAACAATGGAGTTCTGTTTGAGAATCAGCTGCTACAGATCGGCATAAAGTCTGAATATCGCCAGAACCTGGGTGAGTCACAGCATCTGCAGAACACTTAATTGCATCATCTGGAGGTGCAAGTCATCTGACTTCTGGACTATGTCTTCAAGTTTATAGTGTTTTAACTTGTGTTTACAAGAGATCCTGGTGTCTGTGTACATGCGTTTGCAGTTCTTATTTTATTGCTCACTGTCCTGTTGTGTTTGATTATATAAGCTCAAAATAATTTTACATTGTTAATGTTTGACTTGATGTTCAAGTCGTGTGATTGTTGCCTCTCCACACAGGGCGGATGTATCTATTCTATGGCAATAAGACATCGGTGCAGTTTGTAACTTTCACAACCACAGTCAGCTGCCCAGGAGAGCTGCAGTCTCATATCCTTCACGCCTGTACATGCAAACACCTGTTCATTCAGGCGTATAAACAAGAGGACTCAACCCTGGGTCATTCTAAGCCCTGGTTAACAGAATTGCTTTTACTGCTCATAATTTACCTGGGGTTACAATTTAGTTCCGAGTCATTTTAAGCTAAGGTTTCACACTGCAATCCCAAACCTTGGGTTAACATTCACATTGCATAAATATGGTGTCGTTGTTCAAAGACAAAAAGTTCATGCTTAATTCTTTTTTTTTTTTTAATTAATATTATTGTATGCATCAATTAAATATATTTAGCTCTGTCTTTGTTGAAAGAAAAAAATATCATGCTTAATGGTCTTTGATTTTAATTTTTTTTGTAAGCATCAATTAAATATTTTTTCACTGTACTGAACCATGACACCACTGTCGTATCAAACTGAACCATAAATTGTATGAACCATTCCACCCATTAAACCATTGAACCATTCCACCATTCCAACCATTAAAGGCGCAGTAGGTGATCTGCCACAATTCTAACCCGTTAGCATAAAACTCTGAAACAAAATCCCTCCTCTACCATCCACAGCCACGTCTTCTAAAAAACATGAGCATGTGCACCTTAAAGGTTACAGCAGAACCCTTTCTCGTGTTGAGCTAAAGCATGCAGGAATTACACTCATTACTGAGCCATACTCGCTGTTTCTGACCAAATATTTGGAGTAGCGGTAAACAATATAGGCAGTGCGTCACAGGTCGTCATTGTTCAAAAATGAACCAGTGTGATGTGAATATATAACCAACTTCACCTCAGTAAAGCAGTCTGAACTACTTATTGGAATTATGAGAAATATCGGCCAACTATTTTAACTGGACGAACATTTTTTTTAGTCTTATGGCTTATCCAGAATATAAAAATACATTTAGATTATTTACTTTAATCCTTACTATTGGAATGTGAAGAGACTTTCAACCAGCACAACAAAAACTGTTTCTGAAGACAATCACCTGCACCTTTAATAAATCAGTTCATTAAAAAACAACAACACTGTTTTACTGTTTTGCATAAAAGTAAAGAGCTTTTCAGACTTCAAAATGATCCGGTCGTTTTCTGTTTATGTCAACATTTAAGCATCCATGTGTTTTATTTAGAGGGTTCAATTTGTTATGCGAGTTGTGTTTTATAGAGTCTAAGACTTGATCATCAAGCTGTAACATCCAAACACTGCATTGTTTCACACTGCGCATTTTTGGCATTCCAGTCCAGAGTTGACACAGCAAAAGCAGTGTTTTATACAAAAAACTGGACTAATCCTGGTTTGAAATTACTTGCATGAAACATTTCTGTACTCTGGGCTATAAGCAGGGTTTAGAACGATAACAGCCCAGGCTTCAGTGTCTAATTTGATTTAAAACGTGCTGTTTTTCTCATCTGTCATTATCAGTGTATGCTAGGTTGTTGTTTTGCTCCTTAACTGAGCCCACAGCTCAATGTTCAGGCTAAACCAGTGGAACCTCTCATAGAAGGGGGTGCTCAGGTGCAGCAGGTCATCAACATTGAGTGTCTGGGTGACTTCTGTGATGCACCGCTCCTCAACATCAAGTTCAGGTGACAGAAGCACGCGTTTAAATAGTTTATGACTGTGAGGAAGCATTCACTCTGAGATTTAATGCTGCTGTTGTGCTGTCTCAGGTACGGCGGAGCTCTCCAGAACCTCTCGCTCAAGCTGCCTGTTACCATAAACAAGTTCTTCCAGCCCACAGAGATGGCATCACATGACTTCTTTCAGCGCTGGAAACAGCTTAGCCAGTAAGTGTTTGTATGTACACATGAGCTAAATTACTGTTTACATCACAGCTTTTGAACGAGGAACATGTTTTATTTCATCCTCGCAGGCCTCAGCAAGAAGCACAGAAGATCTTCAAGGCCAGCCATGCCATGGACACTGAGGTGATCAAAGCTAAGGTGGGTTTACATATGCTTAAATTAACTATAAGGACAGACTAGCCTGTGTACTCTACACTGGCTACTGGCTGTAGTATGCAAAATTGTTTCTTGACCTTACATTTTGATAGCTCGATCTGCACTAATCACCTCAGCCAACCCCTCAACCTCATGCATAATAACAGCTTGTAACCCTTTATCACCTTTCATTTTAGCATTGAGATTATTGACACCCAAGACAGCCAAAATGATTTAGCATAATTAATTCAAGAAACCGTTTTTAACAACTTAAAGCAAAAATATGTAAATGTAGCAGTCAGGAATCAGCGGGGTTTCAGGTGTATGCATGAATATGTAATGTGGTGTAGCAATGTTGGATGTACACAATAATTTAATACAACAACAAAAATTGGTCCAAATCAGCAGCCTCCTTCAAAATGCCAACCATAAGATTTTTAAAGGGTCCAGAGAAGTCAATGACAGCTGTTTCCTATGGCAATTAGATTAAGGTGGAGCCAATCCTCACTCCTAACCAGACAGACTCCACTATGTCTTAGGTAGGCCCACACAGAATCTGCACGCACAGAATTCCGCAGATTTTTATCCCATCATTGATTCTGTTTATTTACTTGAGTAAATGTGTGTAAATGTATATTTATTCAGGTTTAAAATAAATTTTGTAATAATACTGACTAATATGAATATATTCATATCATTTATTCATAACACAGTTTGTAAAGTACTATTTTCTGTCTTTTAGTAGAGATTTTATATAAGAGGCTTGCTTTGTTTACGGTCTAATTGGATTCGCATTGTAAACATTAAATAAAAGTTACAAATGTATTACTTTTTATTTCATACAGTATATTAGTTTGGTTTTTAGTTTGGATACTCCCAAAATCATTCTGCATAAATCCAAAGATTTTTAACAAAATTCTGTGCAGAAATAGCAAAAAATGTCAGCAGATTCTGTCTGGCCCTAGTCATAGGACATCACACTACTAACTATAACTGTCTTTGCAAAACAGAGCTTCTTGTTGATCAGCAGCTGCATCTGTACGTGCAGATTGATTTCACTGAATCCAAAAAACACAATATTAATGTGTTGCTTTTAGGTGTAGATAGTGTCTTGCTTTTTTATTTTGTGCAACAGCTACACACAGCATCATTGCTTTCTTTTTTTTATCACTGGGGCTGACCAACATTGCAGTCCCGCCATCAATGTTGTTGGATTGTCAACCAGATGATTAACAGTATTAAAATGTAGTATTTACATGATACAGTGGTGCCTCGCTGTAACGCGGTTCAACGCTGTAACGCATTCTGCACTGTCAAAGGCACCTGCGGTAGCACCCAAAAGGCAGAGGAAGGTGCTAACCATCACACAAAAAAGGTCTGGACATGCTTAAGGAAGGCAGCTGTAGGGCGCCGTTACGGAAAAAATAAATAAAGATCAAGTGCTTTTGATCTTTGGTTTCATTCTATAACACTGGACTTGTTTTTCTATGAAGGTTTGAACTTTGAGAGAGTTTAAACAAGAGAGAAAAGTGTGAGAACGTTAGTGCCTGTCTGAGAAAACTGTATAAATTGTTTAGTGAGGGATTTTACAGACTTAAAACAACTCTAATCATTGGTAAAAATAAAGTGGACTACTTTGCGGATTTCGCCGATTGCTGGTTATTTTTAGAACGTAACTCCCGCTAATAAGGAGGGACCATTGTATTTTATGTTTAGATCTTGGTTGTTGTCAGTTTATATTGTGACATATATTTGATCTAATATGTAATAAAAATGGCATTGTTTTAATAATGGCGTAAATACACTCTGCCCTTCTATATTGTGTAGTTACTGGGATTGGGCATGGCTCTCTTGGAGAACGTGGATCCGAACCCAGAGAACTTTGTGTGCGCAGGAGTGATCCAAACCAAGGCCCAGCAAGTGGGTTCCCTGCTAAGACTCGAGCCCAACGCACAAGCTCAGGTATGAAAAAACATTGGTTTTATGCAAATGTGCATCCATATTACACAAACAAAAGGAAAGGGAAAAGAACACAGAATTGCAGTCTCTCAGTCCCTCCCTGCTGCTTTGGAGCACTGGTTTCTCTCCAAGTCAGTTTTATTGCATCTTACTGTTGTCTGTGTGTCTCTGTGCCTGCTGATGCAACTCAAGTCTGGGGAGCAGGTAACATATTCATCCTGCCACCCGTCACATCCCAAAACATCCTCCCTTCCTCCCTCTCTTGTGATTCACTCCATGTCTAATAGTAAAAACCCAGTTCATTTGGCGTGACAGCAGCGTCCTTCTCTTTGTATTTGTCGAGTTTCCTTTGTCCATTGTGCAAGTTTTACATTTTAGTCTATAAGAATCAGACACTCATTTGGACAGCAGAGTTGAGCGTCTGTCTGCGCGATTGATTTGTCTCTCTTTTCTGTGTGTGCGTGTTGTGCGTTTCTCTCTGTCCCAGATGTACCGGTTGACTCTACGCAGCAGTAAGGACACAGTCTCCAAGCGTCTTTGTGAGCTGCTGGCGGAACAGTTCTAGAAAGCGAGCCGAGGCTAGAACCGACACCCAGACCAGACCAGCGTTCCACCTGAGAGACCCCAAAATTAAAGATTCTACAAAAAGCATTCATGCATAAGGGAAAACGTAGCTGTCAGCCTCTGGCGGCCATATTACTGTCCTTCTGATAATGATTATTATTACTGTTATTATCATCAGCGCTGCCCTTCTTGTTTTTATCGGTGTTTACCTGTGTGCGTGCGAGTGATGGGAACGAAAGACGACGTGTGCGAGTGTTTGTTTTTTTTCGTACATGTGTGAAAGAGTCATGGTGTTTGTTCCGTTCTCCGTCCTGCCTGTTCAACGATCAACTCCTGTGCTTGTGTTGACAGCTGGTATGTGTGTGTGTGTGTATATTGTGGGTTGAGGGAGAAAAAGTCCAGCAAAAAGATGGAAGTGGTGCAAGTCTTCCCTCTCTCCTGTTTCGTTCGCGCATAAACTGCACATTCGCTGTTTCTTTGGAACATTCCCTGTAAGAGCATTTGGCAGGACAAGAAAAACACAATCTCAATACACTAACGCAATGGCACTTCTCTAAAAGAGGCCAGAATCACTAACCCCTCATCGCTTTATCTCTCGCTTTACTGAAATCGGAGCCATCGGTGTACATAGAAAAAAAGAAAAAGAAGATATTCCACATGCATTTCCAATTTAGCGCACCGTACGACGTAGAAATGGCCAGTGCACTTTAAGAGGCTTTGAGAGGAAAGGCTTTTATAGTCCCAACCCCCTTTTTCCTGTTCTTGTCCTATGTATTCAGTACTCGTCCTGACCCCCATATCTGACAATGTTATTATTGAAAAAAAACAACAAATCTCTATATATAAATATATATAAACCATGTAAATGATTACCCTTCATGGTTGCATTTGTATGTCTCTTTCTTGTTTTTGATAGTGGTATATTGTCAGTGTGTTTGTATGCTTTCTTAAATGGTCTAATGTTTTTGCTCTTGTTTTGGACATTCCATTCTGTACTACGAGTGAATGGGCATAACGTTTCAGGTTAGTCGTACAGTGTTAAAGGAGCGGGGGAGGAAAGAGAATCAGAAAGAGGGAGCGAAGCAGAGGCGAGGACGGGTCCGGCGGTGTGTGAGTTTCTGCACATGAAGAGTGCAACTGCTGTGGACCTTCATGTAAATGTCTTTTTGTTTTTGTAAAATTGTTAAAAATACACCTGGAGGAAGTCGACAACGTCTGTCACTCTTCCAGCACAGTTATTGGCTGAAATGAATAGTAGATAGTGGTTACCTCATCACTAAATCCCCCCCCACACACACTCTAACTTTTTGAGTGGCGACTGGCCACAGCTGGAGACCCATACTTCTTTCTTTTGCAGCGATAAAACCTGGGAAAGCACTTAGTTTTGTGGGAAGTCGTCCCATGCACACATTCTTAGGCTGGAAGGACAGGGGCTTAAGGGGGAGCACTGGACCAAAGCAGCTGCCAACTGTCAATCACATACAGGGATCATTACGATTTTGGTCAGCAAGTGTGTGACGTTAATCTGTCTGATCCTGAGAAAAAAAACAATGGAATTTCTGCGACATTGTCATTAATAGTTGAGCTGGGGGTCTCGCTTCCCTTGATGCTGAAATGCAGTACTGGGGACATCGTCGTTGTAGTTGAATAGAGTCACAGTCATGGCGTGTGTGTGTGTTTCTGTGTGTGTGCGCGTGTCTATGCAGTATCCGCTAGCTAATGCAGCCCCGGTGTATCGCTGTTCAACCTGTCAGATACCTGTGTTAGATTAAATTTACTCTGTACTGAATAATGTGAAAGTAAAATTATGCCATATACTCGAACCAGGTGTTTTCTTTGTGTGTGTGTTTCTGCGTGTAGGTTGGTGTTAGGGTTGAGCACTGAGATCAGGTGAGCTGACAGCTCTGATTTAAGGTACATGCACTAAATAGATGGCCATGCATCTCTACATGTTTATGCAGCTGACAGTACTCCAATGGTGAGTAGAACATAAAGCAGCAGTGTAAGCTTTATGATCAAAGAATTAGCCTTTCCACAATTCAACATCTGTAATCATAGCACAGCACTTGGTTCACAAAATGGATGGCATAAAATATATTAAGTGTTTTGTGCTTTTATTTCTGGTACAAATGTCTAAACGTATTTAAAACCAGATGGATAAACTACAGATTACCTGAGCGTACATGGATAGGTTGGCATTGGGTTTTGAAATAAACCCTACTGGCACACACTTGTCTCAAGTTCAGTTCAGTTTGGTACATTTTTCAGAAATCAGTATTAAATTGTGCTTCTCAAATATAGTGTGACTGATGAAGCTTGAGACATTTGCACTAAAACAAAGTAATAAGATACTATGATGTTAAATTCTTAGATTCTTGGTTTAATGGATGAGGAGTTAAGTTGTTGAGAGAAAAGTGTGTATTAGCAGCATTTCAATTTAGTAAACATCTTGACTGGTGTTGGGTTTTTTAGGGAACCTTACAATTGTGCAAGGGCAGAATTAAAGGCGTTTAAAAACACTCGGGGACAAAAAAAACTGCAAATCAAATTAGGTCACCAGATAGGGTTTATGCTGAGAAATAAAAGGTATAATCAAAAAGTGTATTATTAGGTGATTAGGCTTGCATATTTGGTGTAAAATAAAATGTTCTGTGGAGAAAAACTGCTAAATAAATGCAACATTCAGACAAATGTGATATAGAAGTATTAGAATTACATTCGTAAGTGAATACTTGCATAGAAATTCATTAGCATAGAAGTTGCTCAATTGCACATCGTCAGTACTGTCTTTCACAGTACAGCAGCAGCTCGAGAAATAAAATGAATTTAGTGCTCCGGTCTGATCAAAACAAATGACATCATTGAAACATAAATACAGCGTAGTTGTTTTGGGTACAGTGCACTCCGTAGTGCTGTTTTGATATAAATATGATATCAAGAGGTAAATGTGGAGCACTGAACTAAGCGTTCTGAATAATACATTTTGTTTACAACAGAAACACTGCTCCATGCGGGACGCTGCAGACGGGGTTGCTTACAAAAAAAAACATTAGAATGATGGGAGAGTCGCAATTGACGGATTGCACACACTCGGTTTGCAAATAAAAGCAGCTCAGTCTGAAAGGCTACAGGGAGTAAAACGCGATTCATCACAATAAAAATGCCGAGGTCTTCAGGGTAAATTGATGATGGCGAACAAACAGAGCGTGCCCGCGCGCGCGTCAAAGAGCAAGCCTGCGCTCCGATTGGCTGGAAATGACATCACACTGAATTGCACTATTCTTAGCTTCTGGAAACGGGGATGACCTCATCTTTTCCTCCCTCGCGCAGGTACAGATACATACAACAACAAATAATGTTAGAAGCGCAGACAGGACGGAGAGGAGCTCGAGAACACAGCTGCTGAGAAGACGGATCGAGGAGCTCGTTATCTTCAAGCAGATTCATAAACACACTAAACACGATACTTGCTTCCTTCAGTTTGTGCTGCAGACGGAACCGCAGCCGCTGCGTTGGACTTTTGCAAGCTTTTTTGATTTCCTGCGCGTTCTGCTGATTTATAACTGAACTGGTGAGTACCAGCTTTCTAGTTTACTGTAAATAAACATAACTTGTTGTATTGCCATAGCAAAAATATATTTATTAAAACTTTAATTTCAGGCCTTTTTAGGGGATTATGTCTGTCTGTTTACTGCGTCATGGACCTACTCAGTAATTCTCGGTGTATTTAGTATTTCTACATTTATTTTACGCTCTATAATTATTCTCTTTTTTAGATAAGATCTAGAGATGGTGTACTACAGGGACGGTCAGTCTGAGCGGCCACCGCTGTCGCGTATTCTGCCGCATCTCTACCTTGGTGCAGAGACTGACGTAACGCAGGTATATTTACACTTCTCAGATTATTTACAGGTATTGCTGTGTGTTCTAATGCAATGTTTTACCTCATCTGTGTTTTCTGTGCACAACGTGCAACTTACTTTCTCACTATAATCCGCTTTTCGCTCTGCAGGATGGATTGTCCGACCGAGGCATTTCATACGTGCTAAGCGTGAGCCGATGTTGCCCACAGCCTTCCTTTCTGCCCCAGTCCCAGTACCTCCGTATCCCGATCGACGACTCCCTGCGGGATGACTTGCTTCCCTGGATCCCTCAGGCGCTGCACTTCATTGGTGAGGGACCTGGAACCCCACTGCTTACATCAGCCTAGATTTGCATCCCAAACACATTACATCATTAACACTTTTAGCATCGGTTAACAAACGCATGACTATTGAAATAGATTTTAGTTTTAAATAAATAGGAGAACAATCATATTTATGTATCAAGTACTTCATTCTTTTTTTCTGCAACAGTGGTTATTGTGATAAATTGTTAGTAAACAGCCATTGGCTGAGTTTGTATGAATACATAAACGTGTTTTATTCCTGTCAATAGCAGAAATAAGACTTAAATTAATGTTGAAATAAGCAGTTTAGAAAGAATCTGATAGTAGCTGGAAAGTAAGTGTTGGAACTCCTGAAAACTAACTTTCCTTTGGCCTGACATTTGTTTGAAATGCTTTTCAAATGCTTTTGGTTGAGTTTGATGGTTAAAATGTATTTAATTTTTGAAAAAATAGGTCTCCCTGTTTGCATAATATTTCATTAGCATAATCAACTGATCTGTTTTAGATGGGGCCATGTCAGCTGGCTGCGCAGTCCTGGTTCACTGTGCTGCAGGAATCTCTCGCTCTCCTGCACTTGCTGTGGCCTACGTCATGTACAGCCTAAAAATGGATCTAGATCATGCATACAGGTAATGTGCATATGCTGTTTTTATGTGCATCTTTTGTTATTTTGCACATAATAATCAGAGATTTGGATTAATAAAATCAATATCTGATCATTCCTTTAGGTTTGTGAAAGAACGCAGGCCTACAATTTCACCCAACTTTAATTTCCTGGGGCAGCTGCAGCTCTTTCAGGGAACACTTTCTTTGAAGAATACAAACCTTCATGCTCTGGATAACTGTCCACAGCCCACCATTGAAAAACACAGCAGCGGTTCCACAGCGCCACTGTTAACTAACTTGAACCTTCAGAACAACATGGACAACAACTGCATTATTAATGGACGTACTGAGGATTCCAAAGCAAACATGTACTGTGAAAACAAAAACAGCCAGCAGGAAAATATTCAGAGCCGAGGCCAAGGCAATGAGCTGTTGAAGCCAGAGTTTACCTTATCTCTTTCTGACAAGCTCAGCGCACTCACTCTCCGCACAAATCCTGTAGAGGTACAAAGACCGGACAACGTCACATCTCAGATACAGCAAGATGCACCAAAGTCCAACTTAGCTAAGCCTACTTACCTTCAGATTCCATCTCTAGCAGAGAAACGCAAAAGCCTTACCCTTTCCCTGACGCCAGCGAGTGCAGTTCCTCAGACTCACCAGAAGGGGTCATCAATAAACAGTTGTGATTTAAAGCAAAGCAGTCCCGCGGGTGACCAGAAGGGGGCGTTAGATGACCGGAGCAGAGTCTCGGCTTCAGAAACCAGAACAGAACCAAAAGAGGCGAACAGGTCTATCAGCAAGGAGACTTCGGTAAGACACAGCTGCTCAAGATCACAAAGAAGGAAGAGTAAATCAAACCGCAATAAACAGGAGGCACAGAAAACAAACCCAGTGAACCATTCAAGCACTCAATCAAACAGGCTGACTCAGGGATCGGGTGGAGTCCTTACTTCCCCGCAGGAGGTTTTGGAGAAGGAGGTTACTGGTGGTGTTGAAGCAGTGGAGGGTATGAATGTTGACCACAGTCCCATGTCTCCAGTCAGTCTAACGGTCAACAAAATACTAGACTGGGGAGAACGCATGCTGCTTGGGGTCCTACTCGGCCCTCGTATTAAAGTGGGACAGGCTGCTCTGCCATACAGATGTTGAAGAGGGACTGGTTGTGCGGACTGTGCTATTTATAGATGCAGGTGTAAACAAGGACTCTTCAGAACTGTGATTATTCAGTACCTCCCCGATGAGCTGAAGGAACTTAAAACGGAGATGCATATGTACGAGTGTGTGGATTCACTTATTTATTTGAAGTTGCATGTTCCTCAAGGCTATTTGACAAACTCCTGTCATCTAATAGACTGGACGTGTATAAATGACTGAACGTCACATGCAGTTTATTTCTGTTATAACGCACAGCCTGCCTGTGACTTTATTTATTGAGACACACTGATCATTGTTATTTATAAAGTGGTATTTTGCAGGTGGAATTTTAACACTATAGCTTGTATTGAAAACAGTATTCATTAAAGACAATTATTTTATTCTGCCTTTCGATCTCTTTCATTTTAGCAACATTGTACTATTTGGTGGCGAAATGTGTAATGTTTAGCAATAAATGTATAATCATACTACACTCCATGCCACTACAATCTTAAATCACTTTAATAATTAAATCTGTTCTTTTTATAACTAAATATATTTTATAACTAGAATAACTAATCCGGTTACTTTTTAAAGAACATAATACCAAAGTATGTTATGTTATTTTAGTAATCTATTACTTTTTTTACCCAACACTGGACATCAGGCCTGTGATTTTTGGATGCTAGTTGCTCAGGGCACTGTTTGGTAATGGGAAAGTTCACACAAAAATATATTATTAATTTTTTCACCCACAGGCCATCCAAGATGTAAGGAACTTTTGTTTTTAAGGAGAACATTTCTGAAGATTTTAGGTTTTGTGGATGTTATTAAATGTTCATAAAATCCAAGTGGCACATTAAGAGTTAAAAACATGAAGGCAAAACAAATTTAGCAGATTCATGTCTTGATGTAATTACCCATCTGAGCACCAAACCTTTTACATTATTACCTGTATCTAAGCAACCCTAGGTGTAACCTATGCCATTCTGTAGTGGAAAGCTAACAAATAATCTGAAATGTTAATTTACTACTTCAATAGTCTTATTTCTGTGCTATAGGCTCCTAAAATATAGCCCCTTTCCTGTATTTGATTAGTCACAAATAGGAGTAGCCTACTGTTTCAGCGTAGGTTCTGTGAGTTAAGGCATACAGTGACAGACTGGGCCTTCAAAACTTGCCACACACTGTTAGTCACATCTGGGGAGGTTTTAGTTTAATGCATGACACAGCCTGTTCATCCAAGTGTTAGTTCCTTATTATTATTGCCAAGGTATAACAAATAATATGCTGGAAAACAACTTTTTAAAAATGAATCGCAAATCAAATATTTGTCAAATAAATCTCAGTTAGATATTTTCCCTAAATCGTTTACTCACAACTAATATTCTTTCAAATTTTGGACAATGAAGATAATTACAGAAAAAGTCAAGTGTTTATTCATTATTATTATTGTTTTATTATTATTATTATTAAAGTATGCAAATTAGCATATGCTGCAGTATATGTACAATGCATATTCTTCACATTTACGTCTAGAATCATGTCAACGAAAATATGCCAATAAATACAACTAAATAAAATGTTTCAGTTAGTGTTTGTTATTTTTTCTTTTAATAATTTACATAAAAATGAAACATTATTAGTTTCAACATTAATCTAAATGTATATACAGCGGTGTGAAAAAGTAATTGCCCCTTACTCATTTCATTTTTGCACGCTTGTCACACTTTAATATTTCAGTTCATCAAACAATTGTAAATATTAGTTAAAGGTAACAAAAAAGTAAAAAAGGTAACAAAAATCATGTTTTAGAAAACTGAATTACACTCTGACAAACGTAAAGGTAAAGAAGATCGAATTTCATAACCTCAAACTATTTCAACACGTAACTTCACAATAACTGTGACAATACTAGTATCGCTTCATTAAAATATAATGAATGCTGAATTAACGCACTATATAAACATCTACTACTGTAAGGCAGACGCGCCAGGTCCTTGGCCAAATATGGCAAAGACGACGCTCGAATTACACATTTATCATACAGCCTGCCTTCTATTGCGGAAATACAGGCGTAGTAACAGCAGAATCGTTCCTCACGTCAACCAATCACAGCGCGCCGTGACTCATCGATTATAGAACTATTCGTTCGGTGAGAAAAACAACTACAAAGCCACGCCTATTTCAGGCGTACGTATGAGATACACTCAAGCCGAAAAAAGTTGCCCCTGGTCATGAAAAAAAGCTATCGGAAGCTAGAGGGACTCCAGAAATCACTAAGAAAAATCCAGAGGGCGGACATTCCTTAGTGCCTGGAATTCGCTTTTCATCTCCCCAAGCAAGATGGTTTCATCGCCCGAGCGAAGGCAGAATTTGTAGGTTAAATCTTGCCGATACACTCTGTCAAAGTTGTCTTGCGGGTTGGCAGAGGACTAAGTTAAGCTGTCTGACTTTCGAGGCGCTAACTTAGTACTAGAAGGCTAATTTACTCAAGGCGGCTGCGGAAGAGTTATCGGCGATCACTGCTCAATCCAGCACGGTATGCTTTATTTAATCTTCACAGATGTCCTTTTGCGGATATTAATGTTCTGTACAGATTGAAACATGGAGATGGTGTTAAACACGTACTCGCTTAAATCTATAACATAACACAATGTGGTGGTTTATAAACGATGCCAGGCCTTGTGTGGTATTAAACCTTAAAGCTCGACAGGATACATTTACTCCATAAATACTATTTCAGTCGAGTAAGACTATCCTCTCCCATTAGTTTTGTTTGTAACCCAATGTTACATATTTACAGGACTAGTCAAACCATGTCAACGGAAGAAAGATATAAGTTGGTGGTCGTGGGCGGTGGAGGTGTGGGGAAAAGCGCCCTCACCATTCAGTTCATCCAGGTAAACGCGTTTTTGAGCACTTTTGTATGAAACAGCGATGTGTTTATGGCGTAATATTGGGCAAATACTATGTAGTAATTATTACAGTGGGTGTGTTGTAAGAGTTGTGTGAAGTTCACAGTGCAGTGGGCTTTTCTCTGCATGTTCCTTCATGTTAAAGCCCTCTTTGGTGAACAACTCTTTGTTTTCTTTCACAGTCGTACTTTGTGTCTGACTATGACCCAACCATTGAAGACTCTTACACTAAAATCTGCACCGTGGACGGGAAGGAGACACGATTAGACAGTATGTTGGTGTTAATGTGTTCTTTGTAGGAGGGAATGAGTGTTAACAAGCTCCACAGGCTCCCTCCGTCGGGACATTTTGGTCAGAGTTGCATCACTATGATTCATTGCTGACTACGGGTTCCTGCCCAGGTTTTGTTTTGACTTGCTGTCAGTACAACATCATGCCAGCTGTGCTTAAAGCAAGCTTTTAGTCAATCACCATCGCAGTTTGTGTGCCAAAAATGGGATTTGTTTTTGTGGATCATCTCATCTTGTATACAACCTGTATTTATCTGTGGTCTGCTTTGTTTTTGTCATTTCACCTGTCCATTAGTCCTCGACACAGCAGGACAAGAGGAGTTTGGAGCGATGAGAGAGCAGTACATGCGCTCTGGAGAGGGTTTCTTACTGGTGTTTGCTCTTAATGATAGTGGCAGGTAGGTGTTTTCCTGAGTGTGTGTGTGTGTGAGAGAGACAAAGGGGAATAGGTAGTTTTCAGTGTGACAGGAACAGAGAGTGTGTGTGGCTGTTTGTGTTTTAAAAAGTAAACCACAAAATGTGTGTGTGATGAGAACGAGAGTGCAGGTTATGAGTGTTTGCTATTAGGTGTGCAGACAGCTGAATCGTGTTTTGTGGCGAATGTAAATGTAGATTCATCAATGAGAAAATCCTCACAGATGTGACTGTTTTCAACAACAAAAAAAATTTTTTATATATCTGTTCCTTTTGGGCTGCAGTCAGTAAAAATAGTTTAACATTTTTAGTATTTACTTGTAAATAATGCACAGTTTTGTTTTTGGTTTACTTTGTTGCTTTCAGATTCAACATTAGGGTCAAATTTAGCAAGATGTCTAAAGTAATAAAATATTTTTGCATGCCTATAGACTAAATTATATATAGATAGATAGATATATGCCCTTTGTCTCCCTTTATTTATTTATTTTTTTTTACAAAAAAAAACTTTAAACCTGCCTTTTACAGGTTCCCATAACACTGTTGACATGATGTAAATAAACAAAGTTTTCTGTTATTAGCTGAAAATGGTGTTTTGTAAAGCTACTGCTATTATTGACCTTTTATTTCAAAATCATTTAATTTGATGTGCGCTGCTACCTTTGATTTTGGTTTAGGAAGATATTTAATGGAATTGTTATCATTATTTAATAGGATTTGAATACAATGTTTTAAATGTACAGGTTCCAGATATAATTCAACAATGATTGTCCATGTACTCTGTTCTTCTGAGTATTTTTTATGTGTGTCCTTGTAGCTCAAAGGGCTATGATGCTAATGAGTTTTGCCAATTTCCTTTGTTTTAGTTATAACGAAATTCAGAAATTTCACACTCAGATCCTACGAGTTAAGGATCGAGATGACTTTCCCATGGTTCTTGTGGGCAACAAATCAGATCTTGACCAGCAGAGAATGGTAAGGTTTCCATGTTGCAATGAGACTTTTTTTTTTACTGCAAAATCTAAAAAGGCAATCAGTTCTTATGCTTTGTTTTATTTATGTATAGATCTCAAAAGATGACGCCATGTCATTTGCCAGAGAAAACCGGATCCACTATATGGAATCATCAGCCAAGAACCGTCACAATGTGGATGAAGCCTTCATGGAGGTTGTGCGAGCAATAAGGTATCTGAAATGGAGAAGTGCACTTACGAGGTTGAGAGTGTAGTGCATTGTGATGAAGTTGCATTACCGTTTCTCTGCAGGAAGTTTCAGGAGACAGAGAGTCCACCGCTTCCCGCTAATCATACAGGGAAGCAGAAGAGTGGTGGCTGTCCCTGCACCCTACTCTGACTGGCCCTCCGCACTGTTGCCTAGGAGACTGAAGCCCTCACTCTCACGCCTGGTGCCTTATGTGTGTGTGTGTGTGTGTCTGTGTGTGTGCACGCACTGTACGCATCAGTGTTAGTGGCTTTTACAGTATGTGTGTATGAATGGGTTCCCAAGGAGAAGCTAGGCTATACCAAATGAGAGTGAATCTGTTGGAAATGGGGACCACAGTTCTTATTTAGTTTTTTATTTTATTTTAGTGCCTATAGAATCATGCTCTTGATTTTAGAGTTCAGCACAGTATTTTGTTATTTCCATCATGGTATGAGATCAGGGTCAGATTGTGTGCCACAATAGTGATCTTGTTTTTAAATTGTTCACCACAGAGGTGGTGAATAATAGTGACAATATATGTTTCAACAACCACATAAGCAGCCATAGGCTGTGTGGACAAATCTTCTGGATGCTTCGAGCGTCAACTCGATGTCATTCACATTGGGTTATTGACTCTCAAAAGACAAGCCAGAAAGTATTTTATTTGCTCAGTTCAGCGTGTCCTCTCTCTGGGGATTCATTTAGTCGGTGAAACTGCACTGAAACGGCTGATCTAGTCGACTCTACACCTTGTTGCCCATCAGAAGCTTGAAATATATTCAGCCAGCTTGTTTTCATTAATCACTTTCTGATAAAGCAATGTGGGTTGACTAAGACAAGAGGTGGTTTTAATAATTGAGTATTTTCAGAGGAGAAGCAGTAGTGTTAAAACAGTGGGTCCAGAATCTGCAACGCTTGTATTCATAAAAACCAAAGACTATACTGTATATGTTTGCACACCAGCTTTGTCTTAGTAGTTTTCCAAGGTAGTTTAACACTAAAATGGATTTTTTTGTATGGGTTTTATTGTGGAGTTGTTGTGGTCTGTTTCTTGTGTTTTAATTTTTGAAGGTACTTGTATTTCTGTGTGTGCAGAATAAGGCAGTCTGTCTCGGGTTCACATGTTATTGTATATAACGTGCTTTACTTGTGATTTTTGCACCTTCATATGTAGACAGGGATGAAAAAAATATACAGAGGAATTGCCAAATGAATTTACTAAAAAGCATGATATTAACAATCAGTGTTGTGAGGGAATGAGTCACACTCTGTCTGTATATGGGTAGACCGCCGTAGTTTAGGGTGAGAAAAAACAGGACTAGGTGTTTTTCCTTAGTCACACTATAGCAGCTCTTGTGGTATACCTGACTCTCGAGGGAGTTGCTACACACACATTATGGCCTATAATCAAGGGACATGGATTTTTTTAACAAACTAGGACAAATTCTGCCGTAAATCAAGTTTGTCAGCTGGGAATGAGAACAAAGCACTATTTAATTTCGCTATGTTACAAAATCATCCAACACTGTCAATGGTTTTCAGTCAAAACATTTCAATAAAGTTTTATTTCATTAAGTCTGATTATTCAATTGTTTTTAAATTTAAGCTATTTTCCTTGGCTCTGGAATCTGGAGGGATATCAGACACCATTTATGTTTTGATTTTGTATCTGTATCTAACAATATTATTTTGTACACAATTAAAATGTCTTTAAACCATCTTTTGTGAAAGAAGTTGTGCTTGACGTATTTATTGATGAGGGATTCGTTTGGAAAGAAAGTTAAACTTAATTGTCCTAATAATAAACGACAACATGTAACATTTGCAATACCAAAATCAGTGGAACTTAAAAGTAACATGAATGTATTTAATTGTCACTAGACACAGGAATTATGATAAATGAATAATAATTATAATTAATAATTTCTTCAACATAAAGGAAATTATTTTTTGATATTGCTATGCAAGTATTTAACTGCTCTGCATGTGTGGTGGAGATTGAAATTCACCTCAAGGGAATCAACAACCGCGAGAAGACAACACAACTGTAAATACAGTGTTGACGGGTTCCTCTCGTTTTGAAGCGATAGTATCCGACTAGTATCACCTGTACAGGACTCGACTTCATCGGAAGCTCATCTCAGGTCGACTCCAGCGTGAAAAATAAAGAGGCCCATTCATAACCTTTGGGAAGTGACGGTTTATCCAAACAAAACTCAATGGACTGGAGAAACCGGAAGCCGTTTAATCCGGGCGTAAATATCATTTTGTTTTCAATGACAATAATATGCCAAATAAATATAACACAAATAAAGAAAATACAAACACTAAAGACGTTTGACACTGGAGACGAGTAAAGCACGCTTGTTTTAGGAGGCGTTAGTGTCGCCACACCTCTAAACGCCCGCGGCTGTGAGGTATGTTGTCAAACTGGAATGTCGCGTACGTGACGAGTTTCGCTGTAAATGAAACAGGTGAATGTGAACGAAGTTTTAATTAAAACCCTCGAATATGTGAATTCTTTGTGCTGGCGATCTAGATATAACAACTTACAGCACCAAGACGGGAAATCTCTGGAGAAGTCTGAAAGCGTTTTAGCCCCTAAAGTTTACTTGTACGAAGGACTAGAGAGTATAAAAAAGGTAAGCGGGCGTTTACCTGTGTCGTTTGTCTTTAGACGCGAGGGCAGTAGTTTTACTTTCTTTTCTACGTTCTGTCGTGCTTGTGATAGAGCTTGTTGTCCGAAACAATCTGCAGATACGCACTTATTGTACACATTTATTAGATAAAAATATTAACTTTATTTTTCTCTCGCGCTGCTGCTGTTTTGTCAGTGTGCGGTCGATGTAAGTTTAAGCGTTGAATGTGGCGAGGCGAGTCACTCGTGATGTTTTAGTGTATTAAGACTTGTAATATTTAAATGCATGAAATGTAATAATTCCTAATAATATGTGCAGTGACCGATAGAGGACGATATTGTAAAAGCCTTTTGACTTGTTTGTCATTCATTAATTTATTTCTATCTGTGTGTGTGTGTGTGTGTGTGTGGCCACTTGCCAGTTTGTAAAATGTTTTACTGTATTTGCTATGGAATTGAGCAACATGTTGATATTTTTTTTCTTTTAGTCTGGTAAGATTTTTAAAAATTAAGATAGTAGTTATTTTATGCAAGGCAAATTACTTAAAATGCCAAGACAGTCGTGTGTTTGAGTAAAATATAATTTATTTTATTTTGTATTCTACTCATGACATTTCTTCCACATATTTGGAGGAAATACCCTTATTTCAGTCCTAGCAAACAAATAGGGCTACATTCTCTGGCCAATTGTCAATTTTTTAATAAAAAGGAAAGCAAAGACTTTTAATTTGTGCTTTTATTTGACGTATACAGTGTTATTTATATAATAAATAATTTCAGCTATGAATATTTTACTCAAACCAAAACTCTTGCATTTATTTACACCCAAAAGTGATTGAAGTGATCTCTTTATTTCCATAGCCATGGGTCCTCTGTATGCACAAAACATTGACTGCTGTAATATTCTTTTGAACAGGTATAATGCTGGGGTTTTCAGTAATATGTGTGAGCTTACTATCCCTGCTGCATCTTGTTTGGGGCAGAGTGATCAACAACGGAAATAACGGTAATTATTTAAACCAAAATGCTTTTATTTTTAAAGCACAGTGTGAAACCTTGAGATTATCTTTTATTTTTGCTCATGCATTAGATGTTTTTGTTATTATCCCTCTTCCTGCACTCATGTGAGGAAGTAGACTACCTCTGCATACACCTGATGTGTAGTTTTGGTGCATTAAAAACATTATTTCATGCCCTGAATGTAAAATAATGAACAACAATTTTTTTCTTAATTTCTTTATGGTTAACTGAAATTTCTTTACTGTCATTTCGTTACCTGTAAAGTTCTTGCTGTCTGTGAAAAGACATTATTAAATGCATTTGATGGTGCATTAAATGATTGTGACATGTAGCTGATCCTCATTATGATTAATATTTACTGGTGTTCCTCAGTTTTCCTAGAAGAGAAGTCAGCAGGTTCGTTTCTGTCTCGTAAACTGTTGTATAACAGTTGGGATTTCGAGGCAGTGGTGCCTGGCAATCTAGAGAGAGAATGCATTGAGGAAATCTGCTCATATGAAGAGGCCAGAGAAGTGTTTGAAGATGACAAAAAGACGGTAAGAAAGAAACGCGATAACCAAAATAACATCGTGACAGTGTTATGAGAAAGTTTGGGATCCCCTTGCAGAATATGTGAAGATTACACAGATTATACACAGTGCTTAATATTCTTTAATTACTTCATTAGTTTTCCAGGAAACTCTTTTAAACAAAAAAAAAAAAAGAAAGTAAAAAAAAAGAATAAAAATGAATAATTTCATCCTCCGTTCACGTTTCCTTGATATGTTTTCCTGGAGCATTACTGAACATTTGATGAACGTTTCTCAATAGTCTTGTTTAAGCCCCTCGGTTGTCCTCAGTGTGAAAAGATAGATCTCAATCATACAGCCCCTACTGGAAGGGGTCCAAGTATGAGAAAGATGCTGTAAAACTGAAGAATCAGCAGGACATGTATGATTGTATATATTTTGTCTTCCAACAGGCAGCTTTTTGGAAAGACTACGTCAACAGTCATCGTAAGTGACTCTATTTTTCTTAAAAAGAGCATATTTGATATTTTATACATTTAGCTGAAGAACAAACATGCAGATTTCTGGAGATTTCAGATAAAATTTGACAATTTAGTTGTTGATATACAAAAAAAAAAGATGACAAAAGATTGTACAACCAACATTTATTTACATGTTTTTTTCTGTATTTTGCTATAGGCCAGTATTAAGCAATGTTGTTATTTTAAGAAATAATACACCTTCATTCATTCATTCATTTTGCTTCAGCTTAGTCCCTGATTATCAGGGGTCACCACAGCAGAATGAACCACCAACTATTCAAGCATATGTTTTTTGCAGCAGATGCCCTTTCTGCTGCAACCCAGTTCTGAGAAACACCTGTACACTCTCACATTTACACACACACACACACATGCACTACTGATAATTTATTTAATCCAATTCACTTATAGCGCATGTCTTTGGACTGGTGGAAACTGGAGCACCCGGAGAAAACTCATGCGAACACAGAGAGAACATGCAAACTCCACACAGAAATGCCAACTGGCTCAGCCAGGACTCAAACCAGTGACCTTCTTGCTGTGAGGCGACAGTGCTAACCACAGAGCCACCGAGAATACATCTTGTTACACAGAAACTACTAAAGAAAAACTACACACCAGCACACATGTGCATCCTACTTAGACAAAGAGCATACAATGTTTTCAGCTTTCAGTTAAAACGTGTTCTAGTACATAATTTGGCTACACTAGTCTTTTAGTGACACACAAATCTAATGTTTTGTTTAAATGAAACACGAAAGCACTAAAATGTGCATCTGTTGCGATTGATTGATTGATTTTCACAGAGAAGGTGACTGAAGTGGATGTGGCTGGTCTGTCGGCTGGCATCGTGGCTGCTGTATTGGTAGTGGTTATAGCCACTGTGCTGGGCGTTTATTGCTACAAGAACAGAGGCAAAAATGCAAGAGGGGGCAGGTAAGTGCACGCAATCATTACCACTGTATGCGATGTGTCTTTTATGTGGCAATATCACTCTAATGGATGCTGCATCTCCACAGTGTTCCTGTGCGAATGGGAGCGGACGGGCAGCCAGTACCTGAATCTCTGCCCCTGTCTGGTATTGCAGCTGCAGGTCTCCCCTCATACAATGAGGCTCTGACCCACAGTGGCCAGCATGACGCACCTCCACCGCCATACTCTGGGTAAAAGCAGCCTGTTTATATATGCAGAGTGTATAGCTGCTGCAAAATGTGAATGTGTTTTAAAATATCCTCTTTGCTCTTTCCAGGACGACTCCATCTGCGCCACCATGAAAATGAGGAATGAGGACTTTTTTTTTGTTTTTAAGAAGAAGAATTTTACGTGATGGATTTTATTTCACTGGTGAACAGAGTGCACAGCTACATACAGAGCCCCTGAGTTAGTGGTCGTGCACCACAGACAAATGTAGTTGTCACTGTTTGGCTAACTTATTACACTTAGGCTGTCTGTTTAGCAGCTTGCCTTTTTATGACATTATTTTGCTACCAGAGGTTTTATTGTGAAATGCCAATGTTTTCATAAATCAGGTTTGCTTCATTTTAAAGAGTTGTTTAGACATTTAAAATGTTCATTGTTAATAAAATAACTAAATGAACTTGATTGACTTTGACTGATCGTTGGACTGTGTAAAGGCACGCGCGTGACCCCTTGAATCGATTCCAGAGTGTTTGCCATTAGCCGCTGTTGTCACTCATCATCGGCTCTATCTTTCCCAGTATCGCAGAGCGCACTAGAGAGCGTCCAATCCTCACTCACTCAGTAGTGCCTCTGTGCTGTAACAAGGCGGCAGTGCGCACGAGACTTCCAGACAGCCTGCGTATGTGTGTGTGAGAGAGTGTGTGACAAGTCGGCGGAGGGGGGCGTGCGCGTGTGTGTGTGCGCGCGCGAGCCTGCTAGTTAGTTCACTCATGAAAATGGCGTCTTTTTGGACAAATACCTGAATATAACTACTTCAAACCTATTCGCCGTAGCGTTTATTTGAGGTTTTGAATAGCGATAATGCACATTTATATGAATTTTATTGAATTTGAATGAGCCTGGCCACGACAAGTCGCTGTTTCTGACGAAATTCGTCCATGATGTAAATATTTGGGGCGCAACAGCTGAATATAAACGCGCACTCGTTAGACTGCTATTTATAGAGCCCTAGTATCTCACCTTTTGTGTGGCAATGCAGTAGGCGAAGAACTAAGAGGAAACAGGGTACAGTCAGCACGTGTCGTACGTCTCGTGGGTGTAGCGAGCAATGGCATCAGGATTCGACATGCAGAGCTTCAGCCGCGCCGCTGTTTCTGCCGCGAAGGACAATAGGCATCGAGATATATAAGAGGGCAGCAGAGGGGAGGGAAGGAAGAAACCGGATTTTTTGTGGTGGCGGTGGTTGGTGTAATACTTCACCCCCCTCCCTCCCCGCCTCCCCTCTGTATCCTCCATCTCCCCCTCCTCCTTCTCCTCCCTCCATTCCTCTCCCCCTCTGTGCTGGTCCTATTCTTGAGGACTTGCTTGTGAAACGGGAGAGATAAACAGACATTGAGCGCAGAGGAAAGGACACGGGGAGAGATAGTGTGTTAGAATTTTAGGAAATACCTCCCTCCCCTTTCCCCTGTCTATCTCTCCATCTTCATCCCTTGTCTCTTCTTTTAATGGATAGAAATTATCCTGGCACAGGATTCGGTGATCTGGGCGCTGGAACGGGATGGAGTTACGAGAGATCGGCGAAGGCAAGGTAAGGGCGCCCGTGCAAGTCCACTTCCACGCGCTGGGTGCATGAATGCGCTTAGCTGGCTGTAACAATGCCCATGCCGACGGACGGACAGACGCTGTGCGATGCATGTTCTCCCACTCTCGCTCCCAGTGCTGTGTTCATTCACTTGCATGCGCTATATTGTCGCTGGCTCCACGTACAGCCATCGGTATTGTCATTTCTGAGGGAGGAGGGGGTGTCTTGAAAATGCAAGGAATGCGATTGAGAGTTAATGCGTGATACGGAAGGTAGACTGAGACAGAAAAGGGGGAGAGGGGCGAAAAGAGGGGGGATGGGATGATGTTGCTAGCTAGCTTCAGCTTGCTAGCGTATTATCAAAAATGAAAAATCAAGCCTTCTGCCTTGGAGGCGCACCAAACCGGACATTGCACGCCGTGCTTACATACACGCTAATTCGGTGTGGCGAGTAATGCGTGGCACAAAATGCACGTTGACAAAGCGTTATTTCGGAGGCGACCAATTACGAGCAGTCCCATGAATTTGGGGATGAAATGGTCGCTAGCTACAATATATGCAGCTTAACTACGCGGCTAACGCGTATTTGTCTGTAAAAAATCGCGAAGATTGTGTTTTGTGTGAAACTATATAATATATAATTTTCAATAATGAATCTTAATGTTAAATGTCACAATGCAGTGAAGTTACTCAGAGTCCACACGCATTATTCAGCTACACATGTCATAACACTGTCTGTATATTAAATGCCAAACCAACAACTACGGCTTGTGTCAGACTCTGCACAGTAAACAGGAGAACTTTGCATAACCTGACTGCTTTTGTTGTAATCTAACAGAAAAAGGCCACCGCTGTTTTTGAGGATACCGTCGTTTGGCAGCGTCCCAAATGTGTGTGTAGTGTTCCTGACTGAAATTACAGCGTGACCGAGACGTGCACACTGTAAACATAAACGTAAGACGCAGTGCAAACGTATTCATCCAAGAGCTTTCAAATAGAAAATGTGACCGACTAATAATGTCATATGTTTAAAAATACAGCACATAGAAAACCGTTTTGGAAGAAACAACTGCATTTTTCTGACTAATTATTAATTTAGTTTCACATGGTGATTAAATTAAAAAATCAGCTCTGGCATTTTAAGAAAAGTGCTGCAATATAATCTCCAATAAGTGGTGAAATGATCTATTTCTACCTGAAAACGGGAGTGTTTCAGATCGTGCTCTCGGTGTACGTTCAACCGTGTTCCACTATTTTCGCGGCCTACTTACAGTTCAAAGGCGCCCGGCTATGTACGTTATCAGTCGCCGTGACAACCAAATCAATCTTAGCAGCTTACAGAGCGCGCATGCAATCATTCTTGGTGGCGTTAGTGTCTCGCGGTGCATGCAGGGAGTCAGTGGTACATTGGCTGCACACCTACAGCATACTTTCATCTATTGTTATATGGGAAGCTTAGAAAAACGTTAAAGTAGAAAGTGTATAATAATTTTGGTGTATTCTGTAATAGAGTGAAGTCTGGGCTAATGGTACCCACCATTGGAGAGTTCATTTTTATATATAAAGATATAAAGATAGCTATTATAGGTTGTTTGATTTTTCTTTACACAGATGCAATTGAAGTATAAATAAAGTATTGAGAAGTCTTGCATCATGCGTGCATTGTAAAACATGGATCCTTTTTCTTAGCGTGCATGCCAGGACAACAATAGGGCAGCCAGAAACCCCTTGTTTGTGTAGGTATGAGGAATTCCTTTCATGACTTTTTAGGAAATCATAAAGACCATGAATGCTGTCTTGTGGTTGAAGTATTGTAACAGGTTACGTTCCAGCTGTATTTGGTTATGCAAAGCTGCATCAGTATCTCTGACCGACTCTTGGTCTTAGCAAGCCGAAGGAGGAATTTTCTGCCGTCTTCTTTAATATTGTGTTTCTGACTCAAGAGCATCTCTGTAGACTCGCAGGCAGATTGATAGAATCCAGAATCTTAATGAGGAGTTCAGGCTTATGATGATGGACAAGCTTCAGTGCTGCTGCTGCTGCTGCAGAGGCTGAAAGCATCCGACGGATAAAATGAAATGAAATGCTTTTGTATCGAATCTTCTCTCTTCTGGTTTCCCCAAAATTGCTTCTGCTTCTGAATGAATATTAGATGGTGAAGCTGCCGCTTTGGGTCATTGGAAGCATAGCCATTAGATAATGATGAAACACCAAGAAGTGTTAAATTAGCATAAAATGAAACAAAATGACACCGGGGTGTGTGTCGGACACCACATTTTGCAATATTGATTCATATAAATGGGAGACGTTGTTGCATGTGTTAATATTAAATGAGAATAAACATAATATAATGGCACTGCTGCCTGGCAAGGCTTGTGCACTATCTGCACATTGTGTCTTGGTTATGAAGCTGAGAAAGGCATACT
>CAIGQQ010004433.1:3857872-3926388 GCA_903798035.1 Danio albolineatus | reverse complement strand
TATTACAGCACAATATTGCTAATTCTTAAGCTCTTTAATATTAGGCATACACTTTTAATATTTCATTTGGTTCATTTCCCATTTCCTTTATTTACGTTTTTTCTTTTGTTTTACAGTTTGGTTTATGGGAGCTCCAGATCCTCCCATCCAGACTCAGAACTCCTCCATCGTCAAGCTTATGCTTCACCACACCCCCTGCAAGGATATGCAACAAATCATCATCCAGGCACTTCTGGACAGGGCGGGGCATGGGGCGCAGGAAGGAGCTTAGGTAAGCTTTGCAAAAATGTATAGGTAATTAGTGAAACTGGTTGTATTTTTTATTTATTTTTTTTGGGTAGCAATTTTGCACTCATTCCCTTAGATACAACATGTCTAGTGCAATGGTGAATTTCAATTCAGTTTAAATTTTTTTTAATATAAAGAAGACATTATTTTCAGCAGGTGTTAGACTTTGTTTTTATAATCATCTTTTACAGGGCTCTCAGGTCTGTTTGACACTGGACTACATCATGCCAGTCCCTCAGGACCAGACGCTTCAGTTATGAACTTGATCTCTGCCTTGGAATCCCGAGGGGCTCAGCCACCACCTTCTGCCTCTTCCCTTCTCTCCCAATTTCGCACCCCCTCTTGGCAAACTGGTTAGTATTCTGAGTTATTGAATATGGTGTTATCTAATTGAAAACAGTCAACTATATCTTGAAATAAAGAATCATCTCATTAACTGCTGAATCATTTTCTTTTTCCTTTTCTTTCTCTCTGTTGCTGTAGCAATGCATACCCCAGCCCCTGCAGAGCTATTCATTTCTGGTGCACTACCTGGCTCTGGCTCATTTCCCTCTTCCTCTGCTCTGTCGGCATATCAGCACCCTGCATCCTTCTCAGGGCGCTCCTTCCCTGGAGTGACCCCATCATTATCTCTGCAGGACACGCCTACCTTCAGTCCTACTTCCAATGGTCTCCTGTCACCCCATGATCCTTTGCTGCATATTAAAACACCCTCCCAATCAAGTCTTGGCTTTGACCGTCTTCTGTCTTCACAGAGTGGGAATGCTTCATATAGAGGGCCACAAGAACCTACTAGTGCTCCTCCACCCCAAGCATCTGCATCCTCATCATCACGCCATCACGCCCCCCAGTTTAATTTGCTTTCCTCACAGCTGCAGGACCAGTCATCTCAACTCTACAATTCCTCTGTATTTTCGTCTGCACCCCCTCAACCTCCACAGTCCCAGGAAAGAGCAATCCCCAGACAAGATAGTGTGATCAAGCACTACCAGAGACCTTCTCCTGGACAGTCTCAACTATCCTCTTCCACACCTCATCCTCTGCAACACTATCTTAGTTGTGGTGCATCAGGATACCAGCAGATACCCCATCATCGACATGGCACTGCCATAAGCTGTAGTCCACTGGGAGAGCAGAGTCCATCATCTGACCCCAAACCCTCACCCCGATCAGAGCAAATTTACCGTCCAATTATCCAGCCCCCATATACCACTTCCTCAGTATCCTCCTCAGCTGCTTCAGGTGGTGGTATTGGGAAAACAGGGAAAAGTTCCAGCTCAAGTAGCGGCTACTCTTCTTCTGGCTCTTCCTCATCTCGAACACCACACACCCCTCCTTCTGCTTCTTCCACCACTTCTTCTTCCTCCTCTGCCTCTAATCCTAATGCCTCATCCAGTTCCTCCTCTGCACCCTCAAGGCAGCAACCACCACCTCAGTCAGCACCGCAACCCCCACCTCCACCACCCCCCACAGTCTCATCCTCTGTTACACAGCAGCAGCCACCAAAACCTTGCCTGTCTGCATATGGCTCTCCTGTTGCTCCTGTCAAACCAACCCCTGGCCTTCCCGGTCAGACCCCACCACAACAACAGTCATATTCACCAAGTCAGCCACCCCCCTCTCACCTGCCCCAGCCATATGGAGGATTTAGTTCTCCTCAGGCCCAGGATCTTGGTTCCAGTCTGGGAGGATCTGGAAAAGCTTATGGAAGTCTTGGAACAACAGGGCGTTCATTTTCAGCAGAGGTGGTCTATGGCTCTGATTCGGGGTATGGTTCTTTACCACCATCTCTCGGAGGGGCAGGAAGTCCTTCAATGGGCTATGGTGGCACAGGACATTCACCTGCCCTAATGGTGTCTGGAGGTGGTACTGGTACAACAAGTAGTACCACTGGATCAGGAGCAGGGAGTTCAGGAAGTGTGGGCGGTGGGTCAGTTGGTGGTAGTACTAGTGTAGCAAGTGGTGCAGGATCATACCACCTCCCAGATTCCAGCCCGTCACCCTCAAGTAATTCTGGAATAATTCGCCCAAGTCTGCACTCCCCTGTGCCAACTCGACCTGCACAATCACCTGGAGGCAATGGGGGCAAGTACCTATCGTCAGTTCTCTCCCCAGCATTCTTGGCTTCTCCACAAGGTTACTCAGACTCAAGGGTTCCTCCTCCGCAAACACAGTCTTATCACACAACACCACCAAAATCAAAGTCTGATTCTGACATGCTTGGTGTAGAAAGGTCCCAAGAGGAGGATGAGGAAGATGAGGAAGATTTTTTGATTCAGCAATTATTGCACTCACAGAGTCCAGGACCCAATTCCTCCCAACATCATTCTCAACAAGCTCAGCAAGTAGCTTCACAACAACCACAGCCCCAGTCCATTTCCCAGAGTAGAGATGGAGGAAAGTCACTCTCTGCTTATGAACTGAATAAGGCATCTGAAGAACGTTATCATTTACAGAGTGTCATTCGGACCAATAATACGACCAACAGTGCATCTACAGTTACTGCTGGCTCTTGTGGTCAAGGCACAGGTTTAGAGAACCAGTTAGAGATGTCTCTGAAAAAACAGCAGCAAACTAAAGCTGATAGAGTCCTGTCTGGAGCTGGTACAAATGGAGGTAGAGGTGCAGTTGATTCTTTGTCACATGCTCATTCTCATGGCCAACATGACTCTCTTGGTTCAGTGGTCCACTATGGCAGAGGAGACCATTACACCCATCAAACACATCAACATCACACTACACACCCATCACACTCCCAACACCCTCAGCATTCACAGCACCCTCATCCACATTCAATGTCCCACTCACATATGGATCTTAAGAAAGCTCAGGATCCTTCAGATTTACCATACCTGAGAAAGACTCCAGACTTGCAGCAGCGACAGACCCAGTCCACACTTGGACTAATGGATTCTCCACCTGACCCATCTCAGCAAACCTCCCAAGCTCACCTTCTCCAATCTGCCCTTTCACATACCACTCGAAACAAGATGGACAACCAACAGGCTTCTACACAGCAACAACAACACCCAATGAGTCAGCAGGGCATGATTGGACAAACAGGGGGATTAGGAAGTAGTGGCCCTGGAGGAGTAGACACTCAGCCACAGGCTTCTCAACTTCAACTCCAGCTGCAGTCCCAAACTATGGAGGTTCATTATGGACGTGAGGCTCAGCGCAACCAAAGCCAGTCAAGTCAAAATTCAGTTTCACCACTAGACATGCTAGAGAGATCTCTATCCAGGACAAATAGTCGGGAAGGGACAGGGCCTTCTGATAGAGTTGGTGCAGGTGATGGGAGCAATGCTGATCATCACAGACAACAACAGCATCGGATGTCTTCACATCACCAGTCCCACCATCCTCAACAACCAGCAGCAGAGCTTCATGATTTCTTGTCTGAGCCTGATGTGAGCATGTCAGCCCCTTCTCATTTGCACCATATGACCTCACATCATCCACCTCCTCATGCCCATCATCAGCCACAGTCGCATTCTCATCATCAACACCCTCACCAGCACCCCCACCACATGCAACCATCTTCTGGACCTCCACAGCCCCAATCGCAAACCAGGGAACAAGAACCACAGCTCTCACAGCCACAGCTGGATCAGCTTAAAGAGCATCAATATGACACTGGTAGTCCTGTGGGGAAAACATCTCAAAACCAGAGTCAGAACCAAGAGCAGCAACAGCGATTTGTGCCATTGACATCTATCTGTTTTCCAGATTCTCTTCTCCAAGATGAGGATCGATCCTTTTTTCCAGGGATGGAAGATATGTTCTGCTCTGAAGATTACAAGGCAAGTTGTGCTGGGGGAGGTGGAAGTGCAGGACAGGGAGCTCAGGATGGAGTTTCAGAGGCACGGGGATCAGTACAAGATGGAATGGATGTTGTTAAAACTACAGGTGGTGGAGGCGCATATGACATGATGGGTCACCATGGTGATCAGGGATATGGGCAGTATTGCCACAGTTTGTCTGAATCTGGCAATGGTACTATGCACTTAGATCTGGACCCCTTGAAATCCCATGAACTGCCATCTACTGTAAACACAGAACAGTTGGGCTTAATCCAGTCTCAAGGCCCAGGCCTTGGGATGGGCAGCACAGGACATGTTGTGGATGGAACTGGAAACAAAATGATGAGCTCTGTGGGTGTAGGTAGTGGTCCCGGAACAGGGGGGCTCTCCTCACCAATCTTTTGCTCCTCTAGACCTAAAAAACTTTTAAAAACAAGCTCATTTCATCTCCTAAAACAGCGAAAAGACCCTAATGCCCAATCACAGGCCAAAAAGAACTATGCCCAAGAATATGAGTTTGAAGATGATGAGGACAAAGCAAATGTCCCAGCTGATATTCGCTTAAACAGCAGACGTCTCCCAGATTTGCTTCCTGATCTTGTTTCAAGTTGCAGAAAGTCTGGAAGTGGTTCAGGAGTTGGGAGTTTAAGTCCTTTGATCAGTGATTTAGATTTCTGCCACCCCTCAGGATACCCATCCCTTGGACCTCCTCCACAGCTGCTCCCACAAGATGGTCCAAAGAAAAGGGGGAGGAAACCCACCAAACCTAAACGTGAGGGTCCACCAAGACCCAGGGGTAGGCCACGCATTAGGCCTCTTCCTGAACCACCATATTGCAGAAACATGTTGGGGCCTGGGGGAGAAAGTAGAAGGGGCCGTGGTCGAGGAAGAGGACGTGGAAGAAAAGATGATCAAATGATGGAAATGCACAGAGACATGAACAAGGGCCAGAACTACCATCAACAAGCACCTCAACTTCATCATCAACCACAGTTACAACAGCACATGCACCACCATCTACAACAGCAACAGCAGCACCAACCACAACATATGCACCAACAGCAGCACCTACATGTACAACAGCAACTTCATCATCAACAGCAGCACCACCAACAGCTTGCACAGCATCAGCCTCAGCAACAATACCAGGAACCCATCAAACCAATCAAAGTATGTTAAACGTTACAGTTTGTACCAGTAGTAAATTAGCTATTTGTTAATGATCAATGAAACCATAACATAAATAATGTTTATTCATTTAAGAATTGGCTTATGTATAAATACTTAATTGTTTTCCTCCCAGATTAAGCTCCCTATTCCTTCCATGCCCTCATCTGATTCCCTCTTGAGGACAGACTCCATGTCTAGTACAGATCCAGTATTGTCTGATGGCTCAGTAGGATCTGCACCATCTCTTGGTTTGAGCCCAGGCCCTACTAACAGTGTGGAGCTAAACAGAATTGACATGAACAGGAATGATATGGGCTGTGGTCAGGAAAAGATGAAGCAGAAAGCCCAAGAGGTGAGTCTCAGTTTGCAAAAATGGTTAGTGAATGTTGAAATCTTGCAGAAGATTTAAATAACTCCAGATGTTTTATGTAAAATGTAGAACAAGTGGCAATTCAGTGGTTTGGCATTTTAGGACATTATTTGTTGCAATAGCTGTATCCTTTCATAATCACAAGAAAGATGTGTTTTATCGTAGAAATTGGTGTATTCAAAATCTTAGTATAAAGACAGAGCACAATCAATAAATTATGATGAACTTGTTTTTACAATTTTAGGAAACAAAAACATGACAAACCCATTAGTTCTTTTTGGGTGTTTTTGATGCCCTCAAATAACCTACAAATTTAGAGCAAAGTTTAGTGAAGGAGGTGTGTTTAGAGAAGGTCAAATATTTTTTGAAAGACATGCCAGAGTGTTAGCAATGGTGATAGACTTAAACATTGTGTTAACACAATGGATTAAACATTTAAAGGACTTTGTAAATTACTTAATAAAGCACATTTTTAGTAATTTTAGCCTTGCATAATACTGTTAGACAGTGTTATTTACCAGTTGAGGCAATTTGTGGCATGTTACATGAAATAAACTATGATTTATGCAATTGCAAAAAAGTAATAAATTGTTATTTGGAAAAAAAAAACCTAAAATAATATTGTCAAAGCTCAGCTCTAAATTGTAGAAGTAAAACCTAATGAAAAGCATGTTCCTAAGCAGGAAGCATTTTACAGCCCTAATCAAACGATGTCCTCCATATGTTTAAAATGCACTTATGAAATGTCCTCTGTTGCCTCAGCAACAGGTAGCCTCTGGATAAAAGGGTGGAAGAGCTGGTCGGGTGTTACAGTATGTGTTGACATGCTTTTTTCTTACATGTATGCACAATGTTTTTTATATATATATATTTATTTGCAGATGTCCTGGGAGGGAGACATGGATGACCAAATGACCCCAGAGGCCTGGGCTACCATGCAGAAGCTCTCCAGCTCAGTAAGACTTGTATTCGTTCTAATTCAAGATCGGATTCAGTTCAGTAAATTACTCATATTTTGATCAGAGGATACATTAGTAATTACACATAAAATGAAATGGAAGTTGTTATAAATGCTATTTTATGTGACTGGAAAAAGCTCTGTTCTCAGTGTTTGCTTCTTGCCACTAGAGGGAGCAATGTCCATAGACTAAGATGATTGGCAGACCACCCCGATGACTAAGTTCTTAAAAAATGCAATAAAAGAAAGGGAGAGTGCTGTTGCTAGGGTGGCTGTTGCTAAGGTTACTGATTCATAGTAACCATCATCAACCACCCTGCTGTTCAGTAAGGTGTTTTACCTCTCTCCAGACACACCTAATATAAGAGAGTAGGACTACAGTGATTTGATAATATAAAGATGTTAAATCACAAAGAACATTTATTTTAAAGCAGTTTTTCTGGCTTTTCCATTCTTTTTCCTGCCCCTGTTTTCTATCTTTGCCTTACTTATGCTATTTTTCCATTTTTTTCCCATTCTGCCATCCTCTGCCCTTTTTGTTTCTCTCAGACGGAGGACAAATCTTCAGAGCTGAAATCGGGTTTCATAACCTCCTTTCTGGATTTCTTGAAAACGGGAAAGAAGCCAGGCACTGAAGCTCCACCTGTAGATGGGTGCACGTCCACAGATTCCTCTTCAATAAAGGGAGGCATTCGCCCATTATCGCCACAACCACCTCCTCCACCTCCTTCTCACTTTGGAGAGAATGAAGGTGATGGAAGCCTGGGTCTCAGTAACTGTCCATCACCCTGTAAAAGACTTGACGAGGAGCTCAAGAGGAACCTAGAGACCCTGCCGTCATTCTCCTCAGACGAGGAGGACTCTGTCAGTAAAAACCAGGACCTGCAGAAGAGTATCTCGTCAGCCATTTCTGCCCTCTATGACACGCCTCACAGCCTCGCTGCCATTCCTCCTCCTCCTACACCATCACCGCCCACTCCACAGACGGTCTCTCTAAACACCCCACCGCCACCCTCAGATCCAGAGTCTGTCCTGCACGTCCATGCTGAACCAGAGCCTGACATACACGCGTCACAACAGCTGGAAACACACTCAAGGCCCAATCCCCACGAGGAGGCACATATTCCAGGTGAGGACGAGGAACAGGACGAACCTGTACAGGAGACGCATGATGAAATACAGCAGAAAGACGACACACAGAGCGAATGTGAGGAGGAAGGAGATGAGCTGGAAGAAGACAGAAGTGAGAAGGAGGGAGCAGATCCGATAAGGACAGAAGAGAGCAAGCAGGAAGAGGAGGAAGAACCTGCGTATGAAATGCTGGATGCTCTCAAGGCTGATGAGAGTGAGTATTTGAACACATCCACAGTCAAGTACTAAATTCATATAGAATATTAATGCCTCGTCCTTTCCTTTAGGGTCTCCGTCAGAATCACCTGCTGCACCCCCTTCTCCTCCATCTCTTTCCCCCTCTCCCCCAACCTCTTCCTCGCCATCTCCTCTTCCTCCTCCACCTCTCTCTCTCCCCTCCCCTCTGCCATCTCAAGAAGAGGAGGAGAATATACAGCAACAGCCGCAACAGCCGCCGCTGCACAATTCCCTCCCTCCCAGCCCTTCTCCACCTGCTCTCCCTTCTCCCTCCCCACCTCCACCCACGCTGCCCCCCTCCGCCACACCACCACCATCCCCCTCTCCACCTCCTCCCGAAGAGCTGCCCCAGCCCTCCCCAGAATCACCCCCCACCCCCGAAGATGCCCCGACGCCTCAGATCACGTCACTGCACCTGGCTAAGAAACAGTCCAACGCGGCCATTGCTGGAGAGAGTGAGGATGATGACAGCGAGAGTGGGGGGGAGGGGATCTTCAGAGAGAGGGATGAATTTGTGGTGCGCACAGAAGATATTGGCGCACTCAAGGTACAAGAAAATCCTCTGCTTTTGTTTTGTTGTGCTATTTTATGTACAGAATTAATATTTAGATGCTTAAATAGATTGAAAAATGAAATATTCTGCCTTACCGTTGTATGGCTCTTATTTTCTTCTCTGGAACGTAAAAGATCAAAGTTGGAAAACAAAACTGTTCCCGTGCACTTCCATTGTGTGGTCAAAAGCTGTAATGCATAAATTGTCATTTTATTTTGACACATTAAAATGTTATTCGTCACATGCACAATCATACACAGCATGGCATGTAGTGAAATGCTATTATGACTGCCCTGGTTATAATTATATGATGATCAGGGGGTCAACTTATTCGGTAATGTTAGTTTGTGTTATATACATGCTTCAGTGAATGAAATGTATGCATTTTTTTGAATCCCATCTAATTTATTAATATAAGGTATTTGCGTTTTCAGTGTTTTGAGGGATTTTTTATGTATTCTGACCTACGTTATCCTCTGATTAGCTATTTTAGAGGTTACTGTAGGTCAAACTATATAAACTATGCATCAAATTTAACTTAAGCGTAGATTAAACACCTATTTTACAAGAAATGTGTCTTGTGTGAACACTTACAATATCTGTCCGTGCTCTTGAGCTGCAGTGTTAGTCTGTTAAATTACTTCTCGCATAGATTATGCATTCACAACGGGATGAACCATTATAGGGGTGGTCAATTGTATGTTCATATTTTAATTATTAATATTATTTAAGATACAGATCAGAGCAAACTATTTAAACCTCAGCACTCCCCATACATCTTGTTTAAATGTCCTTTACAGGAGATCAAACTTTAATTAGCGGGCTCAGATCCCCCCAAACTTACCTGTAATTCGCACTCTGGATATGAAGATAGTATAAACATAACAATTTGATTACATCTGTTTACACATCATGCTCCTCATCAAATTTTTGCCTTGTCTTTCTGAACTGGGAACAATTCCAGCTGCAATGTTGAACTGATTGTCCCTTAAGATTTTAAGTCTGCTTCAGAATATAGTAACTTTTTTTTTACTACTGTTAGGATAACCACAAATAGAACTACGTCAGCTTGAAATATAGGAAATTACTCATTTTAATCTCCACTGTATAACATTAAAACGTCTTGGTCACACTTTACAATAAGGTTCATTAGTTAATGCATTTACTAACATGAACTTATCATGAACAACACTTGTACAGCATTTATTAATCATAATTGAACATTTACTAATGCATTATTAACATCCAAGTCCATGCTTGTTAACGTTAGTTAATGCACTGTGAGTTAACATGAACTAACAATGAACAACTGTGTTTTCATTGACTAACGTTAGCTAACATGAACATACTCTGTAGTAGATGTATCGTTCATTGTTTGTTCATGTTAGTAAATGCATTAATTAACATTAACTAATGAACCTTATTGTAAAGTGTGATCAACGTCTTTATCAAAGTCTTAATAGTCTCCTTTTTTCTCAGTTGGCGCTGCAGACCGGACGAGAGCCTCCTCCGATCTGGAGGGTCCAGAAAGCTCTGCTGCAAAAGTTTGCTCCTGAAATCAAAGATGGACAGCGGCAGTTTTGTGCAACCAGTAATGTGAGTGTCTGCGAGCCTGCTTGCATTAAAATTTAGTACTCCACCACCACTGTGAACTCACACTATCTGTCCTCTGTCACTCTTTGGCAGTATTTGGGCTACTTCGGAGATGCAAAGATGCGTTATCAGCGTTTATATGTCAAATTCCTGGAGAATGTGAACAAAAAGGATTACGTTCGAGTGTGCTCGCGGAAACCTTGGCATCGGCCCAGTCTCACACTGAGGTAATTTCACCCTAAATGACCTTCTGGAGCTACTGTGGTCCTGTGATATGTAGCAGTTAAAGCAGTAGTTACTGTCAATCATAGAAATCTGTGATCATTTACTCACCCTCATGCTGTTCAAAACCCTCATGCTGTTGCTTTTTCTGTGGAGCACAGATTCATTTCCACAGAATAAATGTACGCTTGTTAGGGCTCTGTTTTCACCTGATATTAAGGTACATTTTGGTCTGTAGATACAGAGGAGGGAAATGCACTCCTGTTTATACCTGATGTTTTAATCCAATTCATGTCCACTTTTCTAAATTCTTAGAGTCTATGGCCAGGTCTATATAGGTCAGATCTTTTGTTGGCCCATGGTAACCTTTGATTTGGCTCCCCATCCCATCTGAGAAGAGAGGGAAAATTATGAGGATGGTTTAGAGACTGTAATTTTTTATTGAATGTAAACTTTTTTTTTCTTGTTTGTTTGTTTTATTTCTGAGATTTAAAAAACAGAAATGAAATGTTTCAATGAAATGTTGTAAATAAGTCAGTTTTTTTTAATGTACGTACTGTCACTCGACAGATAGAGGACAATGCAAAGACATCAGTGAGCAAATGAAGGCAAAGGCAGATACTGCTTGACTAGTGTATTCAGCATTGAACTCAACTGTGTTATAAATTGTTTTTTTTAGTTGTAATAAGTTATAATTAATTCATACTGCATTAGTTAATACTATTTAAAGTAATGTTTTCTATTAAGTTTTAAACATTATAAAATAAATTAGAAAATTACCAATAGCAACTTTAACTTTCGTCCCACAGCTCTCAAAAAAAACAGTTTGGGCACCCCTGTTTTAGGCCCAATCCCAATTCTATTTTTGTACCCCTACCACTTCGCCCTTAAAACAGAGTGTGAAGGGGAAGGGCTTCAAAATTTGCCCCTAAAAAATGGGACACCACTACAGCACCTGTACATGTCATCAAATGTCATTGCGATCTCTTGCTTCATATGAGATCGACGATCGTGACTGCTGTAGTTATTCCAGTGGTGTTATTTTTTTGGTATTTATCCTCAGGAAATCACTGAAGGCATCATATATCATGTTATAATAATGATATAATGTGGCAATAAGATCGTAACTGTACTGTGCATTTACACAGTCCTGTGCAGTAACTGTACTGTGCATTTATCTATGTAAACACAAAAGACAACATTAACATTATAACAGATGCTGTTAAAAAGGTCGTTCCCAGCCACTAGACTTTTTTGACAGGGTATTCGAGTGACCGAATGTTGTGGGACTACTATACAGGAGTTATTATTAAGGATTATAGATAGGCAATTTTTTTATTTATTTATTTATTTTTTTTTAAGAATGGCGGTAAAACACGAATGCGGTTATGAATATATTAAAACATATGCTAGTTTGTTGTAAAAATTTGTAATAATGACAAAAACTACTAATTTGTGCATCTCCTTACTGCCGGGTACAGCTGTACTGTGGCTGGTGTATTGCGGGAAATTTTCTTACCCCTTGGTTTCCAGTGTGGTCCTAAAATCTACGGTCACGCTTTATTTTGATGGTCCATTTGTTGAATTTAAGTTACATTGCAACTAATTCTCATTAGATTATAAGTAGACTGTTAGGTTGGGGTTAGGGTTGGGGTTAGGGGTAGGGGTAGTGTAAGTTGACATGTGCTTGCAAAGTTTCTTATAGTCAGTCAAATGTCTGTTGAATGTCATTATCAACAGATATTAAGCAGACAGTCTACTAATACTCAAATGGACCATCAAAATACAGTGTTACCAAATTTATTCCTTCCCCTTAGTCCTACGCTTTCATGCTAAAGAGGATTGGGACACCCCTATCGCTTCACATGAACGCGCGAAACGAGGGGTAGGGGTAAGGAGAAGGGGCTAAGGGGTAGAATTGGGATTGGGCCTTAGTCTAATTTGCATTATGAACATGAAAGGAGATGATGGAAAATAACTGAATGCTGCAAAACATAGAAAGCTGTGGCTCTTCATGGGAATCAGCATTGGTTACAGAACATTGTGTTTTACATTTCTCCCGCTTTAACCAAATTAACAATTTCAGATCAAAAATTGAATCTAGTCTAGTGTGCTTCAACAGCACATCCTGTAGGTTTGAAGAATTAGGTCAGTAGGCAGGGAGGAGGTGGTCAATTCTGGTTGTTTAAATGGAATTGGCTGCTTGAATGTTTTTGATTGCCTCTGAAAGTGGATGAAGGTGGACAAGCTCAAAATGTTTCAGATCCTGTTGAATTTGCAGTAATATCCCCTTGTGATCGGATCAAGAATAAGGATCTTAATACAAGCTGTAAACAGGGCCTCACATGCAATATTTGTCTGACAGGAATATAAGTATCTATCCACTGATAATCTCCCAGTGCAGCAGCTCTCAGATGGTTTATGTTCCTCAGACTTGACGTTATGACATTTGATTTTGAGACACATGAGACTAATGACATTTGATGCCAGTGACAGCCCACCTGCTGCATAGCTTGACTGATATTCATCACTAAAAATGACCCTGTCACAGTATGCAAAAGACTGAGAAAATCTTTACATCGCACATAGTTCAACATTTAAAGCTATGCGAGAGTTAATAATAGCAGAATTCAGATTTCTTGTGAACTGTGAAGTCCGTCAGTTTATTGTCATTGAAACATGCCTAAGGTAAATGTCTTTTCTTCCCATCAGGCGCCAGTCGCTCCCTAAACCACAACCCGTGCGGAGCCTGACTCCACCTCGCATGGAGCGAGACGATCGAGAGAAGGAGAGAGAAAGACAACGGGAGAAAGAGCAACGGGAGCAAAGAGAAAAAGAAAAGGAGAAGGAGAGAGAAAGAGAAAAGGAAAGGGAGCGAGAGAGGGAGCAGATCGAGAAATCTCGCCGAGAAAAGGAGAAGGAGAGGGAGAGAGAGCTAGAAAAGCAAAAAGAGAGGGAGAAGCAAAAAGAAAGGGAAAGAGAAAAGGAAAGGGAAAAACAACGAGAGAGAGAAAGGGAAAAGGAAAAACAAAAGGAAAAGGAGAGAGAAAGGGAAAGACAGAGAGAGAAGGAAAGGGAAAAGCAACGAGAGAAGGAGGAGAAAGAGCGAGAGAAGGAAAAGAAGCTCCAACAGCGACAGACTCAAGAGAAGCTGGACAGGAGACCGGCGTTGGTGGAGCGCGGGAGGGTCAAAGAGGAGAAGAGAGTTGGAGAGAAGCGTGTTGACAGGACGAGAAGCAGGCCTGTCAAAGTAAAGGCAGAACCTCCACCCAAAAAGAGGAAGAAGTGGCTGAAAGAAATGCCTTCTTCCTCCGATTCAGACTCCTCGCCTGAGCCGCCCAGTGATGATGAAGGTGTGTTTGGAGTATCCCCATATTCAGCCATTCACTGTATTCACATTACTGATATTCACATGCACAATACTGACATCAAGGGCACTTCAAAATACTGTGCATAAGGATCTATTATTTCACTTTAGAGTTCCTGTTAGGAGTTTTCAGATTGTTGTATATGCAGTGGTTGTCCATAACGACTAACCTTATTTTCAACCATTTGACTTATTTTCAAACATGAACATTTTCACACATTAATCTGGCCTACAACATTGAAAATTATGTGACCGCGTACAGGTCTTTTGTTCATAAGCCTGTACAATACTGTTCCATTTGTTAACATTAGTTAATTTAATAACTTTAGTCAATGTAATGACAAATATTATTCACTTTAGGTGATGTTAATTTCTGAATTTTTTTTTTGATCGTTGGAGAGTGTAAAAGAACAGCATTTAGATGAAATAATAAAGGCTACATTGACTAAAATGACTTTGGAAAATGAAGAATTTCCTTTCTAAATAAAACTATTTATTAAATTAAAACATTACTGGCTCTAAACGTTTGAACTGAAGTATAATGATAGGTGAATATGGTAATTCTTTTAGTAATATCTATACAGTGCCCAGCGTAAATGAGCACACACAGATCTCATTTTAAATGAATATTTTCTATAGGATGCTTTCCAGTTATATATTTGTGTATATACATTCGTTTATTCAGTTACACAAACTAGAGCTAACCTAACAAAATAACTTATTGAATATACACAAATAACACAGTGAATTTGCAGGTGAAAAATATTAAATCATGGAAAACTCATGAACCATAAAATTTCGCTCAAATTTTGTAGTTTTGTTTGCAGCGTTTGAATTTAAATGCATTATGTTTCTATTCCTAATGATGTTAGATGAACACACTCATGTAAATGTTCAATAAAGCTGTTTTGTTTAAATGCACCAAAAAATATTGACTATATTCACAAAGAAATTGACATAAATATGCAGTTCCATAGTGGGTGTACTAATTTATGTTGTGCACTATATATAACAAAGTGATAAAGTGTTACATTTCCTATATAATAGCAATTACAAGTAAATTTAAAACCATTTCAAATAAATAATACCATGTATAATTACTTGTATAGTCTGTCTGAGGTTGTGTGTATAGTTTTAGTATGTATAGTTAGTGGTTAGTATAGATCAGAGGTGGCCCACCATGCCATCTGAGAAGAGAGTGAGAATAATGTGAGAATGATTAAAATATCTTTAACAAAGAGATCATCATTTCTAATTTAACATAACATTGTTTTGTTTGTTTGTTTTAATGCTGAGCTACAAATAAGCAAACTGAAATGAAATGTTTCGATTAAATATTGTAAATGAATCTGATTTGTAAAAATGTAAATACCGTAACTCGATGGAGAGAAAACTATGCAGAAGATATTGGCGAGCAAATCATGGCAAAAACGAGTGTAATTCTGTTATAAATGAGATTGTTTTTCTTTTAATGTAATTTATTATAAAATGTAAAAGAATATACTACATAAAGCAATGTTTTCTAGTAATTTTGAAATATCATTAAATAAATTAGGAAGTCACCCATGGCAACTATACTAACCTTCGGCCCACTAGCGTTAATCAAGTTTGGTTTTTGGCCCTTTGTAAGAAAATGTTTGGGCACCCCTGGTATAGATATATTACTGCTCCGGTAAGTTATGTAAAGGTTTAAAATAACAAATTTTTCCAGTGTTGTGTTCTTATTTCTGATTATTTTTATATATGTAGCACCGTGGTCTTGCGAGACACACCATTTTGTTCCACTGTATGACCACACGTGTAGTGAAATGACAATGAATGACTAAATTTAGTATTTTAAAATGATTCCAGTACAGTGTGTTTATGTAAGGCTTGATCTGGCACTCAGAAATGTTAATCAATACCTAAATTGTTTTCAATTATAGTTAAACTTTAGTAACAGAAAAGTGATACTAATACACACAGCACAATATATGCCACGATGGCCGTTGGATTTAGTTAATATCATCAGATTATATGTAGGATAAGTTCTGAAATCTTTCCAATTTCATTTAAAATATCTTAATGTTTCATTTTTAAATATGAATGAGTTACCTATGGGTTTGTTCCCATCTCTTTTGTCATGTGTTGAATCCGCAGTATCCACACGCAGTGGGATGAACAGTCGGGCCATGAGAGAGATGTTTCGCAGCTATGTGGAGATGCTGGTCAGCACCGCTCTGGACCCTGACATGATCCAGGCTCTGGAGGACACCAACGGTGAGCCTCATCATTTGATTAATATAGAGTGCATGTGCGGAGGAAAGGTGGAGGTGATCAAGGGAGAGAAAGATAGACAGAGCAATGAAAGAGAAGTTTAATAAAGCAAGGGAGGTTGAGAGAGAGCACAATGATGTGAGACTGGAAGAATAACGACAAGGAAAAGATGCTGAGAAAAGAGGAAAGCTGCGGTGGCTGATGAAGGCTGTTACGTTAAGTTTCATAACATAAGTGTTTAATTGTACGCATAGCTGGTTTATGTGGGGAAGCAGATGATGTCGTCTTTTCAGGCCTAAAGACAAATTTAAAGTCCCCAAGAAATCAAAACTAACCGTATGATTTTGTAGCTCACATTGGCAGTTTTTAGGTGAACGTTTCATCTGTGAAAAAAATACTCTACTAATCTTTAACTGAAATATGAAAGTGCGCTTCCTGTTTGTTTTTAGTTCAATTCTCAGATTATATGATTTTGAGGGAATGGGCATGGTTAACGTATTTAACATATTTTAAACCAGAGCGCAGCTTCTGGTTCAAGGAGACTTAACTGAAAATAACTACTTTAACGTAATAATTGGTTTAATGTGCAAAAATAATCTAAAACTGTTTGAAACAGCAATTTCTTTTAATATAATTATACGCTACCATTCAAATGTATTTGTTTTGAAATAAAATGAAGACCTACAGTAGTCAGCATTTGAAGTGGATCGAAAAAAATTTCAAACTGGGAGAACGGGTGTTTTTTCACAGTTTTAGGACATCTTTGAAGAAAGGTTTTAATCCACTTCAGATGTTGACTACTGTAGATATGCTCACGGTATAGCTCTTTTTCACTTCTGATAGAAAGAAGTTCAAAATAACTGAGCTAACTATTTATTGAGTGAAGAAGCAGAACTTATGTACATAGCATATTAACTTCATTGGCATCGGTAACAAAAGAATGTTTTAAATAATATAAAGTCATAAATATTCAGAAGTGTTGTATTAACCCCAGTGTCACAGGGCTTTTCCAATGAGTATTTCAATGAGTGTCCTATAAATGGTTAATAATAACAAAATTATTAAGCTAATGTAACACAGCTCTGGTAAAATTACATCATGTTTATTCATATTGCAACTTTCTAAAGTTGACTGCTTTAAAATCCCACAAAAGTGCACTGAAACTCGCATATTTATTTGACTTAGTGACATAATTTCCACTGGAACAGTTTGTTAGGATGGGACAGGAAAATAACGTATCATAAACATTTTAATAAAACTTTGTCTAAATAGACTCTTTAAGATCACACCGAACATGCTTTTCTGTTCCAAAAACATGAGGTGCACCTCACTGCCTCACTGCGCTTTTTATGTCGCTAGGCAACGGCTGAATCAGCTGCGTAATGTGCGCGAGTGTTGCTGTTGATAATGATATGATTTTAAAATGTAATAATATTGTGAAATTCAAGATTTGTGCAGTCATACAGCTCTGGATAACTCAAAACAGCAACCACTAGTCTCTCCTCCATCTTCAAAAGTCTCCATAGTTGTCTTGACAACCCAAACACTGCAGACACATCAACGGAAACCCCACCTCTGCTTTCATTTGCCTTCTTTTTAATTGCATAAACCATCAGGAACAAACATACAATGCAATATAAAAAGGTGAAACATTAAAAAAATAATATAACAATGGTAAAAAATGAAAAGAATAAAAATAAAAATAATCTGCTTTTTATTTTAATGGACAATGAAAAAGACGTGGGTGACGTAAAAAGTCAACTCTGAGCGCATGGTGCTCAATGGCAAAACACGAGGCGCGAAAGGCGCATAAGCGTACAAACGCAGCCATTAGTAAATGCATTCGAAAAAGGCACCTCTCAACACAAAAAAAAGTGTGTTTGGTGTGATCGGCCCCTAAGATTATACATGGAACTGTTGCTACTAATAACTGGCGGTTCATTCCACTATGACAACTTCGATGAAGAACTGAATCAGTTTAAGTAAGTGAGAGTGTTACTACTAGAAAAGAAAATGTTTTTAAAAGAACATTTTCAGTAACTGTAATGATGCTGTTAATGATGCAGAGGATTTATGATTTGTGATGTTTCTCCTACATGTGTTTTAAAGCACAGCGTTCTGTGTAGGATTTGCACGAGTAGATATCATTTGTGGTCACGTGCTGCAGCGAAGCAGACTGTGAATACCAGAAAAAAATGGTTGTAAAAGTATGAACAGGTCACTGATTTTAGCTGTTGTTTTATCATCTTTAGTAGTTTAGCTGGTGTAGTGTGGTAGTGTAACGCTTCACATTCTAGAATGCATTTGATGGATCATTGCACTCAGTAACTCATTTGATCTCATCAAAATCATTAATTAGTTTTGGCAGAACTGAGATACATTTTGCTGTTGTTTTGGGGCAATATCTTGCATGTAATCTTAAGATTTACATGTTGTTACTGACACCAAATATTTTAAAAAGTGTTAGTTCACCGAAAAATAAAAAATAAAGTTATTAATTACTAACCTTGTGTCATTCCAAACCCCTGAGATCTTCATTCATCTTCAGAACGCAAATACAGATATTTTAGCTCCCTCATCCTCCATAGACAGCAGCGGTCACAAAGACTTTCAAAGTTCAGAAAGGAACGAGAGCGTTGTCAAACATTCTGTATGCTTATAACCATACAAAGCTCCAAGAACACTTTTGTGCTCCAAAAAACTAGTTGTTTGAAATGTATCATTCGTATCAGATCAAGCTGCACAAATACTATGGGAATATGATGCTTATGTGTTGCGCTGCTGACTTCTTAACGGCATCAAACTACCATTAGTAAACAAGCACTCTAACCTGACTCGGAATAGAAGATATAGGTAATCAAAATCATATATACAGGGCTGGTTTTTTTTTTTTTTTTTTTTTTTTGCATACAAATGTGTTCTTGGAGTTTTGCATGACTACAGTTGAACCACTGAAGTTAGTGAGTAATTATTAACAGTAATCCTTTAAACATAAAAACAATGGTATCAGTGTATCATTCAATTAAAATGATTCCCCGGTCTTACTTTTAAATCAGTTTTTCAGTGGTCATGTTTCTACTTGTCCATGTCTGACCCTGAATGACTAAATAAACAGATTAAATGAACTGGACAAGATTACCAAGTCAAAAAAGGTGCAGATACAAAGCAGCACTTACCTATTACACAATCAACATTGTTTTTCCAGCCAGAGCAAACTATTCAGGAAAACTGTTTTAAATAAACAGAGCTTCATCTTCATCACACCAGTTTGTGCTTTAAATTTGCTAGAATTAAATAAATGTAGTAATAAATAATTAATTAATATAAATCAAAGGTGACAGTAAAGAGAAAAAAGAAATTAAACAAATATGAATGTATTAGTTTTACAAAATTCTCAGCTCTTAGGCTTTAACAATTCAAAAACCAATGCATTACCTCTTGACTCCTCCCCTTTTGTGTGCAGACGAGCTTTATCTCCCACCCATGCGGAAGATTGACAGCATCCTCAACGAACAGAAACGAAGGCTGCTGAGGAGGCTCAACATGAGTGTCCAGCATCAGGTGACAATAGTGGCTTTCAGGAATAACTAAATGCCACTCAAAACCTCCTGATCTGTGTTTTCTGAGTAATGAAAGTCCGTTTCTGACTCATTTTCTCACGTTCTTTCTTAAATAGGAGGCACTACACATGTTCCCTCAGATGACCGCAGACCCTCTGGACTCTGGAGCGGTTAAAGTGCATCTGGGTGGTGAAAGTTATAACCGGAAAACCCTCAACAGAGTCAAAAGGAGCCTTCCCAAGCAGCAGGCAAGTTCTGCAGCGGATTGTTTACATAATTATATTTAGTAAGTAAAGAAGCATGCTAGCATATTTAGTTAAGCTGTTTAGCAAACAAACCTAAGTGACCCCAATGTGTTTATAGGGAAGTATGATTACATCTTTATGAATTGAACTGAATTATAGTCTGAAACAACAGCTTTTTGAGCACATAAGACTAAAAACTCTCTTGACTCTCATTACTCGTCTGATTCCTTAAGCTGTCATCAGACTCGTTGCCGACATTTGATTTAGAGATTTCAATTAAATTTTCATGGTATATTTTGGTTGCTTTTTTAAGTTTAAATGTAGCTGGTTGTGTAATATGGGCACATAATATCGCAGTATCGACATAACGATCGCAGGCTGCTGAATCTAATCAAATCATAAATGTGTTGTGGTCTCCGCCACGTCGCCTGAGTGAACTTGAGGGAATTTAAACCTCCACTAAAATCACCTAGGGACCATCTGATTAAATGTCATTGCAAATAGGCTAGAAAAGGCATAACTTGTTTGCATCTGCTATTTGCTGTGATGTTTTGTTGTATAATGTGGTCATATTCATACGTTCGTTTTTCCAACTGCTTACACACAAAATCTTTTCATGTCACACAATTTCTCAAATATCGAACTCAAAAATGCAAAACTACACTGCAAATCTCCAAAACCAGAAACTGTTTCTCAGCGTTGAACTTTTTTCAAAACACTACACACAATTTTCTACCTAAAACACAAAGATCTAAAAGGAAGCTACTTGTTTCCTTTAACAAAACACAACCAATTAAAATGTTACATTTATTCACATGGTCGCACACACACACTCCGAATGTGGAAACATTAATTTCTTAACTGACTAACCAATCACTGTAGGACAGGCTGTTTTTTGGCTGTTTTTTTTGTTTTTGCCACCCATCCACAATTTGTAGTTTTGTACCTACCACATATTCACCTTTTCTAAATCCTAAATTCTAAATCCCTTTAGAAAAGAACAGAGTGATTCTTCTCAGAGTTTGTAAAGCTTCCCCAGGCAATAAACAACCACCTCCCAAGACACCCCCCTCCCCACACACAAACACACACATACAATTGTGTTCTATACTGTATTCTGGAAAATATACTTTCACTTTATACGTTATTATTTATTTATTTATTTAACTATTTATTTATTTTTACATTTTTACATACAGTATGTTTCTGGTTTTGTTGTATGCTCCTGTATACACCAGTAATGTTTGGCCTAATAAATATTTTCAGTTTCTTCATGTCATTGGTGTTTACAGTATACCTGTGACTCCTCTCAGCAGATTATTGAACGTTGTATTGAAATGTAGATATAAGCCAATGAAAGAGCAAAGAGCTTTAGATGTAGAACAGCAGTGTTTACATCCTATATTCAGACATTTTCTCTTATGAAAGAAGTGTTTGCCATCTGATGGATATGCTTCATTCTGACGTGTGTTTATGGCATTTTGAACGCAGTGTAACATTTTGAAGGAGATGCAAGGCATTTAGTGTGCAGTTTTGAGAATTGTGTGTAGAGTTTTGCAAAAAGGTGACACTGTTTCGTGTGTAAACAGTTGGAAAAAAACTGTGATTTGTCTTATTTCACTTTAAAACCTATATTGCTTTATTTATTAATGGATTATCATTTTCTAAAACAGTCCTACTCTTTTATTATATATATTTGTTTTTACTTAAAACCGTATTTTATTTCACTAGTCACTTCTTCAAAATGATCATGGGATGAACCCATAACCCAGAAAATTATTTTTAGCATGCAAAGGTTTTTATCTGTTTGAATTTGAGAAATTCTTTTGAGGGCGCCACGGTGGCGTAGTGGGTAGCACGATCGCCTCACAGCAAGAAGGTCACTGGTTTAAGCCCCGGCTGGGTCAGTTGGCATTTCTGTGTGGAGTTAGCATGTTCTCCCCGTGGTCACGTGGGTTTCTCCGGGTGCTCCAATTTCCCCCACAAGTCCAAAGACATGGTATAGGTGAATTGGGTAGGCTAAATTGTCTGTAGTGTATGAGTGTGTATGTGTTTCCCAGAGATGGGTTGCAGCTGGAAGAGCATCCGCTGCGTAAAACATATGCTGGATAAGTTGGCGGTTCATTCTGCTGTGTACGATCCCAGATTAATAAAGGGACTGAGCCGAAAAGAAAATGAATGAATGAATGAAATTCTTTTGAAATGCGTTTGTGTGTCTGTGTATTTATTTGTGTGTGTTTTTTTTTATAAAAAAAAGGTATTTGAATATATTATTGTATGAACATTTAATAGTATAAAAATTCCCCTTATATTGTAAATTAATTGCTTTGTCTTTATAACTCTTGATTGATCAAACACTGTCCAAATTTATGAAACCTACATATTTATTTCTAACAAAACATCAGTATTTAAGTAAATATAGTACATATTAATGTAAATCTTTTTATTAAAATATATATTTTTTAAATAAATAATAATTTCAATTGTCAATAGGCATATTTTTATACATATACATTATATCTTTTGTTTTACCATAATATAACTTTTACCAGAAAAACTATTTTACAAAAAAGATTTTAAATACCTTCCTACATAGACACTTCCTACACATCTGGTTCCAAACTAACCTGAACATCATCTTTTGTTTTCCACAGGTGAAAATAAGTCACGTTTGGTACAAAGTCCAAAGTCTTTTTGGGGTCATTGCACTTCATATGCATGTCTATCTTGAGCTCTCAGAGCTTTCTTTCTTTGCTTGTAACCCAATCTCTATTATGTTCTTGTCAGGACCTGAAGTTGTCGACAGAGACATGTCGAATATACAGTCTCTATCACTCGCTTCATCACTACAAATATCACACCTTTCTGCACTGTAAAAAGGAGGTATGCTGGAATAAGAGCTTTTCTTTAAAAACGCATCACTGTGTCCCTGATAAAAACCCTGTCCTTTCTCTCTCTCTCGTTCTCTCTCCTCAGACGGACAGCATTGAACAGGCAGCAGAGGAGGATCCAGGTCAGGAGGAGGTGGTTCAGCAGTGCATGGCCAACCAGGGCTGGCTGGAGACTCTGTTCAATTCCTTTATTGAACTGCTGACGCTCAGCACCAAGGCTTAAGATTCAGCTGTCCACGTTCCAAACACGTCCTGTTTGGAGAGAGGAGAAACTGCTCCCTCTCAGATGAAGCCGCTGCACCTCCAGGTTGCAGGAAAATGAGATTTTCCTTTGCAGAATGTGAAAGAGCCAGTGGCGGTTTAAGCTGTTGCATTTTAACATAAAATGTTTTTTGTAAAGCCTTCATTCCTCTCTCTTTCATTATGTGTCAGCTCCCTGCGACTGGAGCCACAGGGAGATGGTATGAAAACAACAACAACAACAACAACAATGACGACGACAACAAAAGAAAAACAAATGTGTAAAGACAGTTGTCTGCACAGAGACAAATAACGATAGTGCCAAAGGGAACAGGGTTGAAAACCTCACTGGTCAGCAGTGGTTTGGCAGAGGTGAGCTTTGAATGCTATGTTCCATGCACACTCTTATATATAAATATGTATTATGAACAATTATGATTTGTATTATTTATACATGGACATTTATACATGGTTACCTCCCAGAGCTGGGACAGTTTGCTGTTATTATTTTGAATAATAATGCTCATGTTTTATGAGGGTGTACATGAAATGAGCCACCCATAGACCCCCAAACGTCCTGTCCCCTGAACTGAAGGACAAGGCGGACAGGATGTGGACAAAAGAAGCGGGGTCGAAGCAGTGTGTAGTTCCTTTTTTTGTCAACAACAACAACAAAAAAAAGATAGAGCAAAAGAAAAAAACTGTATTTAAAATGAAAACGTGTTCTTTCTGTTTGTTCTTTAAAAGAAAATGCGGAAAAAGAGGTGTATTTGTTCGTTTTCTCAAAGAAAACATGACTGTGCAGAGGGATGTAATCGATTTTAAATTGTGCAAAATGTCTGTGTTTACTGTTTGTTTTTTTATCTGTTGGTTGTTTACGAGGATAATTATTATTATTAATATTATTATTAATATTATTTTGGAGGTTTGCTTATTTCTCTCTTGTGTAAATATTGTACAGTTGCTTCAGTCTCTCTCTACCCGTCCCTCAGCTGTACATGAATCCTCCTGTATTTGACAAACGCAAATAAAAGAAAAGAAAATGACTTTATGAAAATCATGCATTTTCACAAGAGACTGCCTTGGCTTTGTCTTTATTGTTTATTTGTTCTTAACGTACAAGCTGGTATTTTGCATTTAAAATGTGTATGACAGGAGAAATGCACTGGAAATCAAGCAGTACATCCAAAAGACCCGCTCTGAACACTGTAATCAAAGTTCCCAGTGCTGACTAATCACTCTGTAAATGAAAGCATTTCTCTGAGGAGTTGAACGATGACATTATTTTCATTATTTTTCATTATTCTCGGTGTAGGGTGCCAGCATTCAGAGTGTCAGACCAGCCTCAGCAGTTCTTCAAGGTAAACATTCCACTCCTGCTGGAGCGCCAAAAAAAAGAAGCCGTAGAACTGCATTTCCTGTTGTTACCATGGTAACATTACCATGGCAACAGCAGCAGCGTTTTCCAGGAGTGTTTGTCTGTCTTTGGTGTGATGCCCATTTCGCTCTTTGTCTCTTTCTTTCTCCTTTGCTTTTTAGTAGCTTCCTAATTGACTGTTTCTAGCGTATGAGTGATTACAAATAAATGACAATATCTGCTATTTTGTGCGTTATAATGTAAATTACTTTATCCCCATTTTAATCACATCGCAGAGAGCTTCATTTGCTTCTTTCTCATTTCTTCACATCTCCTTGATACAAATACTGAACATTTTCTTAACATGTAAATAGTTTGCTCCACTATTATTCAAATAGTTTTATCACTATATTTGTTATGAGTATAAAATATCTTGCCTCTTATTAATCATCATCTTGACATCCACTCCTTCCTTACTGCTCTGTCTCACTACTATCATCCTCTTCCTCATCTTCCTCCTCCTCCTGCACAGCGCTGTGTCTCGTCTGGCCACACAGCGGCGCTAATTTGCCGTCAGTGGTCACTCCCATCGGCTGAATGATCTTGCCCCTGAGCGGATGTGGTGAGCAAAAACAGTTCATTTTTAAACGTATTTATTATGAAATGAGTAAATAGTACACAAAACAGTGGTGGAAAGTAACTGTTTTTATTTTACTTGAGTATTATAAAGTATCTGTAGAAATATCTTATTTTTTTGGAAACTTATACTTCAATAAATTCAAAACCAATATGTTGTGTTACTCACTCCCTTGCATTTCATGAACTTAGTGAAGTAAAACGATTTTAACAGGAGAAACCGCCACCTGTTTAGAGACACGAAGCGTTACAGGCCTGTAGCCAGCCTAGTGAATTTTTTCCAAAAGGTGAACCTTTTAGGAGTTATTTGCCTCGCTTTCTATTTAATTATTTAAAAATAATTATTAAATAGTGCATTTAGTGACATTTTAAGCTCTACTTTTAGCTGGATTAGCTTCCTGGGTGGTCATAAACAAACGTTTGATATACCAAAAATATTTCCGTAAAGATTTCGAATAAAGAAATATATAATTAATAATTAAAGAATAAATAATTATTTTAAAAAATACAATTTTATTAATTTATTACATCATAAGAAAATAAGAATCTGTTAAAGTTTTAAATTAAAAACTGTAGCCTATTGTAAACCAAATAACAAACTGGCCAGCACATTCAACTGTCCTCAGTCAGAATTTGGCTCTTTGAATAATAAAAATAAATAATAATAATAAATGTAGAGCTTGACAATTCCAGGATTTAGATAAAAAGTTACTTGTAAACTGTTTTCTCTATTTAAAACCGTACAGTAGGTCAGTAGTGAAAGATGACGTCACTTATGTCAGCTTGTATGTTTTCTTGCACAGCTGGATGTTGGACTAATCATGTAAAATATTTGTTAGCATTGGTCAAAACTGGTTTCCCAGAGATGGGTTGTGGCTGGAAGGGCATCCACTGCGTAAAAAAAATATGCTGGATAAGTTGGCGGATCATTCCGCTGTGGCGACCCCGGATTAATAAAGGGACTAAGCTGAAAAGAAAATGAATGAATGAATGGTCAAAACTGATTATCTGAAGTCACACCGAAGCGACAGCCAACAGAGGATTCCACTTGGTCCTAAAGCCTTTTCAATGGGTTATTTTCACAACTTGATGGCATAACAGTCAAAATAGGACAAATGAGCTTATGTATGGGACAAATTCTGGCCCTTTGTCAGTGAGGGATGGGTCTTTCGAACTACCCAAACACCCCCTGGCTACAGGTCTGCGTTGTCTGGTTAATAAACGAGCTGAATCTTTTCACCTGTTAAATCGGCTCACAAATCGCACTGAACAAATAATTTGTTAACGGATTAGATTCATTTGCATTTGTGCTCGACTAACCAAATCGTGATTCAAAGGATGTGGTCAGAGTGAGCATTCGCGATCAATGATTCAATGAATTTACATTGAATTTTAATTGATTTGAATGAGTAAAATGGAAGTTTTTTCTTCTCGAGTGTGACTTATAGGCCAACCTATTTTTAGGATTCATTATTGTAAATGAAAACCTTATTTAGGTCTTGGCTGTCAGTTGTTTTAAAACGTAAACCTGCTTTATCTGTTGAGCACTTCTACAAAATAACTGAAAGTGGACATCTATAGTTGTGTATTATCAAATCAACGGAGCGTGATTTAATTAAAAACTGAACTTTGATGAAATAAAGCTTTTTTTCCTGTCTTTAAAAGTTGATCATAAGTACTTTTTACACATATTTAAGTATATTTTTAAAATACTGCATTTTGTCACAAGCCAAATTGAAAACTTGATTCTTTTATACAGCTAGCTATACTTTTACTCAAGTGTAGTTTTACACCACTGTCACCACATTTGTGGAGGAATCTATCTTACACATACACACACACACATACATACCGTGAAAGCCTGTTGAACATATTTATGAGTCTGAGCGCCTCTGCCTCTTTCTCTTCTTCAGTCATCCCTTCCATTGGATCAGGCTGCTCCTCTTCCACCCGTCCCGTCACAGGGTTAATCCTGTCCCTGGCCTGTCTGTACTCCTCCGTGTCGGAGTCGGAGTCACTGGAGTACTGTGGTTGAGGAGAGGGGCCACGGCCGTTCAGAAGACCCCGTGCTGCCAACAGCCCCGCTGCATTACCGTAACCAGTGTACTTCACAAACCTGCTCACTGAGAGAGAACGAGATCAAGAATTTAATACAGGCTGCAATATTTTAGATGTCACAGAAAGGTATTTCTCACATAAAGGTCATTTCTGTAAGACCAGAAAAGAAGGACATTTTGCAGTATAGAGTGGAGCGAGGATAAAAGTTGTAAAGCTCGGATATGCAATAAATGCTCAGCAGTTTCAAGTGCCTATATTATTACAGTTGATGTCAGAATTATTAAACCCCCTTTGAAATGTTTGTCTTTTTTTAAAATATTTCCCAAATTATGTTTAACAGAGAAAGGAAATTTTCACAGTATGACTGACAATATTTTATCTTCTGGACAAAGTCCTATTTGTTTTATTTTGGCTAGAATAAAAGCAGCTTTTGATTTTTTAAGAACCATTTTAAGGTCAAAATTATTAGCCCCTTTAAGCAATTTTTTTTCAATAGTCGACAGAACAAACCATCATTATGCAATAACTTGCCTCATTACCCTAACCTGCCTAGTTAACCTAATTAACCTAGTTAAGCCATTAAATGTCACTTTAAGCTGTATAGAAGATTCGTGAATAATATCTAGTCAAATATTATTTACTGTCATCATGGCATATATAAATAAATAAGTTATGAGAAATTAGTTATTAAAACTATTATATTTAGAAATGTGTTGAAAAAAATCTTCTCAACATTAATCAGAAATTGTGGAGAAAAATAAACAGGGGGGCTAATTATTCTGACTTCAACTGTATAATATATTAAGTGACCATGTAACAAGCCCTTCAATTAGCCAACAAAAAGGCCTAAAAATGGATGATTTACTCAGAAATGAAGTACGTGACTGTCTTTATGACTAGGTCATTGAATTCAAATGATTTGTTCTGAATACTGAATCATTTGTAAACAAAATGACAATGTTAGGATTCACTGTAATACTGCTTTGACTCGTGTTTTCATGAAACCAAACTGACAACATAAAACTATACAAATGGCCACACTATGAATACAGTGATTTAAGGGAAGATGTATTTTTGTAGGCTAAAATGTGAGCCTACGATGAGTTAGCACTTCTGGCTTCATCTTCTTGAAGTCAGTTCGTTTTTTTAATTATCATTTGGTTAATTAATTGTGTGACATTGGATCTGTGGTAAAGCACAAGCTTAGGCTATTTCACAAATTATTCAATAACATGGAAAACATCAGTAATCCTTGTCTGTGATTGTTTTTATCTTTAAAAAATAGATTGCTAAAAATATTGGATTACAGTAGCTGTCATCGAACCATGAGGAAAAACCAATGCTGATCAGCTGACGGTTTATGTAGACTACAAACGTTTTGAAGATTGTGTTTTGTTGTATAAGAATCAGAAGCTTATGTTAGTCAGTGTTTATTTACTTCAATAATCCAAATGCTATTTTGAGTTTTGAGAATGCGATTGCGAACTCAAGACTGTAAAAATATACTACTAGTAAATGTTTTTTCCTGTCTGGTGTGATGTTTAATCAGGAGGTGGTGTTGCCACAGAACAAAGTAGGGTCTAAAAAAGTCCAGAGCAGTAATATATGCCTGGCTGGACTACAAAAATACATCATATATGCAGCACTCTGTATTACAACACGTTCATACCATGTCACTTGAACGTTTGAATCATTCAGCAAGTCTTATATATGTCATGGTTCAAGAAATGCATTTACATACCATTTTCTTTGCATAGCACAAAGAGAAGCTCAGCTGCACAGTGTTTGATATCAGTGTCGACATGGGTCATAAGTCTCACTAGTCTGCTTCTCAGTGTGTTCCCCTGCTCAGGCCTCAGCTCAACGTCTCTCAGTGGAGGCAGGATCTGCTCAAAAATAGCACAGGTTCAAGCTCCTGATACACAACCATGAGAGTAAGAAGAACATTCTGTGTCATATTCAATGTGCTATTGTGCTATTTAATGTTTTCAAAGTTCTGCAATAGTGATTCTAAAATGATAGGTCACCCCAAGCCTTTAAATGTAGAGTCATGTGTATTAATATTGTTTCTCAAGTATATGTTTTTTTATTATTCTCAAAGTGCTATTAGCATGCATTTTATGATTTATCTTGACCTCAGGTTCCATTTGAAGACTTCTTTAATGTTCTACTGAAGAATAAAAGTCAACTACATCTTGGATGGCCTGGGTGAGTAAACTAACAGCAATTGTAAGTTTTAGGTGAACAGATTTGACACTGAAATGTGAGATGTACCTGCTGCCGGAGATAGTGCCTAGTTTCCCTGTGTGCTTTGCTGCTTTCCGTCAACAGGTTTAATACTGGAGTCAGCTTTTCCTTCAGCTTGTGGCCCTGTTTGATTCACATATAAAGACAGAACATATAGCATGAAATAAATTGTACCAGGGTCAGAAATGTGTTTATTCCTTTTATTATGGGCCAATGTTTCCGAGGGGCATTTTTTGCTTTCATAAAAGCAGTTTTTAATTACCTCATTAATTATGTCCACATTGTATTTTATGCCAAATACTTACATTTAAACAGTTACTTCAGTCTGTCAGAATACTATAGATTGTTCCAGAAATATCATACTGGTTAAAATTGTTTGCAAATAATATATTGAAGGGAAATCATTACAGGGTGGGCTGCAATGACAAAAAATACATTTAAGTAATATTGATTATTAGTATTGATTAATAGAATTAGGCCAATGTTTTGTGCTTGGAAAAATGGCACATCATCATCTCGCCATACAGACAAAACATCTTGTTTCTTATATTGAATTTGTATAACATTTTTATTCCTTTTAGTAGCATTTTTGCCAGATGCCCATGTTGAGTTCTGACCCTGAATTGTGCACATGCAAAATACTTTAGCCCCATCTCCGTTTCTTTAAAAGCTTTTATTAAGAGATTGTTGATTTGAAAAAGAAAATATTGAGTCCCACTTTATATTAGGTGAACAGAACAAATAATTATTAAATAAAAATAAGTACAATGTAATTACATACAGATTCAGTCACTGCTTATCCTTGTTACTGTTTACGTATAATTTGAGGCATTTTTCTTGTTTAATCCCTGGACTGTTTATGGTGTTTTGATTGTTTGCCACCTGTCTTGACCATTCACGTTTTCTTGGATTGTCTCTTCTTTTTTTTTTTTGTTCACACCTCGCCTGTTTCACTATGAGAAAAAAACACACATTGACATGTATTCCTCCCTCATGTGTTCCCCATTATAAATATATAGCGGGATTACACTTTTTCATCACTTTCTCTCACTGGTAGTTTAGAAAACATTTAAGTTTCTGTCTTCTGTGAAACATAAAGAGTATTGGTAACTAAATCATTTTGGTTAACAGGATTATTTACACAAATATGAACACCCTGTCATCATTTACTCACCCTTGACTTGTACCAAACCTGCTTTTTTTTTGTTCTGTTGAAAACATATTGAAGAATATTGGAAGCCTGAAAACATTGACTTCCATATTTGTTTTTGCAACTATGGATGTTAATGTTTACAGGTTTTCAACTTTCAAAATATCTTCATTCGTGTTCAACAGAACAAGAAAACTCACACTGGTCTGGAACAAGTCAGAATTATCCCTTTAACACTGAGCTAAAACATTTATCAAAATAGTTTCTTTAAGGTCTACATAAAATTGAGTACATGTTCGATGTTTTGGAAACTGAATTGCAGTCTATGCATTTTTTTAAATCAAGCCATTAACCTTGGCATTACAAGAGCCGTGCTCATTCTCACTCTGTCCAGTCTTTTCTCCATGAAGAGCAGCAAAGTGTGGACACAGTCCATGTTGACTCCACCAGACTCCTCTGAACCTTCAGACAGGCGAACAGAAAGCAGGACATCCAGGCACTGCAGAGGGAGCGCTGAGAGCACATTCACTGTGTGTCTGTGGACATTCAGCACAGAAGAGTTGAAGATCAAGAGCAAGAGACCTCTCCAGACTTCATCACACTGGCTTGATTCTCATTCTCACCCTTGCAGCTCCTCTTTTCTGTCCTCTCCCTCACAGGGCACGAGCAGGCAGTGACGCAGGACTGCAGCTAGGCGACGGTACATAGCTGCAGCCTCCTGAGCGGGGAGAAAGAGAACTAGAATGTTGATGGTAAAATCAATCTCTTCACATTATGCCATCATTTTGATATATTAGGATAAAATATGAAAAAAAAATATGCATTTGCAGATGAAAATTGCTGATTTTTTTATTTAATTGTTAAGAGAAAATTACTTTTTTATATACAGTTGAAGTCAGAGTTATTTGCCCCCCTTTAATTGTATTTCCTTTTTTAAAAATATTTCCTAAATGATGTTTAACAGAGCAAGGAAATTTTCACAGTATGTTCGATAATATTTTTTCTTCTGGAGAGTCTTATTTGTTTTATTTTGGCTAAAATAAAAGCAGTTTTAAATATTTTAAAGACCATTTTAAGGTTAAAATTATTAGCCCCTTTAAGCTATTTTCCTTTTTAATAGTCTACAGAAAAAACCATCATTATACAATAACTTGCCTCATTACCCTAACCTGCCAAATTAACCTAGTTGAGCCTTTAAATGTCACTTTAAGCTGTATAGAAGTGTCTTGAAAAATATCAAATATTATTTACTGTCATCATGGCAAAAATAAAATAAATCAGTTATTAGAAATGAGTTATTAAAACTAATATATTCAGAAATGTGTTAAAAAAAATCTTCTCTCCATTAAACAGAAATAGGGGGAAAAAATAAACAGGGGGGCTAATTATTCTGACTTCAACTGTATCTGTATTTAATTTCCTCTGGTAGCATCACTTTCACAGATCTGCGAACATGACATACAAAAACAAAATGATTTTATAAAACAAATGTAGTTATGTACCAAATGTGTTACTTGTGGAAACAATGCTCTAATCCATTCCTTCATTATAATTTAGAGGCATTTTGGGAAAGGAACTCAGTGAGCATCAGCAATGCGTTTAAAAAATGATGTGATCTTTTGTGCTTTTACTTGGTTTGTCTCAAAACGTCCTGTTTATTAAAACACTTCTTTAAAATACAGGTTCTTTATTTATGGTTCCGTAAAGAACTTGAACATTCATCTTTTGTACTTGAATTTTTAAAAGTGTACAGCCTTTTTTGTGAAAGAAAATAGTTCTTCTAAAACGTTCTTGGATCTTTAAAGACATCACTGAAAGGTTTTTTTTTTTGGACCTCAATTAGGAGTTTTAGGATTATATTTTTGATAACGGTTCACAAATATAATAAATACATATAAAAAACCTAAACTAACCCTTATTCTTTACCAATGTGTTTTTCTGGCCATTGAGTTATATAATTAAGTTAAATCAAGAGTTATTAGATGGAATTGTGGTTATTATGGGCAAAGAAATGACAGCATTCACCTCATCTACGTCCTGTCTGTGCACACTGTAGGTGATGTTGAACAGGGTCTTCAGGATCTCCAGGGCTCGCTGAGAATCTTCCTTACACAAAGGTGGAGCTGTGAGGTCAGTCAGCACCTCGTGTGTTTCACCCCAGATCACGCCTAGACACTGTTCCAGAGCTGCAGTCAGCATGGACACACCGCGCTCCTGACAGCAGGAAGACAGCAGGAAAAAACACAGAATGAGCCTCTGAACTGCCCACAAATAAGAAACAGAAGTACTTGTAGCCGTTTCTTTTATATAGTCTGTGACCCCTAGAGCTGTGTATTTAATGCTGAGGTCCACTAGAGGGCCTCAAAATGATTTTCAAATGATTTACAATAATACAAAATGATTTATTTTATAGTCAGATGAAAAACTCAGTGTGTGCGTTGACCTTCTGTGTTATTTTAATCTATTCCCTCAACACCAGTTATTTTTATTTTAAAATCAGGCTTTCTGGTCCTTAGAAAACTTGGATTATTGATTATATTCATGATTATTTCATTATTTTAAGCAAATGTTAATATATAGATTATTCTAAATATTGATATCTTTAGTAAATCTTTAAATAAATGTATTTTTATTGTCACTACAATTAAAACTATTTAAGTGAACAGCTTTTTATTTACACCCCCAACCCCCGCCCCCCCAAAAAAAAAACAAAGGTCTTGATCAAACAAAAATATGCGAAAACAATACTTCATTTCATTCAAGTAAACCTCATATAAAATGTAAAAATAGTTAAAAAGCTAAAGTTCGGCTAAATGTTTCATTGTTCCTCATCCACATAAAACAAATAAATAAATAACAGTAATAATGTAAAATAACAGCGTTCATGAGCACAGCGCACTGATGTACACCCTGGATGCTGCGCACAACTTCCTCTGTTTAAGACAAAACACGGGCACATAAAAAGGTAATATATCAATAGGCGACGGAGTATGGGACACACAACACTCTTGTGCCCTATTCTGACACTGAAGAGAAGAAACTGTTGAATAAAGCCGCCATTTTTGTTTTATGTGCACACAAACGTATTCTCATAGCTTATGAATACTCTGAACCACTGAAGGCATATGGTCTGTTTTGAGGATGTATTTTTCTGGACTTTTATTGACTTTATGGAATGTCTATGGAGGAAGAGAGAGCTCTCTGATTTCATCTTAAATATCTTATTTTGTATTCTGAATATGAACAAAAGTCTCAGGGATTTGGAAAATCATTAGGGTGAGTAATTAATAACATAATAACATTTTTTGGGGTGAACGAACTCCAACTTTCCTCAACACTCGCATGGATGTTTGCAGAAAGCCTAGAAAGAGCTTGATTAGCTAGCCCAGGTGTGTCTGATTGGGGTTGGAACTAAACTTTGCAGGGCACCGGCCCTTCAGGACCAAGTTTGGCCACCCCTGGTATAATACATCTTAATTTTCAACCAAATTAAACTGGAGGCACAGCTCCATCTTTCTGTGCATCAAGGGGTCAGTTACTGCCCCTGTAAAGTCCCTCTGCTTTATGGGCACGTATTTACATGATCAATAATTACCTGGCAGAGCTCAATCCTTAGCTCAGGCCGTAAAGCAGTCAACAGAAAAAGAAGCCGCAGTTCATAAAATTGTCCGCTTGGAGGTGATGGGGAATGTATCCCATCCTTAATTCTCACTGATAGGCCGTGAAGTAACCTGGTGGAGAAAAAAAACAAAGCACAAGAGAGTGAGTGACTTACAACTATCCTGAACTACTCACCGGGGTGTAGCACAATATCCTCACAGCAAGAAGATTGCTGGTTCAAGCCTCGGCTGGGCCAGTTGGCATTTCTGTGTGGAGTTTGCATGTTCTCCCCGTGTTCGCGTGGGTTTCCTCTGGGTGCTCCGGTTTCCCCCACAATTCCAAAGACATGTGCTATAGGTGAATTGGATAAGATAAATTGTCTGTAGTGTATGAGTGTGAATGAGTGTGGGTTGCAGCTGGAAGGGCATCCGCTGTGTAAAACATACTCTGGATAAGTTGGTGGTTCATTCTGTTGTGGCGACCCCAGATTAATAAAGGGACTAAGCCGGAAATAAATGAATGAATGAATCCTGAACTCCTCGATGAAACCATATTTGGCAACTGTAACTGTGAGTCTCACCTCAGTGTGCTGGCTCTCTCTTGTGCTTTCGGGCTGTTGTAGATGACATTGCACAGGGTTTTCATCGCCTCTTTCCTCCAGACCTCACCGTCATCATGTCCTTCTTCACCCTCCTCATCCCTCTCTCCTCTGGTATCCCTCTTTCCTCTTGCCAACAGCCCACAGACTCCATCTTTCCTTCCACTTTCTTCACAGTGGTCGTTTGGTGTTTCTCTGGGATTAGATGTATTATTCATAGGGCTGAATTGCAGACCTCTCTCGCTGACCACAGACGCAGTGCAGGCTGTAGAGACACAACATGAATCATCTGTCTCACTGCAACATGCTGGACATTGGTTGTTGGTGTCATTATCTGGAAGTGTGTCAGTCTCGTTCTCAGGAGTGACGTCGCTGTGTGAGGTGCCCCACTGATCATCCTCTTCCTCAGGCCAGGTTGGCAGGGCAGAGATGCCCCCGAGCCGAGCGAGAGTTATAATGGCATAGTCTGTAATCAGGGGTGCCAGAGCCTTTCGGTCCCGTGAGATGATCCTCAGAGTTCGCAGACATACTCTCAAAACACCCGGCTGCAGGCGCATGCGAATAAACCAGATCAGAGCCGCAGCGAGCCTCTGGAAGAGACAGAAGACAGCGGTAGAAGGTATTTGAATATCAGGAATTTTTAACTTAGCAACAATTTTTAAGATCAGTTTGTTTAGAGATAAATAGATAGACAGACAGACAGACAGACAGACAGACAGACAGACAGACAGACAGACAGACAGACAGATAGATAGATAGATAGGAAAGGAAGACTTATTGAATTAACATATGGCCGTGGTGTGTGGGTTGCTAGGTGTCTTTTTGGCCATATACTGTGTAAAAGAAGTTTTGTTTGACTCACTCTCCGCAGAACAAGGTCTGGATCCTCACTGTTATCAGAGTCACAGTCTGAGTCAGAGTCTGGAACGTACTCTCTCACTTTATTCCTGCGGAACTGAGTGGAGCAGAACAAACACACATTTACAAGAGACGGTAGAAAGTGAGGTTAAACAGACTTTAGCAATTATGGGAGGTGACAGGAGAGAAGAATCAAGTCGATGTCTGCCCATCAAACTCAAGATGCAGATTTGCTTCCTACGATATTTACCTTCACTAAAGTCTAATAAAAGCTTCGGGTGTAATCCATGAACACAGGGGAGAGATTATAAAAGCTTTATTTTGTGAGCACGGGCCTGACGAACAGCTGTAAATGGCTTTTCTTAATGTATGAATGCCAATAAACTCTTTTTGACAGATGCCGCAATAATTGATACTCAGTAACAACAAACTAATGAGCTCAAAAGAGTTTAAAGGTCCATCCAGCACAGTCACTATGCGTATGTGCCACAGGAGGAAATAGACAGTGAATATATTACTTTCAGATTACACACCTCTCTCATTTCCCCCCTCACTCCCTGTACTTTATTTATCAACAAAAAAACAAACTCTGAAGGTCATGTGAAAGATTTACCTCTTCCAGCTCTCTTTGCTGCTCTCGGTTCATGCATTGGAGAATAACGAGGAACATAGAAATATCAGGATAGGAAACATGCTTGTGTTATGTATCCACTGAATAAATGAGACGAGGACGAAGTGAAGGATAAGTGAAGGTGGATGAGTGAGATTTACATTATTAGCTGTGTTAATCCAAACCATGTGTGCCCTCAGATTGAGGACGGAGGATAAACAAACAGAACAGACTTCTTAGTTTACCTTCTTTCTCTCCCTTTCTTCCACATCAAAAAAGAAGCATTGCGAGTTCTGTGAATAACAAAAGCAAAATTAAAAAGCGAAATATAAGAGTGCTCCTATCAGATTAATAGACAGAATAAAACTTAAGACCGCACCACAGAAACTGCAAAATGACTAGGCAAGTAATGAGAAACCCCCTTCAGGTTTACCCCAGTCCTGTTGTCATGGAAACTGCAAATATCTGAGTGTTGTAGAAGTAGTAGAAGATTCTAACAGGTTTTTTTCTCTGGCGTGCACAGCGGTGACCGTATTAAGCACAGAATTAGTCTTATTATGTTTAATGAAATTTCAGCACTCTGAAATGGCTTTTACCTCAGTGTTGTAATCATCCAGATGACTTTGAACATTGTCTTGGTCGCCTTGTTTGATGAACTGAATAATCTTCTCCACATCCACAGTCATTCCTAATTAAAAGATAAAATACATGAAGATACTTTACATTTGTAAAAAAAAAAAAGAGCAAACAATATTTAAAGATACGTTCATATCACCGCACTCACCCTCTGTGGTGTTACAGGTTTCTTTTAAATAAAGGTTTTCCTTTGGGTTTCCCTGCAAACAATAGGTTTTTACTGAGTGTATGCTGTGTCAGTCTTCATGGGTTCCTCTTCGTAATCTGACAGGCCTCAGATTTAGCTTTGAGTTTTCCTAAACTAATCCCACCCATCCTCTCTCACTCATTCACAACGCTGCCAAATCTATGCCTCCATTTTAGTTTGGTGCACTTAAAAATAAAAGTTCTTCTGATGGCTCCAAAAATAACCACCTCCCACCCTTTTTATATCATGAGACTAACATTCCTGCATTGTTGGTTTCTTCCTGACACCTATAATTTTAAGAGCAGAATATATTTTCTTTCTGTATTACTAATGCTAAAGCAATACAATTTGCTGCAAGAGCTATCCTCAGAACAGGAGCGCTAATTAGCGAGAAAGCCAATAGGGCCAGACAATAGGAGTCTGGGAAAAAAGCTGCTATGCTGGCATTCAGACAACAGTGAGAAAAAGACAGAGGGGTTGGAAAGAGGGAGAGGAGAGGAGAGATGAAAGCGGCGCAGGTTTATATAAAGCTTAATAGGGGTAATTAAACGAAGTGGGGGTCAGAAAGAGAAAGGCTGGGATGACTGGGGTGAGCTGATGGGGGTAATTATTTGTAGCTACTGATTGAAGGTGATTAATTGAGGCTAGTAGTTCTGCTCACTGATGGACCCTCATTAAAAGCAGGGTGCATTAGGACAGAAACAGAAGGGAGAGAGAGAATAACTATAGGGTGGTAGGCTCAGGACAGACATTCACTCTTGACAGGACACAATCAAAAGAGAAAGACTTGCTGTTTTTCCGCTTTATGGTCAGTGAAGTTTCCTCTTAGGGAGAATAATGCAGGGCTCGGGTCTTCTGCTGCTGTCTCTGTGTGTCGGCTCTCTGCTGACCCACGGCGGCGCGGGCGGGAAGCTGTGCGGGATTCAGCTCGTGGAGGCGCTGCTGCTCGTCTGCGGGGAGAAGGGTCTCTTCTACCAGCCCTGGGGGAGGCGTGTCCGAGAGCACAAGCTCCGTAAGTTCCCATGCGCAAACCTTTTTGCCTGATAAATCAATTTAATCAACATTACAGTAGATTTGTGCATATACATGGGTTTAAACATTTTCCAGTATTAAATCAACAACAGATCCAAACAAAAGATCAGATCAAATTAATAAGTAATAATAAGTAATAATAATAATTAATATTTTATTTCCTAGTACACTGGGTTGTGGCTGGAAAAGTAGGCTATTCGCTGCAAAAAACAAATGCCAAAATAGTTGGCGGTTCATTCTGCTGTGGCGACCTAAAGGAACCAAGCCAAAGGAAAATAAATGAATTTCTATATTATTTATTATGTTTTAAGGTAACACACAAGTCTTGTTATATTACATTTTGTAGACTTTTTGATCCAAATTCAACCTCAAAATATACAATATTGATTCATTTTTGTAAACAATTTAAATATAACATTTATAATGCTCATTGTTTATGTAATATAATGCTTTACTATTAAATATGCTTGTTTATACATTGTTGTGCTGAATGAAAAAACAAGTTATTTAAATAAAGTAGATGCTTTATATATATTTATTTTATTTATAAATTTTTCCCCAATCCATATGAAGCTAACAATGTCATAATGTCTCTGATCTTTCTAACATGAGTATAGCAGAGTAGTCAACATTCTTTAAAGATTATATGCGTCATAGCGTGACATGCATGGAGCCTGTTATGGAGCATATGGTAACAACACTGTCTTTCCATAGGAATTATGATTAGAAACAGCGCCCCCTTCCTGCAACAGAGTGAAGAGACAGGCGCTGTGGCGAAGAGAGGCATTGTGGAGCAGTGCTGTCATTTCTACTGCGACTATTATGACCTGGAGAATTACTGTAATACATAGAAGTCATTAACGTTGCTGCTTCATACACTTCATACACCTGAGTATAATGACTCACCTTTGAAGAGCCGCGGGTTCGGGCCTGTTCGGATGAGAGCAGGAGTAAACGAGGGTTCACTTGAAATGTTACACGATGCACATTTTTCAATTAAAAGATTTTTCGCAAACATATATCGCTGTTTGCTGTTGTTTGCTCAAATGCTACAATTCTGCCCTCATACAAATGAACTGATTTCACTACAAATACAACCAGGTAACCATAGTAATTGTACATGTTAACCACAAATTAATAGTTTTACTGCAGTTACCAGTTCAACCATATTATTTGTAATATGAATATAGTCATACAGATGCACCAGGGAAAAATATAGGCTACTACACTTTTGCTATAACAAATACATGGCCAATTTGTTTTAGAAATAAGTCAAGGCTGTTCATTACTTTTAATTATTATTGCATTAATCTAGCTTTACCAGTACAAGAAGCAACATTAAAAGGTCATGGGTTTGACTTTGCATGAACTGATCAAATGTATGACTGCAACTGAGGCTAATTTTGTTTGAATAAAAGCACTTGCTAGGTATATAAAAAAGAAAAGCCTATGAAATAGCTTGATTCTTGAAGATTAACAGTATGCCTAAACAATATTTCTATGGTAAAATGTTTGATTTAACTATTAAGTTTAACTAAGAAATTAAAATCTAAATTAAAGTCTAATTTTTAATTAAGGGATTTGTGACGGCTGGTAAACAGATTTTCTATTTTCTATAACATTTCTCTCATCACACACACACGCGCGCACACACACGCGCACACACACACACACACGCACGCACACACACACACACACACACACACACACACACACACACACACACACTTTTTTCATTTCCGATTTACGTCGTCGCCACAGAAGCCGTCTTTGTTGAAAAACTACATTTCCCATAAGCCCGTGCCGGCAGTTTCAGAAGGGAAAGCAAAATGGCGGAATCGGATGGGATGGGCCTCTTATTGTGTTCCTAAAAAAAATGTTTCGTACCTCTGAATACTGTTTTAAAGTTAACAAAAACACCGTGGAGGGTTTTAGCAGGTTCTCAGCTTTGGATTTCAGTAGCCGATTCATCTCTGCGCCATAAAGGTAAGTGGCTCTTGTAGCTTGTCTAACTTAGCTAGCCAGCTAACCTCTGTGGACGACAAATTTTAGCCAGTCAATTATTTCAGCGAGTGCGCAGTGTTTTCTTAAAATTCAACAATGATAAGTAAGTAAGTTTGTAATGCTTAATTCATTCAGAGTGAGACGCGTGGCACTGGCGTTTGAATGTTAATTAAAAGATAAATACGCATAGGCAAAATGCTGCAGTAACGTTACAACAGACGAGATAGATAGCTAGCTAGAAGATATATAGATATACAGATAGATAGATGTACAGATAACAACCATCCTCTGTAGCATCTTAAATCAATTTCATCCAGTGATCGCGATCAACGCTGTCAGAGGGTCAAGATCTATAGGCTGAGAGTTGAATGTCAACACAAGCTTTCTGTTCAGTTACTCGAGTGATCAAGCTTCTTCGAGAGGTCTTCAAGTGAAAGACCGAGATTTAATGCACATGTAGTTTTAATACATTCCCCGGTTTAAGCTTAAGGCCATGTGCAGCTTTATGGCAACTCGGAGCGAATGTTTGAGATCTTTGTTATGGTGTTGTCTGCTATGTGTAGATGGGAACAGATGGACAAGCTGAAAAGGATGAAGCAGATGTTGAGCCAGGAGAGGTGAGTGTCTTATGAAGCGAGATGAAGCCACTTCTTTGTGCAGGAGCAAATTGGATGCTTTCTGTAAATAAATGATTAGAGTGTGCGAATAAGTTTTATAGGAGTGGATGTTCTGGTCACATTTTATCCATGCACAACTGACCAATTTCAAATCGCATCAGTCTTAACGACACTTATTTTCTATGTAAACATTAAAAAGTGATGTTTACATTTTTTTAAGCAGAGCTGAAAGTGTAAAACATTTTATTTTCAAGTGAGAGCAATTGCGATGGAGCTTTTTTTTGTGCAGAATAAATAATAGAAATAATTTGATTGGTTTCATGTTGAAAAGTCAATAATACTCAAGAGAAGGATACAGTTCTATAGAAATTACAAAATTAAGAATTGTGTTGAACCAAGAATTGTACAGAAAACGATTTATACAGGAATCGATTTATCTCTGTGGTTACGTTTCACACAGGCTTAATGTTCTCCAGAAAGAGGACCTACACCGAAGTAGAATAGAATAGAATATTGCCAGATTCAGAAATAAATTCTTCAAAAAGTGTTACAATAGAAATTAGAGGGGGGAAAAAAAGAGTAATTTATTTGGTCACAATCTAATTTAAAATTATTATCTAGTGTGTCTTGTGTTTAAGGGTTCTGTAATCTATTCATTTGTTTGGTTATTAAGTGTGTGCCATAACACTCGTTCTTGAATGCGAACTGTCTTGTAGCCACAGACTGAACAATCTCCTAATGAAGAGGAGGAAGTGGAGTCAAAAACAGACAGAAGGACACTTGGCTTAAGATGTTTCCAAGGAAACAGAGAGACCTCAGAGGATGAGCCTAGTGAACTGGTAAAGTAAAATCATTTTGACCATTTGCATAACCATAAGTTGCTGTGTAAATTAGATGTTGTATGCATTGTCTGTCTGCAATTTCCCCAGTGTGAATAAGGTGACAAGTTGGTTTTTAAACTGTTTAATTTGTTACGCTCTTGTAGGGGGCTGCAGCTGTTGCTTTTTCTGAGCCCGTGTTTCTTGTGCCTCAGCTGAGCTCACATCCTCAGTTTCTGGACTGGTAAGAATTATTATATTATAATTGAGGCCATAAAGTTTAACTACAAGCTTGATAATAGCAGTGGATGTCCCATCCATACTGGACTTAATTTGCTATTTGAGTGGTCATATTTAAATGCAGATATATGAGGGATGTGCTTTTACATTGCTATACAAACATTCTTTTTTATATTCTTTCACACAGTAATACCGGTAAATGATCAATACATATTTACTAGTAAATATAAAATGTGCTGTTTGCACATCCAAATTCTGGAAATTTATTGGTAACGTTACAAGCTTTCATATTGATTTATGTAGCATTTTAAAAAATTATAAACTTCTGGTCAGTTGATGTGACTTTCACTAGTTTGTTTTCATTTCAGTCTGTTTGAACAAAGTTTGATACTAGATAAAGCACAACAGTGTGCTTTCTAATTTCAAAACTGCTTTTTAGTGAAACTGCTTTTAATAAATGAACACATGTAACGTTTAGGAGTTTAGTAAATGCAGATTTTATGTTTAGAGGTTTAATTGTCCTAGTAAAACTAACTAAACTGTGAAAAATATTATTCGCTGAACTTTTTTAACTTGAATTATTCATTAAATTTTTTTTGTATGAACAGTGGAAATTAAATTCAAGTTAAATTCAGAACTACTGGCCTAACCATTTTATAGCATGTTTGTAGAATATATTGTCATTTAAAAAAATTAAATGTGTGTGTGTTAGTTATATATATATATATATATATATATAATTATTATTATAATTATTGTTTTTATCACCTTCAGCGAATTTGATGTTGAGCTAACAGCAGAAGTGAAAGTAGGTGATGGTGCATCTCTTGCTTTGTTGACATCTGTTACCCCAAACCTTCGTTACCAGAAGCCAGGTGAGTGTAAATCTATCAATGACCTTGTAAGTAATACCATGTGAACAAACTGTTTTCTTAATGTATTTTTCCTTTTGTGTTTCTTTAGGCTCTTTGTTGGAAGAACATCTTCTCTTCCCACCATCTTTAAGGAAAAAGAGAGTATCTACAGACCATTTTTCCACTTCAGACTCTTTTTCTGGATTGTGCACTAGTGTAATTCAAACCCCGGAACAGATGCACCTGCCTTTTTCTTTTAAAAACTCTGAGAGGATTATAGAAATGGCCAAAAGCCCTCTTCCCTCATCACCATCCAACTCACCATCATCTCCTTCATCTGCTCCCTCTTCACCCTCATCATCATCTCCTGGTGGAATGGGTACAAACTACAGAGAGAATGAAGACAGAGGCCATGCAGGTGATAACGGGGTCAGCAAAGGAAATGGAGACTTTGTGTCATCCACTTCATCTTCTCTGGTGCCATCATCAGTGCCTGTGCCGCCACCTTCTTCTAATCCTTCACTCCATGCATCATCATCATTTACACATCCACTCAATGATGGACAGAGCGAGAGTTTAGAAAATGATATATACGACCCCTTTCACCCAACTGAGGGTGAGGGGGAGAGAGAGCGGCCATCCACTGAGGACGAGGAGGAAGAGGTTGATAAGTATGATCCATTTGAACCAACAGGTTCTCCTGCGTCTGAAACGGAGGAAGAGAAAATATGTTTTGATGAGGAGAATGAAGGAGGAAGCAGCATTAATCATGAAGGCAATGTTAAAGCTGAAGAATTGGAAATTGAGGGACCTGCTGGCACAGAGGGAGGTCCTCCAGATTCAACTGAAACTGATGGCCCATCTTCAGTCTTAAATAATGTATCTTTAGAACTCAGCAGCAAGTGCTCCTTTAAAGACAGAATGAGGGAACAGGGAAAAATTAAAATACATCAAGGAACAGACTCTGAGCACTCTGAAATAGAAGAAGGAGAGATAGTGGGGGCTAGTGAAAGAGTACGAGAACGAGTGATTGAAAGAAGGAGAGAGGTGTTGCTTCCATCCTCAAGTAGTCCCTCTTACCTCCAAGGTGGTGTTCCTAAGCCGGAGAGGATTTTGCGGGTCTTGGAGGGTGATGGGTTTGTGTCTGTCCGTGCTGATGAAGAATGGGAGAGAGAACCAGTGGGTTCTGTGGGTGTTGGAGACCTGAGAAGAAAACTGACAAGTAGGCGGAAAGAGAGATTCAGATCATGCCCTTCTTCTGCATCTATATCACCTCCACCTGCATCTGTTTTGCCTCTGCCTTCTTCATCTTTCCCCAGTTCACCACCTCTATCCACGGATAAAGGAAGAAGTCGCAAATCATCCAAAAGTTCAAAGGACAGGGATAGACGTAAGCGAAAGGAGGGAAGAGGAGACAAGGAAAAGAGGAAAAAGAGGAAAGAGGAGAAGGTATCAGGTGAAAAGGAAAGTAAAGGGGGTGACCATGAAAATAGGAGTGAAAAAGATGTCAAAGACAAGAATAGGGAAAGAAGAAGTAGTCGAAGTGATAGTCGCAGGAGGAAAAAGAGACGCAGGAGCACTCCAGAGCATTCCTCCCGCTCCCACTCACAGAATGCCACCCGACACAACACACATAGCCACAGATCTTGGTCCAGCCACTCAGAAGACAGGCACAAAGATAAAGACAGGGTTAAAGAGAGGGAGAGAGAGAGAGAAAGGAACCATGCAAGAGACAGGGATAGGGAGCGGTGGCGAGATGACAGGGATAGAGAGAGAGACAGAGAAACCAGAAGAAGAGATGAACGAAGGAGAGATCGAGATGAAGATACTAGGAGGTCAAGCAGCAGAGAGAGAGTCGGTACAAGAAGAAGCAGAGACCGGAGAGACAGAGAGAAAGAAATGGTTAGAGACAGAGATCGAGACAGGGATAGGAGAAGAGATAGCAGACCTGTTGTACCCCCGTCAATTCAGGATCTCAATGGCTCTGATCTTTTTGCTATTAAACGTACAATCACTGTTACTACCACTACTACAACCACCACAGTCCCAAGTTCACCACCACGCAGCCAACGGCGCTCCCATACCAGATCTCAGAGTTCAGACAAACATCGTAAAAGGAAGAAGAAACGCAGGAGACGATCAGAGGATGAGGAAAGAAAGGATGAGGGAAGCAGGAGCAGATCCCGACCCACTTCCCTTTCACCTCCTCGTTATGACTATGAATCAGATCGTCTTTCAGACCGTCCTGAGGTAGATATGCTCTCTTTGGATGGGGAAGCACTAGATTCAGACTACCTACTAGAAGACTCACCACTACCTCCACCTCCTCCTGAGCCCCCTATACCCAGTCCCAAAATTCAATCCGGAGCACCCAAAACCAGTCGGCATCATCTGAAGAAGAAATCCAGATCTGGCAAGACAGTTGGTCAGTCTGAATCCACCTCATCCTCTTCTTCTCATAGACCAAAACCCAAAAGTAAAAACCTTCTGTCATCTGTCTCACCACCTCTTTCTGCATCCTCAGGCAACACCACTTCCCTTCAGCCCACAGCTTCCTCATCTACTACCAAGCGGGAAAGGAAAACCGGTAAGGAAAAAGTAGGAAAGAAGGATACCGGGCGTTCTGGCAGGTCCAAGAAGCTCAGTGGGGGCAGCAGAAAGGGTAAGCTCCAGTCTAAAGTGTCTGTCTTAGTACGTGAGGGTGTTAGCAGCACCACTGGGAACTCTGGGAAATTGGGCCTTGATCTTCTTGGACCTGGTGGTGTTGTAAGTGGAGCTTCAGGGCCCTCAGTAGTTGGTGGGTCTATTGCTGTGGTGTTCCGCCGGGACAATGAGAGCCGATCACCGTTTCTTAAGCCCTGCTCAGAGACATTGGCTCTTCCCGGGAGAGGCAAAGACCCAAGCAAAAATGGGAAGCAACGCAACGTACTCGGGCCTCCGTCGACAACAAACCAGAGTGGACTGAAGCCTAAGAAAGCCAAGCCAAGCTCTGCTACATCCACATCCTCATCTGCCTCTTCCCCTACATCCTCACTGGCAGCAAAACGTAGAAGGAGGCCTGGAAAGAAGCCCAGAGAGAAAGGGCTGACTGTGGATGGAAGTGATTCTAAAGGTGCTAATAGTAGTTGTAGCACAGTTGGTGGTGGTTGGGGCGGAGTATCAATAGAAATGCAGCCGTTGGTTGGGGTTGGATCCAAGCCATCCAGTCCTCCTTCAGCTCCTTCTGGACCCACTCCCTCATCCTCTTCATCGTCCTCCACTTCTTCATCAGCTAGTATCCTTCCTCCATCCTCCTCACCACCACACACATCCCCACTGTCTTTGCCTCCATCTCGAGATACGAGAGAGTCATCCCCAGACTCTCAAACTGTTGATAGTAGCTGCAAGACGCCAGAACCTTCATTCCTCTTAGAGGATGGCCCTGTTCAGTCAAAAGCCTCATCACTCACACCATCAAAGTCCCCTGCCAGCCCTCCTGGTCTGCTGACATCACAGATGAGGGGTGATACAATATCTCAGTCCAGTACCATTTCTAAGCCTCTCCCACCAGATGATCAGAAGGCATCGCCACCATGCTCCACTTCAGCTGCTTCATTGTCAGCTATCTCCCATTCCAGTGCTACTCTAGCAAATGATCCTTCTTCCTCCTCCTCCTCTTCAGTATCTTCATCTTCAGTAAACAAGCCACCACCACCTCCGCCTCCACCACCATCAGCTCCGGCATTACCCTGGAGTCTACAAACTGGAGTGGACTGTACTGCTGGAGGTGTTTTGGCATGTAAGTGTTTAATGGATAGCGTTTAGTTCCCTACTGAAATACATTTTTAATTTTCGGTGCAATTGGACGTTTTAATGTGCTGTTAAACCTCTTTTCAGTGACAGCTCTCCTCTTCAAAATGGAGGAGGCCAATATAGCAAGTAGAGCCAAAGCACAGGAGTTCATACAGGCTACAAGTCAGGTAAAATCTGTGATATTACAAGAATATGCATGTTTTATATATATATATATTTCTTAACTATACAAAATAACTTAATTCTACCTTCAGTTACAATTGAGTTTAAAGTAAGATTTGCTTCTTTCGTTTTACACAGATTCTCTCTCAGGCCAATCAGAACCAGTCACAGCCTCACCCTCCTACATCTTCTTCATCCGTTTCATCACAAGTTCCTCCACCTCCCTCACATGCTCCACCCCCAGGCTCCAATCCTTCGCAGTTTATTCTCCACAGCTCTGTTCCTTTGGTTGGCTGCACCAAAACGCCTCCCTCACACTTGCACCCTGGACTCTCCATGGGTGGAGGCTGTGCTCAGACTCCACCACCTCCTTTGCCTGGAGGATTAACAACAGGGGGCAGTGAAACAGGCTGGGACAATGAAAGCAAAGACCCAGATAAGGTATAATCACTGCTTCTGTTCTTTATGTTTAGACAAATAGGCTTATGCCGAGTTCAGACTGCATGATTTTAGCCCCGATTTTGGACTCGCTGACAAGCATTGGAATCAAAGACGCGATCTGAGAGAATCGCTACTGCCCGGGGGGTATTTGGCATGCTAAATATCTGGAGCTGTCGGTGGTTCAAATCATGCCATATGAAATGTGTTTTGACTGAAAATAACATCAGCGATCGCCTTCAGCCAATGAGAGAGCAGCATCCACTAGTGTGGGTACCTGCAGGCCAGTGGGAGGTTGAGGGAGAAGTTAAAAGCGCTCATTTTCAGTTTATTCAAACCCAAAAAATGGAGGAAATATGAGTGTAAATTTGTCATGAGCTCCCATGTCTGTTTGACGTGTCGTCTGAGCAATATCACAACCTAACCTGGTCAAAAAATAAAAAAGTTGAGGAGAAATTGCTAATTCCCTTCAAAGCCAGGTGAGCAAATATGCATTTTCTACCCCATTAAAGGCTTCTTTCTCGTTATGTAGTTAAAAACAAAAGATATACTACATGTTTTTGGGTGAGAGACTTAGTTTGGACAAAGTTGTTGGCGATTCTTTCTATTTTGAAGTCATGCAGTGTGAAACTCGCTGTTGGCGATCCATCTTGCAGTGTAAACAAAGCAGCGACAAAACGCGAGCCCAGATAGTCATGCAGTGTGAAAACATCCGTGACACGACTACTTTAAAAATCATGCAGTCTGAACTCGGCATTAAGGGGGTCGCACACTAGATGCGCCGCTCAGCGACATGCATATGACAGTTGGAAGTAACGCACAGCCGACATGCACATTCGCATGTTATTTCAAATGAAAGTATTCAGATGGCGCTCTGTGGCATGGCAGAAATATGAACGGTGTCCTGAGTCAATAGCTGGGTTATTAAAAAATGTATGGCTCGGCACATCCGGTGTGTGACCCCTTTTTAAATAAAATTTCAATATGCGTTAAGAAAACAAAAATGCAAGACCCTTAACTCTTGCATATTTCCAAGACCAATAAATTAAAGTCTCAAAATAAAAGTACAGCAGAAATCCAATCCATTATAAATTTAAGTAGATTGATTACACACCAGGAGCTCAATATATTATGTTCAGATGTGGTAGTGGCACACTGAGGACACCTACTGGTTATAAGGGATAATACAGAATTTAAAGCATAATCTGAAAATAAACAGTTTGCCTGTGTAGACACAAATATATTTAACGTGAATGGTGTGAACAGGTCTTAAATCTCTGTTAAAGCTGCAAAAGTTTCTGTTTCTTGCACCTGAATGCTTTAAACTGTGTTGAATGTTTACACAGTAACAGCCTTTAAAACACGTGCAAAAGATAAACTTTCTCTCTATTATGGTTACACTGCCATTAATCCAAAAAATCTTTCCAAACTGGTGCTTGGTCAACAATAAGTTCCAACTTCATTCTATATTTGAATAGTATCTGAAGAAGCTGCACACCCAGGAGAGGGCAGTAGAGGAAGTCAAACTGGCAATCAAGCCATATTACCAGCGCAAGGACATCAACAAAGATGACTACAAGGATATTTTAAGGAAAGCTGTGCACAAGGTAAACGTCATTTCAACATAGTCCTGTTTTCCACTGTTCAATACAGTGCCAATAATATAATATATGCAGAAAGAGTACAGCAAAGTCTCTTTGTTTCCACACAGATTTGTCACAGCAGAACGGGTGAAATCAATCCAGTTAAAGTGAGTAACCTGGTCAAGCTTTACGTCCAGAGGTACAAATATTTCAGAAAGCACGGCCGCAAAATGGATGATGAAGAGAGAGAGGACAGAGAGTCTGCCTCCATGCATTCCTCAACATGATTGGACAAAGACTGGTTATTTTGTTCCATCTGGTCGAACAAGTTTGCTAAATCTCCTCCCCTGCACGTGTTTGGGCCCACTGTGGCTATTGAGTGACCGTCGTTTGTTATCGCTCTGTTCCCCTTATGTGTTGACATCATGTAAACTTGAGTACTCCACCTTCCTTCCCGTCTCTCTTTCTTGTCTTGCTATAAATAACTATAAATATAGAATTGTGGTATGGCTCTAAAGTATACTGAAAACGGTCAAAATCGGGAGAGATCAAGATGACACTTTATTACTTATGATATTCAATCTGTACATATAAGTACACTACATGGGTGTTCGTTCTTCGTCTCTCCCTTTTTGAGAATGGTGCACATTTTAAGTAGTCAACTAGGTTACTCGGTTATGACTATTGGGGTTTTGAGAATGAAAAAGTGAATGAAAGAATGGAAAACTGAATGTTACCCCTTTGCCGTACATTTTGTATTATTGGGCTGCAAAATCAGCCTGATTTTCTCATCGTGTCAAAGAGCGTGTATTTGTAAAGGCGTGCTGCTCGGACACGTGACACCTTTTCAAGTTTTTGCGATAGCTCTATGGAGGTTATGTACCATCGGTTCCATCTCTCGTAAGACAGTGAATGTGTATGTAGATGGAACTGGTTGATGTTTGACAACGCTGGAGCTGTTTTATTTTTTATTATTTTGTTTAATTATAATGAAATTTAAAAATTAATCTGACAAAAATTGATCATCTAGTTACAGAACTTGTTTTCTCCAATCAGAGTTTCATATAATATAATCGAGTTGGCAGATGACAGTCATTGGAAGAGGTACTACAGTGTGTATATGAATGGTTGATAAATGCATGTGTTTTGGATTTTATTTGTACTGAAGAAAACTGTAGTGATTTTAAAGGTCATGAGAGATAAATTTGTGCCCTAACTTCCAAACCAAGACGTCTGGTGGTTTTCTTAATGAAACCTACAAGTTTAAAACTCTCCAAGCAGAACTTTGACATTAAGTGGAGCTTGTTTATTTCCAGCCATTTTAGATAAACAAGCGTGTTGTTAAAGTGCGATCAGAAAGCTTGCCCTGTTTATTAAATCACGTGTAAACTTTACCATTGTGCAGTATTAGTACTAATATTTGATCATTTCAGTCATTCGTTATAAACAGATTAAATGTGCGATGTGACATTTGCCTAGGTATAATAAATATCTACATTATAGTTCCCTCTGGTTTAGTCTGACAGCGACAGTCAGTTGTTTGTAATTTGTAAAACTTGAGGCTTTTTTCTAATTTGCTTAAGTGGACAAAAAGTACAGAGCTGTTATACCACAATTGTCAGTTCACTATAAACTATAATGAATTTTTATTTATTTTTTAATCCATTGATCCCCTGCTTTAGGTGGACTGTATATTTAGATAATGCTTTACAATCTGTGTACCTATTTGTAGTGCCCTTTTTCACAGGACAATATGTGTGCTGTCTTTCATTTTCAACATTAAGTATATTTTTAACTGCATAAAAATCATGAAGTTGGTTGTAATGAAATCTTTAAGCACACTTTTCATCAGTTGTTTTACAAGGATTTGTACTTTAGTGTGCACTGTTTGTTTAAACATTTTGAACAGTTTTAACATGAAACATTTTTCTATATATGATAAACCAAAAATATATATATATATATTTTTTGATCTATATTTATATCTATATTTTGATCAATAACTCTTTCGAACATTACCACGGCAAAAATATATATCTATTATTGTTAATATTATTACGTTTTCCAATATTAAAATAGCAATTCTCTCATGCTAGACAACTAATTCACTCTTTCCCCCTCCAGTGTTAGTTGATGGTTTGCCTAAACAGTGACAAGAATATGGACAGAATTTCAGCATTTCAAGATGACCTGACCTGGAGCCAGTTTTACACAGACTTGTACAACAGGTACTACACTCATTTTGCGCTCGTCATCGAGACAGAGAGACAGAACAGTGACCTCATCAGTTCAGTTGTAATGAAGCAGCTCCTGCCTCAGAATGTTCTGTACATTTATTTGTTTAATACGACATAAACAGATTTAACTGGACTGATATGACAGCAATATTCGAAGCTTCTTGTAAAATGTAACCATCCGTTTAGTGTTGAATTTGAGCGTTTAAAGTTGATCGTGAGTGCCACTGATTGAAACTAAATTTTAGCTTTAACCTTGGACACTTTTCAAATATACACAGGAAGAAAAAAATTATAATAAAATTGGATATTTGACTACTGAAACATCCGATTATTGACTTCCTGAAGCTGAAATTGTCAAACCAGCATAACTAGCCTACATCACTTCAAAAAGACACGCCTGCAGGTAGATGATAATTGACAGTCTTGTTTCAGATACAGTAATATCCCTTATTTAGCTAAATAATGGAGTGTATTAAGCAGAATATTTGATCATATATTAATCACAAATAGCCGTTTATCTGTCAGTTATTAACAGCAATCGATAACACAATCGTTGGTTACAAATCACAGTTTGCCTGCGAATGATATGCGGTTTAAAATGTGGGACGTCTTATCTTTTTTCTTTCACTACTCTTATCAAGAGCGTGTATTTGTTTTCCCTTCCCTCGGCGCCCACAACTGTGTAGTAATTCAACAGAGCAGAATCTGACCATCATAAAGACGTGCTGGAACGCGTCCATGGTAGCGCGCATGGTGTGGGCGGGGTTTACACTGACGACTGCAAAAAAAAGTGGGAATCCGGTTCACGGCAAGGTTGAGCATAGTTGGAACCGGACTCCCTATGGAGCTCTTTTGAAGAACAATTAACAGTCATCTAAACTAGAAGACGGCAAGATGTTAAAAATGAAGAGAGTCGAGAAAGAGAATGAAGGCTGTGGAGGAGGAGAGAGAAAAGCCGAAAGGGATCAGGTGTGTTTGAAATATTCTTGTAAATTCTGCTATGTGGAATTCTGGTATGTGTGAACTGTCCACTTCTCAGCAAGTGAAGTAAGATGTTCAATGCTTGTCAAGTGAATATTTTAAGGTGTTTCGTTTTTATTAGCTTGCGCACTTTTTAAAGACAGGAAAGTAAAAAAAAAAAGTGCCGTTTAATGACTGTAGTTGGATGGAAAAAAAAACGCCAAGAGACAAGTGACTGACAAAATTACACATATAGCAGACAACAAACTGGTAACATATGTTTGCTTTCTTGGCTGTATTATATATATATATATTTTAAATAATATAATTCTAGCAGTTATTATGGAGCTGAACTTTGTCCAAAACAAGTGAATTATGCAAGGGCCACAATAACAGTAGAGTAATTTCTTTCTTTCTTTCTTTCTTTCTTTCTTTCTTTCTTTCTTTCTTTCTTTCTTTCTTTCTTTCTTTTTATCATTTTAGTTTGAATAACAAAAAGTTAAGCTGTTAAATATTTATTTATCAAATATGTATTACTTATTGTATGTATTTTTCAAATTAAGTTATTACTCTAGTCGTTATTGTTTTTATTACTTTTACCATTATTAATAATAATAATAACAATAATAATAATAATAATAAGCAGGAACATTAAAACATATAAAAATCCCACTGATCTCAAACGTTTGACCAGTAGTATGTACAATATAATAGAATACGTATCCTTATTAAAATAATTGAATAGGTAATGATAAAATTGACTTGATTTTAGCTGACATTTTCTAAAGGTCTTGCTGTTAAATGAGCAAATCCTTGTGGTTTGAAGGATATCTGCAAATTAAAAAGATTTAAAATAACAATTCTGGGGCTGCACTGTGTTATATTTGTTTAGGTATAAAAATAAGTCTATGATTTAATTATTTGATTTAAGTTGTATTTATGCATAAACATAACAAACATGGTTCAACTGTATCACAGTCAGTTGAATCAAATAAAATTTCTTTATAAAATTGTATTGTATTGCATGAATTCTTTTTTTTGTAAATGAAACATGAACACATAAAAAGTGCCGTTTATCACATTTATCTGTCATTGCAAATATAACCGTCATAACCAGCATTTTGTACCAAAATGTATGAATGACATTTGAGTAAGATTTGAATTTATACAAATTAGTCACCCACGTAAAAGTGGTTTGTTCTGTGAACAGTCGGGGGAAAAAATAATCACATGAAGAGACAATAATTTTGATCTTAAAATGTTTTTTTTTTTTTTTTTTTTTAATAAAAGCTGCTTTTATTTTTGCCGAAATAAAGCAAGTAAGACTTCCTCCAGAAGAAAAAGTATTATCAGACATACTGTGAAAATGCCCTCACTCTGTTAAACATTTGGGAAAAATGTTAAAAATTTGGGAAATATTTAAAAAAGAAAAGAATTAAAGAGGGGCTAACAATTCTGACTTCAACTGTATGTTGAATAAATATGAAAAGTGTTTGCAGTTGTAGTGAAAATCTGAAAAGTCTTTGTATTAGTGTACAGTGTTCATAAATGATCTCTTGTATGTTTCATGTTTTATCTCAGGTTAGCATCCATTTTGTTCTAATAACATATAATTATAACATATAATTATTATAATTTTATAATAATAGTTATTTTTGTTATTTCATTGATGTTTCCAAATGCAACAATTGCTGGAACATTAAGTGCTTTCACGCAGACAAAAGCCTTCAATTTTATTATCCATTTAAAATTGCAATACTTCAGTAGTCTGATTAAGGGTTTGTTGTTCCATGTTTATAGCAAACTTTAATTTTGAGGCAGCTAGAAATAAGCAAAAATGACAAATAAAATGTGTGTTTCTGTAATTAGGATTACATTTCCTTGTAAACTCTTGCTATTCAGCCAAATAGTTTGCTCTCCTCGGCTGCTGACTTTGAAAAGAAACCGGACCTGCGTGCGAAAATGACTCATACTTTACTGTGTAATGTCTGCATTGTAGAGCTGGATCCCAAAGATGATTAAAAAGAGAGTGTGCACCACCTTTGTGGAGGATTCATGCAGGTACAGCAGTTTTTTTCTATTTCTCATGCATTTAGATTTACTAGAGTATGCAGAAAACTATTCAGTCCTTTCTGTCATTTAAAACAGTCATTCAGCCTCTTGTAATATGATCTGAGCCGTTAAATCTTGGATTTGGCAATGTAGGGTGGGTCAACAAACATGTCATTTTGTCTTGAATACAGGTGAACTCCTAACCATTTGTCAACTCATTATAATCCTTGTCCTTTTCCCCTTTATTGCAAGCTATTGTTAAATGTAATGGGCTTGATTCATAATGGGATTTGGGCAGGTACAGTTTTAATTTATTTATTCATTGGATGATGTGTACATTATGTGACATTCTTGAGTTTGATTTAGGTTAGTGCCATTTTTATGTATTACATTAAATGTAACAGGTCATGTTCCACAGTGTCAGTGATATAAACAACATTGGTTTCTTTTTCGCCCTCCGAATTAATGCCCTGAATAGTAAGCATATGAGAATTCAGAACTCACAGTGTTCTCTCTCTGGCAGTAATGGGGCTTTCTGTCAGTGTGGTGGAGCACGGGACCTTCATTTATCCATAACAGCAGATGATCATTTATTCGGCCAATGGGACAGTGCACAGCACACCTCTGATTATCCCACTGATGCCTTTGGACAGCTGGAGTTTGTTGGAGCCGGACGGAGACACTGTCCAGTGCGTATCCCTGCAGAACACACACAATCACCTAATTATACATAATCACAATTTTTGAACCCAGAATATTCACTCCATTTGTAGACGCAACTATGATTGAAAAGTAATTGATACTCAATTTATTAAAATTTGATGTCCATGTCATTGGCTAAATATGCTGTCACATTAGCATAGTTTCTGTGAAATTTCACAGGCAGAGACAGTGTTCTATTCATAACACTCATCTCTATGCCCTGATTCCTTTTAAAGTGTTAAGAGAGCTTTAAAGGGCATAGGTCTCAAATTCGATTCCTGGAGGGCGGCAATTCTGCACAGTTTTGCTCCAAACCCTAATAAATCACAGCTGATTCAACCAATCAAGGTGTTTGAGACTACTAGGCTGTGTCTAAAATCGCCTACTTACCAGTAGTTCCAGCATTTGAATTTGCTACTCGACCATTAGAAAAGTATGTTCTATACCAGGGCTGCTCAACCCTGCTCCTGGAGATTGACCTTCCTGCTGAGTTCAGTTCCTACTCTGATCAAACACACCTGAACCAATTAATTAGGACCTGAACAGGACTACATAATTACAGGCAGGTGTGTTTGATATGGGTTGCAACTGAAATCTGCTGGACGGTTGATCTCCAGGAGCAGGGTTGGTCACCCCTGTTCTATACAGTATGAATGTGACTAGTATGAATAGAACTCTTACTACATCCGCCATTTTGTCACATGTCAGTTGCATTCATGAATTCTCTCGCTGTGCATTATGGGATATTGTAGCGTCCATCAGATGCGCACTTCAGAATCTCGCTGGAAGTATTAGGTCATCTGGGTACGTCTTGCATACTGTTTTTCGAATTTGATGAATTCGGACACTACTTGGCTCGCATACTGTTTTAGCATACTGTATAGTATGGAAGTATGCGATTTCGGATGCAGCCCTAGTGTTTGTTAAGCAGGTGTGAGTTGGAGGTGGTTATAGCTAAACTATGCAGAGCTGTAGCCCTCCAGGAACTGAGTTTGAGACCATTGTTTAAAGAGAATGAAGGGTGGAGGGAGCCAAAAAGTTGTTCTGTGAAACATTTTTTCTTTACGTCAGCTTATGTCAGATGCACAAAAAAAGTCATGGGATTGAAAGGTTGTACCCTTTAATCTTTCACTTTGAAGGACCCTCTGAAGTAGCCAGTTTTAGCTCTTTTTGAGCACCTGTTTTCAGCCCTTCAGTATGGTGGGGATAACTGGTCTCACTCTGATGTACCTTTCAGAGGCAAATTAGGAACAGGTAGAGAAACCAACATTAGGAAAAACATTAGAAAGCCAAGCAGTTTTTTTTAGATTAGCATGGCTGATTGTAAATATATGTAAGATACGGTAGCATTTTGGTAGTATTTTAAGATTCAGGAACATTTATTTTAGTTTTTTTTGCCTTGCTTCTGGATCTGTTGTTCAGTCCTTCTCTTTTGACCGTCCTACAGTCAGAATTAGTGGAGTCACAGTGACAAAAACATTGTGCATGTTTCTGCATGTGCGGAATGTCATGTTTGTCTGGATGCTTTTGTACCAAATGACATATCTCTCAGAAGTTTCAGAGATAGTATCGACACTTGCTAAATAGTTTTATTGTCACAAACAATGCTTTGGTCCACTGACCTTTAACACACATGTACATATTATTGAAGACAAGACATATTTAAAATTCACTCAAAACCAATAAATGTCACTGACACTACATGCAGACCAATGAAGAGTTTGATTAAGAGTGGATGGTGTACCCTTACAGAGATGGGAATTGTCCAATATTGTACCATTACAAATATGATTACAATGGGACATTATTTATTTCTATTACTGTAAAGTATTTTCTATTGGGTGTTTGATTACTTGTTATTTATGCTGGTGATTCTTGTTCTCCTTGTGTTTACATGGGTTTCCTCCAGGTGTTCCAGTTTCCAACACAGTCCAAAGACATGTGGCAAAGGTGAATTGGATAAACTGAAATTGCCTGTAGTGTATAAGTGCGTTTCCCAGCACTGGGGGTTCACGAGTTAAGGCGATGCAAGTTTATTTATATAGCACATTTCATACACAATGGTCATTCAAAGTGCTTTACATGAACAGGAATAAAAGAGACAAGTATAAGAAAATAAAAACAACAAAGAATAAAAATTATTTAAAACATAAAAACATTAAAATGTGTTAAAACAGGTTATAAAAGAATGAAAAAGAAAAGAAAGACATAATAGTGTGATCTGTTAGACATAGCACAGTGCTCATTCAGTAAAGGCACAGCTAAACAGGTGTGTTTTCAGTCTTGATGTGAATGTACCTAATGTTGGAGCACATCTGATCATTTCTGGAAGCTGATTCCAGCAGCGGGGGGTGTAGTGACTGAAGGCGGATTCACGCTGCTTTGACTTAACTCTTGAATTTCTAACTTATTTGGTCCTAAAGATCTGAGTGATCTGTTAGGATTGTATTTAGTGAGCATGTCTGTAATGTTTTGAGGTCTTAGGACATTTAGTGATTTATAGACAAGTAGTAATGCTTTAAAATGTATTCTGAATGTAACTGGGAGCCAGTGTAAAGACCTGAGGACAGGTGGGATCTGTTCTGATTTTCTACTTCTGGTCACAATCCTGGCCGCAGCGTTCTGGATGAGCTGCTACTGTCTGACTGTCTATTTTGGAAGGCCAGCGAGGAGTCTGTTACAGCAGTGGTTCTCAACTGGTTTGGCCATGGGACCCACATTTTTACATGGTCATCAAGCCGTGACCTAAATTTTTAGGAACTATAATGTAATTTTAGGAATTATAATTCATTTGTATTTATTTGTTAACATACACAAGTAGTAAGAGATAAAACATAAGAAAATCACCAAGACTTACAAATAAACAATTTATTATTTATCATTTAGCAAAATGTATCAAATTATAGCCATGTAAATAGCCATATGTAAAAACTACAAATACTGTAAACAGTGGTTAGGGTAAGGAAAGGATCATTTCCCATGAACTAAACTGAACTGTTGTCGCGAGTGCATTTCAAAATAAAAGTCCGGTATAACCAAAATAAATAAAAAATGTCTGTTTTTTTGACCACACACTCCGCAACCCACTATAAATATTCCCGCGACCCACCAGTTGAGAAACACTGCGTTACAGTAATCCACCCTGCTGCTGATAAAAGCATGAGCAAGTTTCTCACTGGGAACAGTGCATCTAATTTTTCCATTGTTTTTGAGATGATAGTATGCTGATTCAGTTACTGCTTTGACACGACTACTGAAACTCATATCTGACTTCAGAATAACACCAAGATTCTTGACCTTATTTTTTTGTTGTTTGACCCTTAGTCAAGGCACGCATTCACCATGAGAACCTCATCTTTGTTCCCAAATGCCATGACTTCAGTTTTCTCTAAGTACAGTTAGTGTACTCTGTGCTGAGTTGCAGCTGAAAAGGCATCATCTAAAAACCTATGTGAGAGTAATAGGTGGTTAATTCCGCTGTGGCTACCCCAGAATTATCTGGAACTAAGCCGAAAGAAAGGCGATTTTTCTAAATGTACTGTGGTTGACATTGGTTGTGAGTGTTGTGCCTGATGAAGGTCAGTGGACTGAAAAATAACTTGTGACAACAAAATTTTAATATTTAGCATGTATTGATATTGTGTGGGATTTTTATCTAACTGAGATGTTTTTGTCGCAGTGCATTTACATTTACATTCATTTTTTTCCCCCTAAGTTTCTGCGTCTGTCATGCGACACCCCTCCTGATAATGTGTACTCGCTGATGACATCTCAGTGGGGTTTGCCGGTGCCCAATCTGGTGGTTTCTATGGTGGGTGGAGAGGAAAAGGAGATGGCCAAACCCTGGGTTCGAGAAGTGATCAGACAGGGTCTTGTCCATGCTGCTCAGAGCACAGGTAACCACCTTCTATGTTTGTGTATCTTTAGTTCAGTTATGAGCCTGTGATATTTAGTGCTTGAAACCTTTATACCCACTTCTCTAGTAAATCACGTGTGGACTGTTAAGCCTTGCTTCTCCTTCCACCCTTTGACCCGGGTTAATATTGTGTTAACGATAGCTATAATTTTCTCTTTGTTTTACTAGCTTTACATTTCATGTAATAATTACCATTTTCTTGAAAACAAGTCAAACCTGTCTATTACTCACTAGGTCAAAACGTCACAGTTTTGAGTAAAAACAAAACAATATTTGAATTGGTGTATGAGTCACATGTTATATTTTCATTCAGAAAGAATGTGCAATAGGCTGCTGGAAACACTAAAAAATACTATAAAATTACATTGATTATAAATGTATTTTGGGCGGCACAGTGGCTCAATGGTTAGCACTGTGTTTGCGTGGTTTTCCTCATGGTGCTCCAGTTTCCCCCACAATCCTAAGACATGCGGCATAGGTGAAACTAATAAACTAAATTAGTTGTAGTGTATGAGTGTGAATGAGTGTGTATGGGTGTTTCCCTGTACTGGGTTGTGGCTGGAAGGGCATCCGCTGCGTAAAACATATGCTGGATATGTTGGCAGTTAATTCCGCTGTAGCGACCCCTGATAAATTAGGGACTAAGTGGAAAGAAAATGAATGAATAAATAAATTAATGTTTTTGTTTTTCTCAGTCTAATCGCTTAAATGTTTTATTACAAACAAGTCTAAGTTAATTTATTTAAACTGAAACTGGTGGCATGTGGCAAATATTCTATATGCATTTCTTACAAATACTCAAATATTGGCTCACTTTGTTTGCTTTAATTCCATTAGTCATTGCAATGCAAGTTGCACCATATTAGGATAACAATGCACAATATTGTGCCATAATTTCTGGAATATAAGTCATTGTGCTTTTGCTATTTTGAATGCTGTTTAACTTGGTGCAGCTCATAATTGCATGCTTCTTTTTTGAGAAAAATATGATCAAGATTTTTTCTAATGGTAGAATATTTATGTGATTATTACTCTGTGTTCACTTTTTATTAGTTCTTTTAGATTCTCTATTAAAACTAACAATGTTTCAGTTTGGAGTTTTCTAGGAACATTATAGTATTTATTACAGTATTTTATTTTACAATACTAACTAAAACTGTTAAGTCAGGGATGAAGTGCCAGTTTTATATCCAAGTGCTCTATAAATTTGACATACCTGTAAATATGTGTTGGTGTGTCTGAAGATATTCGCTGGTGATAATATGTGAAATACCAGCAAAATTACAGCAGTGTTGACAAAAAATGACTCTAATCAAACTGTATAGACATGTCATTTTTGTTTGGTTGAGACATCTGTGGTCAAAGTGTGTATTTTGTGAATACTGTTGTGAAGCCTGTGTATATACTAAAAACATTTTGATGATTAAATGAGTAAATGTTTTGCCGACCTGGTTCACAGAGTAGTTCACAGGCAGGACAGGTAGCTCCAGCAGAATGTGTGTTGTTCGAACATTTCACATTTTCATGTACCTAGTCACTAGATTGTGAAGTTCTAAAGGGATAGTTCACCCAAAAATGAAAACTTACCCTTAAGAGGAAACCCTTAAAATAAAATAAGTGGAAACCCTTAAATTTACCCAGGGGTTCTCAACCTTTTTCACTTCGGGACCTACTTCTTTCTCTGATCAATTTTTGAAGGCCCACATGTATGACATTTTCTCTAAAATATTTGTATGAAATTCTCATTTAAACCTTTATTTATTAACATGTATTTGTTGTGCCTTCTATTATTTTCTACACTGTAAAAAATGGCCATGGTTTCAATGGTAAAACAATGTTAAAATGATACAGTAAAAATCCGTAACCTGGTTAATAGTTTGTTTCCTTACTATGTACAGCGAATAACCGTAAATTGACTTTCCTAGAATTTCCTGCATGGCACATCACTGTTTATGCTTTTTGTTAACATTATTATAGATCGTTTTAGTTGTTTCCCCATCAGTTATGTACATTAGAGATTTATGTTACATCTAATGTTGATAAACAGTGTTTATTTCATGACTTTAATTTTTTGTGTGTTACCAAACTGGTGTTTAGTAGCTGTGTGAATGACACTGAGCACCGTCTATACACTAATTCACTCTTCTGCTTGTGGGAAAAGTTGTTTGTGATGAGCATTGGTACATTGTCACTTTCCCATCACCGCCTGCACATAGCTGTGTAACAAAAGATGTGCAGATGTTGGTAATTCAAAATACAGACTAATTACTAGGGCCACACGGAATCTGCGCGCGCAGAATTCCGCAGATTTCCGCAGAATTTCAGCCCATCATTGATTTTGTTTATTTACTTGTGTAAATGTGTGTACAATTATATTTATTCAGTTTTCTAATTAATTTCAGTAAAAATATTGATTATTATGACAATATTCATAAGGTTTGCAAAGTACTGGAGTTTGTAAAGTACTATTTTCTGTCTTTTAGAAGAAATTTTATACGAGAGACTTGCTTTGTTTACCAAATAAAGTGGATCTAATTGGATTTGAATTGTAAACATTAAATAAAAGTTAAAAAGGTATTACTTTTTATTTCATATATACAATTTTTAGTTATGATACTTCCAAAATCATTCCGCATAAATCCGCAGATTTTCAACAAAATACTCTGCAGAAATAGCAAAAAATGTCCGCAGATTCCATTTGGCCCTGCTAATTACCTCTGTAAATTAATGAAATACGGTAGTTTACACACTGATTTTAAACACTGGCAACCACAACTGCAGGTTTTTTACTGCAGAGTTTACAGATTTATTATTTACAGTGTATTATAAGCATTTTCTAAATATATATATAATTTTATTTAAATTGAATTATATATCCAAAATATATTCAATGACGTATATCTAAAGCTAAAACTATATAATATATTAGATATAGGGCCACACGGAATCTGCGCGCGCAGAATTCCGCAGATTTCCGCAGATTTTGAGCCCATCATTGATTCTGTTTATTTACTGGTGTAAATGTGTGTAAATTTATATTTATTCAGTTTTTAAATTAATTTCAGTAAAAAATATTGATTAATATGAAAATATTAATATGATTTATTTACAACACAGTTTGTAAAGTAACATTTTCTGTCTTTTAGTAGAGATTTTATACGAGAGGCTTGCTTTGTTTACCAAATAAAGTTGATTTAACTGGATTCACATTATAAACATTAAATACAAGTTAAAAAGGCAATACTTTTTATTTCATATATTAATTTTTTTGTTATGATGTTCCTAAAATAATTCTGCATAAATCCGCAGATTTTTAACAAAACACTCCGCAGAAATAGCAAAAAATGTCCGCAGATTCCGTCTGGCCCTAGATATTAGGACAATGACATATATATTTTATACAGATACACAGATACACAGATTCAAAGAGAACCACAGGTCAAGACACATGTAAAATACTGTAAAACACCTTAAATCTGTTGAAATGTGTCAGTTTGCAGCTGGATATTATTGGGAGATCGCTGACAGGAACAGTGAACAGCTCCGCCAGAGTGCGTCTGAAGCTCATATGCATGCTTATTTTACATTCTATGGCAGAAACACCATTGAGCCTCGCTAGATCCTCCTGAATGTGCACGTGTCTGTTATAAAACACTTACAGGACAATAATTTGGACAACTATGTGGACATATTAAATAGTTCACTCAAAAATACACAAAAAGAGACTTTCACTTTTACTTTACGCATAGTTTGTGATTGAACAGACTTACGTGTACTAGTTGCAGGCCCGATCATGTTTTTACGCCGAGTTAGAAGTTATCAATCAGAGGACAGGAGAAAGCGCATTACCTGGATCATTTTAACATAGCATATTAATAATGAAATCCAAAAATTCTAGTATAATATTGAGAGGTAATTTTATGCTATCTCACGGCCCACCGGCAGGATCACAGAGGCCCACCGGTTGAGAATTCCTGGTTTAAACCTTTATGAGTTTCTTTATTATGTTGAATACAAAAGAATATACTTTGAAGAAAGAAAACCGGTATCCATCCATATTAGGAAAACAAATTAGGAAAACGCCTTTCCATTCCGTGCTTACTAGCTGAATGCTTACCTCTGCGTGGATGGCTTTCCTGCTATTACCAGTTTGCCCAGTTAGCTCGCCATGTATGTAGGTGGACTTGAGAGGCAGAGAGAAGCTGACCACGACAACGGGGTTTGAGTCTGGTGAAGAACTGTTTAAGAAATACATGAGACAAAAATAAAACCCCACAAAAAATAAAATAAAATAAACAAGTAAATAAAAGAATGTGGTAAAAATAAGGCGAGGGCTTTTCTTTTTGTGGATTGCTTTTTAAAACTGTCAGTTGAGTTTAGGTAGGTGGGTGGGCGAGTCAATCTGTGTTTTTGAAAACACTATTGGTTGAGAGGGTCAGTCAGTCAGTCAGTCAGTCCGTTGACATCTGCAGTTGGTGGATTACGTGAGAAGAGCAGGCACAAATGGCACTTGCAAGAGAAATTTGAGATCTCAAAAAGCATAGTTTGAAATAAGTGAGGAGTCAGTAAATAATCACACAATTTTCAGTTTTGGAAATTTTGAACAATGCCTTTAAGGTCAGTAATAGACAGGTTAGCAAGAATTTCTCAACAGTGCATTCCTCCTGTTTGTAGAGTTGCTTGCCAGATAAGGTTTATTGTGTAAATGCTAGGCTTGGCTTGAACTAAGAACGTTTGTGCTGCATTATTTGAATTCTTTGTTTGTCAATGATAGTGTTTTGTGACCCTTGGTGTATTTCTTTGCAATATGGGTAAGTTAGTAACTTTTTCCCCCTTCTCTTCTTTTTTCCAGGGGCTTGGATCATGACGTCAGGTCTAAAGGAGGGTGTTAGCCGTTGTGTAGGTGAGGCCGTCAGGCATCATTGTGCAATGGCTTCATCTCTTTCTCAGGCTAAAGTTATTGCTGTTGGTGTTGCGCCATGGGGGTTAATTTATCAACGTCAGCAACTTGTAAACCCACAGGTACTACAGTGCTAATTCTGTTAAATTATGAACAGTTGTTATGAACACATGTCATGCTTAAAATCAATAGTTTTATTTATATAATCATCTCAGTAAAAAGTGACTGCTTCAAATTGATAATTAGTTAAATTGAGTTGCATTAATAGGTATGTGGCAAGTAAAAAAAAATTATATATATATATATATATATAAATTGCGCAAAATGGTACAAGGCCTGGACAACCTATCAATCATAGGAGACTCACAGATAGAAATCAATTACAAAGCAACAATCCAATCAATTTCCTAATAACAAGATCAAATCATGTCCTACATGTTTCTTGTTTAGTAGCCATTTCACAGATGATGTCACTATAGGGAAGATAGTACTATCACAATGTCTACGTCATTCTGACTTTCCTACTACATTTGGTTAATAAAAATAGAGCCATGATTGATATTGATTGACATTGTTTACAAATTTATCTACTTATCCACTTGAATGTTAATTAAATTAAATTGCTATTATTGTTTTGAAAAATATATTTTACAATAATTTATAATTGGTTTTGCATTTTGGTCACTTGATCTCAAATAATCACTATTGTATCAGTCATAAAAACAACATAAATAAGCCTTTGATTGCTCTGGTAGGATATCAGTGTGAACTAACCAAAAAGATTTATAGTTTAATAATCAACAGTAATTTAATTGCAAATATAACTAGGAAAATGTAATGTGTATAGCATTAGTTGCAATTGGAGGCCAATTGGTTTGACAAAATATTTAGTGCAATTCAAAGTTTGTCTCAAATGTAATATTTAACCATGGCTCAGTGTTCACATACATTTTATACAGTACAATATATAGTAACAGGATGTTTCGAGTCAAAAGGTCTAAATGGTGCTTGAACTGTTGTAAGACTTAGCATAGGCTACTGTGAAAATTTACCTTTGGTTACTCTTTACAAGGGTAGTTTCCCAGCACGCTACTATGTGCACAACATGCCCAATGGATCCAGCTGTCTGGACAACAACCACCAGGCCTTCCTCTTAGTGGATGATGGAAGTGTGGGTCACAAAGGCAGTGAGACATCATTCAGAGCCAACCTGGAGGACTTCATCTCCCATCAGCGCACTGGCATCTGGGGTGAGAGAGAGAGAGAGAGAAGATGGTTCAGCTGAAAAGCACTTACAAAACATGTTTAAACTCTTCTTGACCGCAGAGCACCAGAAAATTACCTTCATCAGGGGCTATGACCGGAAACACAGGCATGTCCCTCAGGAACTAAGCACTTCCTTTTATTGAATAAAATAAATAACAGAGAAGTAAACACAAAGAGCGAGGAAAGAAGAAGGAAACTAAACAGTTGTGTGCTTTTTTATGGAAATCTGCAGTTTTCGGAACTGAACTTAATGCTTTTTCTAAATAATCTCATTGTGCTTGTTATATGAGGGCTGAACTGCTCTCTAGTGGTGCAGACAGACAATGCAAACACAAAAACAACTAATGCCATTCGTTTCATTTACTTTTTACTTTAAATGTAATTGATTTAATTTAATTTAATTACATTTACTTTTGTTTCCAGGAAGTGGAAGTATTGAGATTCCTGTTTTGTGTGTGCTGATCGCAGGAGATGCTACAATGCTTGAGGTCATTACACTGTTTTAATTTTGTAATTTGTTTTTGTGCTATTTTAGAATAATAATTCATTTTATTACCTTAAAATAAACTATCATTTTATGTTCACCTATTTTTACTCAAGTCTTGCCCATCGGATTTAAGTTTGCCATTCATTATATTTATTGACTTATGAAAATGTGTCTAATATTTATTACGTTTTTTATATTTTCTTCAGTTATTGAAATATATGCTAATCTTATTGAATAATATGTTCACAATACAATTTGTAAATATTATAATATCTTTTCTGTCTTGTAGCAGATTAATATATAGATATAGATTTAATATATACCATATATGAGAGACCTATTCGATAAACTTTGCTCACCAAGCGGTTCCAATGGGATTAGCATTGTAAACCTTAAATAAAATCATATAAAAAAAGTTATTTTTTAAAATGTATTAAGTTTTCAGCTCCTATACTCTTAAAATCAATCCACAAATAATTTAGCTTTGACTGCTTACAAATAGAATTGCTATGTAAACATCATGTAAATTAATTAGCAATCCATGCTTCTAAATTCGGAGACAAAAGCACATATTTTAAACCATACAACAGATGAATAATTATGCAAGATAGTAAACATACCCACTACGTATATATCTATTCATCATATTCACGGCTCTTCATTAATTATTAACTTGTAAGTTCTGGACAAAATTATTTTAATCCTAGAAGACTTTATAATGTTCATGATATGCAGGAATCCTTTTTATTGGTCAAACTAAATATGAACTTTAAGTCTCTCTCAGATTTAATGTGTATGCTATAAACGCTAAAACCTGAGAGTAATCCAACAGTAGTTACTATACAAAATGAGTAATCTAGAACCATGCTATTTATAATCTACCTAGCACTGGTTATTGTTCTGAATGTGAATATGTCTGAAATCAATTTCTGACACATTTAAAATGAATAATCTGTTTCTCTTTGCAGAGAGTGGATTTATCTCTGAAAAACAGCACTCCATGGCTGGTGCTGGCAGGGTCGGGGTCTGCGGCAGACCTGATTGCAGGAATACTGAAGGACGTCAGCGCTCCTCTGAGTCCACCCGTGAGTCCCACTTTGCCAACTGACTCTGAGGAAAGCAGCAAAAGTTCCAGCATTGAGCTCAGGGACCGAGTGAAGGAGAGAATTAAGAAACACTTCCCTTCTGAGACTGAACTGGACAAGCTTGTGGATCAGGTGAGCTTACAGCAAGAGACACTGCGTGGAGAGAATGCTGCTTACTTTTAATTACTTTCCTCTTTCTCACCCAGGCACTCAGTATCTATCATAATAGAGATCTGATCACTATCTTTCATGGAGACGAGGACGGGCCAGATGACTTTGACACAATCATCCTAAAAGCTCTTGTAAGAGGTGAGATTAAATCAGCTGCTTTAAGAATTCAAGACATTTCCAGAATGCACATGTGGGTTAATGGGTTTGTGTGTTCAGCTGCTAAACGTGATTCTAATGATGCAAGCGAGTACACAGAAGAGCTGAAGCTGGCGGTGGCCTGGAACAGAGTGGATATCGCCAAGACTGAACTCTTTAACGGTGATGTCCACTGGAAGGTACAATTAATAGTAGAACTAATGCAACCAAATCCAGATGTAAAATACTTTTTAACATCTTCTGTTAATACTTCTCTCAGTATGAGGACCTGGAGGAGTCGATGACTGATGCTCTGGTGAACAACAAGCCGGATTTTGTGCGTCTGTTTGTGGAAAGTGGCTTAAACATTTTGACCTATCTGACGTACCAACGTTTGGAAAGTCTTTACAGCTCGCTGTCGGACTGTGATCTGGTGTCCTCATTCCTCCAGAGGCGGCTGCAGGAGCGAGTGGGCTTAGCTGCCTCTCAGGCTCGATTATATCCTCAACCTGATGACAATTCCTCTTTCAAGAGCCAATCCACCAACCTTACCACACCATCTGCTGCTCGAGACCTCACTCTGTATGAGGTAAAAGGACAGATGCTAACATGAGCGTGTTTGTTTTTGCTTCTTAAAAAATGAAAAGTTATGATATAAAATTTGAAAAAAGGAAAACAATTACATACGCAACTTCTATTCACATGTTTTGGCTTTCTGAAATGATGATTTCCAAAGCTGCTTTTCTTTTACTAATACAATAAAAATAAATAAATAAATAAATAAATAAGTAAATATATATACAGTTGAAGTCAGAATTATTAGCCGCCCTGTTTATTTGTTTTCCCAACTTTCTATTTAACGGAGAGATTTTTTTTCATCACATTTCTAAACATAATAGTTTTAATAACTCATTTCTAATAACTGATTTATTTTATCTTTGCCATGATGACAGTAAATATTATTTGACTAGATATTTTTCAAGACACTTCAGTACAGCTTAAAATGACATTTGAAGGCTTAACTAGGTTAATTAGGTAACTATGCAGAATAGGGTAATGAGGCACGTTATTGTATAACGATGGTTTGTTTTGTCAACTTTTGAAAAAAAAATAGCTTAAAGGGGCTAAAAATTTTGACTTTAAAATGATTCTTAAAAAATTAAAAACTGCTTTTATTCTAGCCGAAATAAAACAAATAAGACTTTCTCCAGAAGAAAAAATATTATCAGACATACTGTGAAAATTTCCTTGCTCTGTTAAACATCATTTGGGAAATATTTAAAAAAAGAAACAAAATTCAAAGGGGGCTAATAATTTTGACTTCAACTGTGTATATATATATGATCAGTTTTAAACTGTATTTTGAGCATGAGTGCCACATGAGACGCCCACTTAAATATACACTGTAAAACCCAATAAGTTAAGGTAACTCAAACCATTTGAGGAAACCGATTGCAACAAACCATTTAAGTTCAAAAACTAATCCTAATGAGTACTGTGAACTTAATCCACATGAGTAAATGAAGCCATTTGAGCACAGTAAAACCCAATAAATGAGGAGAACTTAAACCAGCTGAGTACTGTGAACCCCTATAAGTTAAGGCAACTCAAAGCGTTTGAGGAAACCGATTGCAACAAAGCATTTGAGTTAAAAAAAAACAAATCTATTTGAGTACTGTGAACTTACTCATTTTAAGTTAAAGTAATGAGCTATTTAATTCACTCATTACCTTCAACACTGAGTTCAAAACTCTTTTAAATGAGGAGTTTTAACTTTCTGTAACTTTTGTTAAATGCACTCATTTCATTTGATAAAGTTGACTGTTGAGTTTTTACAGTGTAATATTATGTCATTGTGATAATAGCTTAAACACCAAATTAATTGGAACAAAAGTGATTTAATTAGATATTAACTAAAGTTAAGTTATTCGTAATTTTAAACTTTTGCCACTATCGTTTAATGCTAGGGTTTACTCATTCATCAGTTGTTTTTAATGCTTTAAAATATAATACATTTTGTATAATTAATTACTCTTGTATATACAATTTAATAAATCAAGGTTGCTTAAACCTGTGCATTAATTTTTATATCTTTTAGGTTTCACGAGTGTTATCAGAAATCATGGAAGATGTCTGCCAGCCATTTTACTACGGGACTCTGGGTTTAGATCACAGAGTCAACTCAAGGAAAGCAATGAAGGTACCAGCCACGTTTTTTCTGAGGTATTAGGATAGATGAACATA
>CAIGQQ010004433.1:3837430-3857772 GCA_903798035.1 Danio albolineatus | reverse complement strand
TATATATATATATATATATATATCATGTTTATTGAATATTGATATTGATTATTGATAGCAAAATTGTGAATATTCTTTGTTCTCTCCTTTCAGCATGTGAATAAGTTGCTGCTGAATGAGAGCACGTACCGGCGGCAGCGTTGTACATCCCCCTGGATATCTCTGTTCATTTGGGCTGTTCTGCAGAATCGCAGGGAAATGTCTCTATACTTCTGGAAAATGGTAGGAGAAAATCATTATGGTTAAAACCCGTATTATGGTCCATACATATTTTTTCTAATGTTTTTAAAAAATGTGGCATTTTACATGAATGTTCCTGCAATCCATGACTCTATAATGACATCTAGTGGTGTGGATTCTGCATCACACCATTTCACACAATCACATCCATTGGGCCAAAGAATAACTGCTTTAACAGGGTCCCCATGGGTGATAGAGTTTTTGAAATATAGTTGAATTTTAACATGTGTGTGTATATATATTTATTTATTTGACATTTAAAATCATGTATTTTCAAATTGTTCTTTCCATTTATCAAAATGTAATTTTTCTATACAGTTTCTTTTATTGAGTTTTTCAGTATTTTTCAGTATCATTTTATTCCTTTTCCGCTAGTGAACTGTGAATTCCTTACTCAAATTCAGTCACCAGGCGGTTTGAATATTTTTTTAAATACGTTCCTTTATGTGTGTGTTCACTCAGTGCTCAGCACAACTGTGTTTCAGTATAATTCAAGGAAATTTTGCTTTTTAGTCAGTGAATGTCAGGAAAGTTGACATTGGAAGATTGGAAATCCTGTTTTAATGTTTTAATTGTAGTCTAGAGTAACAGTATAAAGTGAATAGTGTATGGTTGCTCTTGTGATTTTAATATATTTCTCTTAATCATAGAGTGGGGAGTCTGTACTAAGTGCTCTTGCCGGGTGTAAGATTTTAAGAGAGCTGTCCAAACTGGAGACAGAGACTGAGACTAAGCTCTCCATGAAGGAACTTGCTCAAACCTTTGAGAATCTGGCACATGGTGAGTGTGAATCAAGTTTTTGAGATTGCAGATGGGAGTGTATTTAGAAAGATGTTGCTATATTATTAGCATGAAGTCTGTCATAGTTTCTATGTTCCTATTTTCTCATTTAAATCACTCGAGCTGCATTAATTCCACAAAATTATTTAAAACCTGACATTTTTGTTCTCCGGCATGATTTGACAAGATCCAAATAGCATCAGTGAACTGGCGACAGAAGGTTCGCTAATGTATCTGTCCATGACAAAATGCATCTTTAAGTAACATTCAGTTTTTTAAATCCATCAAAGAATACTAAAATATATATTACAGTTTCCACAGAAATACAGGACAGCATAACTGTTTTCAACAATAATTACAGCAAATGTTTCTTGAGCACAAAATCAGGATATTAGAATAATTTCAAATTGTGTTTTTAGATTGTATTTTTGATTGTACTTATAGTTCACAATATTACTGTTTTACTCAAAAAATGTAAAAAAATAAATAAATAAAATAAAAATAACACTTTACAGACCCTAAAGGTTTGCATTGCATTGTGTATGTGCATTTGCTCCATGTTGTAATTACTTTATTTGTGAGAACTTGTAAAAAGAGTTCACATCCCTTTATGAAATCATACTACTATAATACTTCCATCTGAGCACTGTATCCCCTGACAATAATAAAGTAAAAAGGTACAGTTCTAAATCTGAAAACATTTGGACAACCTCCGAATAGTATCAGATGTTGCAATTATGTTACTTATGACATGTCACAAACTAGTGTGCCCTTCTAAAACTAAATATTTTATGTGCTTGTTAGTATTTGCGTGGATCTTCACATGACTTAAGTATTTTCTTTATGACTTCCTTAATAGATGTGTTCAGTGAGTGTTACCAGAGCAACGAGAAGCGCTCTTTTAAGCTTCTCATCAGACAGTCTCCTATATGGGGTGGCGCCACCTGTCTGCAGATGGCCACAGCGGCGGACGCGCGTCTCTTCTTCAGCCATGATGGAGTCCAGGTGAGCAGTGCATCTGCTTTGTGTGAACTTATTGCACTGTTATTTATTATTTAGCTGTTACTGAAGTGGCATGGTTCTTCATTTTGTCTTTGGTTAGACGTTGTTGTCAGAGATTTGGTGGGGGGACATGGACAGCAATACAGAGGTTTGGAAACTGGTCTTCTCATTTTTCCTGCCTCCATTCATCTACACCAAACTCATCAATTTCAAGTCAGTTCTTAATATTTTTGCCTCAGCTCATGGTATTTTTTTGGTGCACTCTTGGAAGTTTAAATAAGTTAAATAAGTTTAAACCTCTTAGGGTGGAGGAGAACGATGAAAAAGCAGAGGACTTTGGTCAGGGTAAAGAATTTGACAGCACTGATGGAGCCGAGACGTTGGCTGACATGACGAACATGTAAAGCAGGATTTCACTAAATGCAGGTTTCAATAAATTGGAGATGTTCTAAAATAAAGATTGCTATTCACAGGGATGAAGATGTGGAGGAATGCAGTGCTTTAAGAGGAAAACCCAAAGGTGAATGTAAATGAAATGATCACAAATCCTGTTATACTCTGATTTGTTGTCGATAGTTTACATCGTTATTTTTAATATTTCAGCATCAAAGGCCATCGCTAAAAAACGGCCCTTCATATTCCATCGCTGGCGGCAGTTCTGGTTTGCACCGGTCACTTCATTTCTAGGCAATGTGTTGATGTACTTCCTCTTCCTCTTTCTGTTTGCTTACGTCCTGTTGATTGACTTCAAGCCTCCTCCACCCGACGGGCCTGCTCCTTTAGAGCTTGTGTTGTATTTCTGGGTTTTTACTCTGGTCTGTGAGGAAATTCGACAGGTATGATCCATCACAGTTCTGTTTACCAACATTTTCCGTACTTGTTCAATTGCTGAGGTTTGATCTCTCTGTTTCAGTCTTTTTTTGTAGGATCTACCACTTTAATTCAAAGGATGAAGGTGTACATCCAGGACATCTGGAACAAGTGCGACATCACAGCCCTCGGACTCTTCGTTCTTGGGCTTCTTTGCAGGTTAATTAAGTGCAGTTTGTCCTGTACGTGTTTGTGTGTGTGATTGTTCTGGTTAGTGCATGTGTGTTTTTGTTACAGGATGTTTCCGTGGACGTATAATTTCGGTCGTGCAGTAATGTGTGTTGACTATACGGTCTTCACGCTCAGACTTATTCATATATTTGCCGTTCACAAACAACTTGGTCCAAAAATCATTATAGTTGGCAAAATGGTGAGGAGTAGTCTTTCATTTTAAGTGTGCCCTAAAAAGTCCATATCGTCCTTCTGAATAATCTCCATACACTTCACAGGTGAAAGATGTGTTCTTCTTCCTGTTCTTCTTGGGGGTGTGGCTGATGGCATATGGAGTGGCCAATCAGGCTCTGCTGTACTCTTATGACTCTCGCCCTGGTTGGGTAGTCCGCCGTGTGTTCTACAGGCCATATATGCACATATATGGACAGATACCACTGGATGAAATTGATGGTATGTGTATGTCTTGATGAGTTCTCTGAAGTCCTCTGAAGAAGGCCTTCACATTTATTAGTTCAGGGGGCATATTACAGAAAGATCTTAACTTTAGAATCCCGTCTTATCTGTTAGGTAATCATAGCAATTCCAGTTAGGACAAACACTACAGAACAACATTTCCTGGGCGTTATCTTATCTTAACGACGGATAGGAAAAGAATATTACAGAAGAATCCTAACTCAACAAAACTTCCTAAAACACTCTGGACATTATAACTGACGCACTGTTGTTCTTGTTTCAAACTACAAATGCACAAAGCTTTTTCAGGAATGGCGTTACATACATATTTATTACACAAGATGAAGAGAAGTCATGTTTGAAAGTGGAGAGACTTTTAGAGGACCCAGATGATACTTAAAATCTGCTGTATCCAAAAACCTGTTGTATCCAAAAATCTTACAGGAGTAGGTAGAGTTGCCTTTTGTTTCAAGAGGAGAACTGTCGAACACCAAACAAAGAAATCTTGATGAGTAAGAAATTAATAAAATATTTTTTGGGTAGCACGGTGGCGCAGTGTGTGGCGCTCTCGCCTCACAGCAAGAAAGTCGCTGGTTCAAGCCTCGGCTGGGTCAGTTGACATTTCTGTGTGGAGTTTGCATGTTCTCCCCATGTTCGCGGTAAAGGTGAATTGAGTAAGCTAAATTGTCCGTAGTGTATGTATGTGAATGGAAGTATGTGTGTTTCCCAGTGTTGGGTTGCAGCTGGAAGGGCATGCGCTACATAAAACATATGCTGGATAAGTTGGTGGTTCATTCCGCTGTGGCGACCCCAGATTAATAAAGGGACTAGGCTGAAAAGAAAATGAATGAATAAAATATTTTCTACAAAACAGATTAATTAAATATCTGCTGAACTCACATTAAAGCCTGAAAATTGTTTCTCCATTTTATGTGTTTACAAAAACATCTGATTGCTCATAGTCGGTTTCTCTGTATGAGACCTGACAGTTGATTATCAAACTTAATGGTGTGAGTTTAAGATTTCTGGATAGAATTATTTATTATTTTAGTCCTAAATGAAGTTAAGATTTGCTGCTGTAATACGAAGTAAGTCCTAAATGAACTTTTCAAATATATATTGAAAAATACACAATCTTAGCATGTTTTATTGACGGGTCAGTCAAATGTTTTTTAAGAATTCATTGCTACCAACGCTTCATTTATTTTTTCAGAAATATAATAAAAACATGGAAGGTTGTGAAATATTACAACAGTTAAAAATAACTAAAGTTTTGTACTTTCTGCTCAATTCATTGATGATTTATTACTTTTTGTTTACTGTCTTTAGCTGATAAGCGACACGACAAACGGTGCACAGACAATATCACTCTCATCCACCAGGGGGCGGAGCCCTGCCCAGATTCTGATGCTAATTGGCTTGTCCTTATTCTACTGTCAGTCTACTTGCTGGTAACCAATATTCTGTTGGTGAACTTGCTCATTGCTATGTTCAGGTAAAAAAATACACCTTGAAAAAGATATAGATATAGAATAGATATAGAAGATATATTTTGTTTTTAAAACAATGATTTTACATACTTCGTAACAAATAGGCTGTTTCTCTGAGCTGGCAGCTTATATTGGCATTTGTTGAATGGCACATCTGTGGATAATGCTGCAAAATGTTACATTTCAGTAAAGTTAGTTCTCAATTCTGAGAGCAGTAGCAGGTAGAATATGTATTACTTGTGAATAATTCAAGGATGTTTTGTCTGTGAAAGCAGATGTACTTGCTTAATTAACAAAAAAATTATCAAAATATTTGCATCTGTGTAGTAATTGCTCTCCTTGTGTAATAAGTATATTATTGGCTGAAATGACAAATTTTCATTATCTATACAATAACTATTGTTTAAAGGTTATGGGTCATTAAGACTTCCAATATGGCAATCAAAACTTTTATACAGCAATGACGTTAAATGTATCAAGCATTACAGTAAAGGTGTATAATGTTACAAAAAAATAATAATGCATGAATAAAATATAAATAAATATTGATATATCAATGATCGCTTCCCTTACCCCATGCTATGAAAATTATAATCAGCTTTAAAATCAGACAGAATTGTATACTGGTGTATCCATAGCAATAAAATACTTGAGACTATGTTCATAGCTGTGCAATAAAAACACAGTCAAGGAGATTTCATTGCAGCAACCATGTGTATTTCACAAGATAGCACCGCCTCCTCTACTAAGTCTCTTTTGGTGCTGTGTTCATTTTGTTTGTCTTCAGTTACACATTCAATAAAGTCCAGGAGCGCAGCGATGTGTACTGGAAGTTCCAGCGCTACAACCTGATTGTGGAGTACCACTCGCGCCCCTGCCTCGCCCCGCCCTTCATCATCATCTCCCACCTGCATATCTTCATCAAGAGGGTCATTCAGAGATTGCCTTCTGTTAAGAGCCAACACTTCAGTAAGTTCTCAGTTTAGATTTGAGATACATAGCACATGATTCTATGTTATACTCCTATATAAGAGATCTATTTGCCAAAACTGTTTTAAAATAGAATAACCATGGAAATGCCATCATAATTTACTCACCCTCAAAACCTTTCAAACTTTTACTAGTGTACATAAGACCAGGAGAGTGAGGTCTACTTGATCTTACACTCACCCACTCAATCTCACTTCCATCTGGGTCACTGCACCAATGTAAAATCCACTCAAGCGTGATTCAAACCAGTGTTTCCTCCATAGGAAGTGATCATTCTAGCAAGTCTGCTAAAGACCATAGACTATAACATCAGTAACTAGTGAGCCACTTGAGGTTTTACTTTCACATCTCCTCTCACTGGCCTCTGTTACACTACCCTACTACTCACTCCCATCCAGGTCATTGCACGAATGAACCCTCTTCGGTTCTAATTGCTTTGCTTTTAAGTAGATTTGAACCAGCGCCACTGGTATGGAAAGTGGGCATGATAACAAGGATGCTAAAAACCTCCGCCTCTAGTGTAGCGATCTCCAACTCTGTTCCTGCCGGCTTCAGGACCCTTAAATGTATTTCTTTAAAGGTCTCATGAAGTGCTTTAAAATGTGTAGTTTTTAATTGGATGTTTGACGTAATCTCAACCAAAAATGAAAAGAGGGTGGGACTTAATGTAGCTCCTCCCCTTTTGAAAATCCAACCAATAGTGTTTTGTTTTATCAGTGTTATGCCAAGGAGAGTGGATGAGCTCAAGCACATCAAATGAGAAATTTCCTGAAAAGTGGATACTAGAGATACTAGTGGATACTACAACTTTGATTGGACAGTTTTAAGAGAAGCTGATAAGAATGATGAGACGATGTGCTTTATTTAGGTGGAAGTGACAAACTACAATTTTTAATTTTATCTTATATAAGTATTACAAGTATTATTCTTTTCAAGAGTTCACACTTAGAATTTGTTTGACAAATGTTAGCATGTTTGGCACGCTGTCCCGGGAGAGAACCCTGAACTCGGAGATAGGTCAATTGAGCATGTAAGGGGAGGACAAGATCAGGTAGTTCTTGAGGGGTGGATGCAGGGCCAGATTAACTAATGGGCATTATGGGCACAGGCCCAGGGGCCCGTTAGCACTTGGGGCCCCTGCGAGGAGGGGAAAAATGCAGATTTTGGAGTAACTATTTAGGCTAAGTGCTAATAACACACCTCGTTGGAATAAGCTAATTAAGCGATTTCCGCCCAGCACTGTTTGATTGACAGAGACAACATGACTAAAGAGCGCAGCTGACAGCAGCGTGAGTGGCGTCGCTCGTAAAGTGCATGACAAAATATTGTGACGTGATCGATCAACGGTTCGAATCCAGCGTCTGATGAACTCATTCTTCTGTTTTCCCCGTTACATGTCAGATCGGAAATACATTTATTTTTAATAGAAAGGAAATATTTTTGCTTAAAAATTAAAATAATGAAAATGTGATATAAAGTCACAAGTGGCTCGAGGGTATTTAATAAGGTTTAGTCTTTTTTTTAATATGTGCATAAACAGCATAAACAGTTATTTTCCACCTGGTGTTAAATGTTAGCGACATCTTAATATAACTCGTTTGTATTTACAACGAATACCCTTTAAAACATATATTTTACTACTGCTTCAGTGAACTTGAACAAGTATACTAAAAACCATTAATTTTCACTAAGTTTATTAGCTTTTTTTTATCAAAGTATGCTTTAATTTTTTTTTAAATAAGTAAAATCTCTGTATGCTATAAATATATGAGCTGTATATCATTTATTTTAAGAATGCGGGCAATACATTATAGATTAATTTTATTTAAGAATATGACATTGTTCTTATTTTTTAAATTCAACTATAGTGTAGGGACCCAACAAGACAATGTGCCCAGGGGCCTCTGAGTTCTTAATCCGGGCCTGGGTGGATGGGGGATTCTTCTGAAAACGAAGATAAGGGAGTACATTTTTTGCTAGGCTACTTCTAGTAAGTTTGGATTAATCTGATTGGCTGACTAATGATTGTAGATGACAGACCAGCTGCAGCCAATCATATCACATGCTCCTCTCGAAATTAGTTTGTGAAACTTCACTTAAATTTTATTGTCACTGTTTTGGTGCACACCAGCTTTTGGGTATCCTAAAAACTAACAATACTGATGCTAACATCTAGAAAACATTTTTTTATATATCATATGGGACTATTAAACATGAGCTGTATATTTTTCTTTAGTGTTGGACCTGACAAGCAAAGAGACGAGCTTGTTGAACACGTGGGAATTGTCGCTGAAGGAGAACCTGCTTTCCACGGAAGGCAAGAAACAAAGAGAGAGCGACACGGAGCGCCTCAAACGCACCTCCACAAAGTCAGTGTCTCCTATTAATGTTCTATGTACTCTCATAACCAACAACTGCCAAACTATCTGACATCAAAAGTGAGTTTTAGAAAAGATGAGTGAGTGGGGAACATGTCAAATAGATCTGAATGTAATACACACCCGGGGGCATTTAGTAACCTCACAGTAGCAGCTCTTGTTTCGTGTTTCTGTGAGTGTCAAGAAGGGGGGACTTGGAGACTGTCAGCTCCTGCTGAATCAGGCACCAGCGTCTTAAATGACACCATGTGTGTATTTGTGTCCAAATGTGTGCGTAGGGTGGACAACGTCTTGAAGCAGATGGTGGAGATTCGTGATCACGATCGCAGGTTGAGAAAGCTGGAGTCCGAGGTGAGTGGTGGTTAAGCACACCTGTCTACCTGCGACTAGCGAACACTCAGACACATGTTTCTGAACCCCACCGGTGTCTCATACAGCACAAATATGCATCTGTGGGTGCGAGACTTTGGGCCTTGCCTTATTTTAGCTGCAGCTGTTGCGTTTGCTTGCTCAGCGCAGACCGAGGACCATCCGTCATTCTCCCTATCCCCCCTCATCTAAACCCTCCTGTAGAATGCAGATCCGCACTGAGTATCTGCCAAGCTGTCAGCTGATCAATGTTATTAATGAACCTGTGCTTTAAATGGGACCTCAGGTGTTTGACTGTTTTTCCTGTCGGCCTGTATCTCAGGTGGAGTATTGCTCTACTGCCCTCTCCTGGATAGTAGAGGCGCTGTCCCAGAGTGATCTTGTGAAGCAGACTCGTCCACCTCCTCTTCCTTCCAAAGGTGTAGTTTCGACTCTCCACTGACTGTCCCCCTATTTGCCGTGTCAAATTCTAGCTTGTGTTTCTCAGGTTCCCTCTTAGTAACGGTGTTTACGGTGTTGGTTTGGCTGTAACATTTTTATGATCCTCAGTGACATATAAATATACAGTTACAGAACTTCATTATTAATGGAGACACAATGTCAATGACTCCAACAATATTTTTAGGATACTAAGATATATATATAATGTTCAACTGAACAGCATACGTTTATTTAAAAAACAAGTATATATTTTATGACATTGAATTTTTCTTGTTTAATTCACCAGTGCGTCCTCACTGAATTTATTCTGTTTCAGGTATTGCTTCAAAACGTCCCACATTTTCCAGATGAAATTTTTGCCAATAATACATAAAAGAAAACGTGGATTTTATGAGCTTCAGCTTTTTGACATGTTAATTTTTTATTAAGTTTGTGTCAGATGTTTTTATATTCATTCAACACTTGCATTGCCAGAAAAGATTTTGAACTGATTGTAAGTTATAAATAAATTATAGTTATAAAATAAATGTTTTTTATAGTTGTATATATTTTTTTGGTTGCCAATGAATGACTGATTTATAAAATATATTGTATTTCTTTGGTAAATACTGTTACATACTGTACCATTCAAACAGGGCTAAATTAACCACAGATTTGTGATTTGGCATTGTCCTCTAGTCAACTTTTTGTCACATAATATTAATATTCCAAAACTTTATTAAAGGGGTTAGTTTAACACAGAATAAAAATTCTGTCAATATTTACTCTTCATTTCCCCTTATGTCATTCCAAATGCATTAACCACTGTTTATTCTATTCGATTTATGTTTATTTCTATAACACTTTTACAATGTAGATTGTGTCAAAGCAGCTACTGTGTCAGTCCAGTTTTCAGAGTTGAAGTTCAGTTTGTTCAGTTCAGTGTGGTTTAAAATTCACTGTTGAAAGTCCAAACAGAAAGCAGAGAGTTTATCTTTGCAACATTGTATCTTGTTAATTTATTTTGGTTTTCCGTTGGACAAATTCTGTTGTAATCATTACATGTTTTCTACCAATATTTCATTCATTCATTTATTCATTCATTTTCCTTTGACTTAGTCTCTATTTCAGAGGTTGCCACAGTGGAATGAACTCCCAACTATTCCAGCATTTGTTTTACACAGTGGATGCCCTTCCAGCCACAACCTTGTACTAGGAAACACCCATACACATTCATACCAAGACACTACGGTCAAATTAGTTTCAATTCACCTATAGTGCATGTATTTGGATTGTGGTGGAAACAGGAGCACCTGGAGGTAACCCAGGGAGAACATGCAAACTCCATACAGAAATGCCAACTGGCCCAGCCGGGACTCGAACCAGCGACCTTCTTGCTGTGAGGCGACAGTGCTAACCACTGAGTTTTCACAAGTAAATTGCAACAATCAATCCACAAATTCATTGTAACAAATTATCATATTGGTTATTGAATGATTGAATTTGTGTGTGTGTGCTGTGAAAACATTTCTTTGTATCTTGGTGCAAGATTATTTAGCGATTTATAAACAAAATTGATATTTCAAATTCAACTCTCAAATTTCCAGTCAAAAAAAAAACTGGCTGCTGCATTTTGTAAAAACTCCATAGAAGAGGAGTTATTCTCATGCTAGAGAAACAAGATTACGGTGGCCGACAGAGCTTTACATGCTGCAATTTAAGAAAACACATGCAACTACAAAAACAACAGCAAATTAAGAAAAGATCTTCATCCGTTTTACAGCAAATCCTCACAACGCATACACATTTTTAAAAAATGGCACTGAATTTTCCCACAAGGCAAACAATTTACAAAAATGCGCTGCATTTTCTCACAACACAAAAAGAATGGAACACAACGGAAATGTTTCAAGGGGCCCCAAAAACATGACTGACACCGCTGTGCCGTGACTATAGCTCAGTGAAGTTGTTGGTGATCTTTGAAAGGTGAGTATTTTTGTTTGTTTATTTTAATTTTTCTATACCCGTGTCTTTAATATTTATTAGCCTCAATAACCATAACCTAAATAGCCGGGTCCGTCACATTTTAGGGTCTCCTCGAAACGTTTACGTTGTGTTGTGCGAAAATGCTGGGTGTTTTCATAAAATCTTTGTGTTGTAGGAAAATGCAGCACATTTTATTAATAGTTTGCGTTATGTGAAAATGCAGCACGTTTTTTGAAGTATGTTTGCGTTGTGACGATTTGCAGCACGTGTGCTGTCAGACTGATGAAGATCTTTTCTCAATTTGCTTTTCTTAAATTGAAGCCCATTAAGCTCTCTCGGTCACCAGACAAGATGGTCTAAATGAGAAAGAACTAGTGCATGAATAACTATTTCAAAATTCCTTGTTGATAAAAATGATTTCACTGTAGCCAGATGACAAACATTTAAAAAACATGGTTTCACTTCATTAATAATCTATGAGTCAACCCATAAATCAAGTTTTTTTTGCAAACAGAGTGACCCACTGGGTCAAATGACCAAGATCATAAATACTTTATCAATAAACGTTGAATATTGTAACTTTTTGTAATATAAATACAAACCTTTATTTTTATGTTTATCAAAAATGGCTTAAGTGTACTAATTCATCCACAATACGCTTTTACAATGTCCTTTTTGATTTCTATTCTCAGTCTTCACCAGTGGCCTTCTGTAATGACCCTGTCCCCTTTTGAATAGCATTTGATTCCTAGGTTGGCATAGTCTTAGTCCCCTTCAAGCCTTACATGGCAAGAGCTGCGGCCGATGAGGATCAGGTTGTCATCTTCTGTAACTGTGGAGCGAAAGTGGGGGGGAACTCGACTCTTCTAAACATCTCTGCTGAAATCTGACTGGAGCTAAATCAGCACTTCATCTCAGTTTAGCCACTCGCTCTGTGTGGACATGGAAGCGCTGCTGTTTTCTGATTTGTTTGTGAGCAGCTTTAATCACATGAACATGCGTGTGGTATTTTATCAATTCGGTTTTTAATCGGCTGTGTTGCCTGAGAGAGGCGGTCACTATTATAGCTTTCAGTAGATTCAACCTTTAAAGCTTGAAAAGGTTATATGTCAACCTGATTACACAGACATCAATCATAGGACATAAAATTTCATAGTAGCTCTAAATGTTCTCATAAAGAAGTCATATATATGTGTGTGCCTGTGTGTGTGCATGTTTATAAAGAACCACAAAATGAACAGTTGCATACATCTGGAAAAACTTCAGATAAGCAGAGGGAGGGTTTTGAAATGTGTAAACAGGACAGGAAAGTGATCCAGGTTGAGTACCAACTGAGAGCTAAATGCTTTTATGAGTGAGGAGAACTTCATTTTAACAACTCAACTCAAATGGTCTGAATTCTGCATCATACGAAAAGTGGGTCATATGCCAGGCCGTACACACCCAGCTGTTCTCCTCAAAGTAAAAAGAGCAGGATCAAGAAAAAGAGAAGGAGTGAAGATGATCTCTCGAAGGTATGTCTGCATACATATCCACTTTCAACCACATTGCAATTTAACATCTCGCCAACCCCCCCTCGACACCAGTTCCTCTGTGCCCCCACCCTTCCTCTTCATTTTTTGTGCATAGTTAATAGATCAGTTTCAAGCAGTTGGATTCTCAAAGGAACACTTCATTATTTTCTTTATAGCTCACAAAGTTCTCGCTCATGTTTTAAGTGTCAACTTTGTCTCAAGTTGTTTCTCCTTAATACAATTATCACATGCATTAGAAGTATAGCACCAGGAACCTAATATGTACACAAAATAATCAGTGTCTAGGACGAATTAAATGGGAAGTCCTAATTTATATTGTAATGTTTGCATTTTGATGGTGGAGTGACTCAGCAATTGGGTTTTATGTGACATTTGACATTTTACTGATATGTGTAAAATATTTATCTACTTCTCACGTCGATAAAATCTCATTAATCAAAAACAATCAAGGGATGCTTTAAAATCATAGGTACTGTGAATTTTTACAACCAATGACCCCTATATACATTTCTGGAAAGAGCAAAATACATCCCAGGAGCAACGCTTTTTTTTTTTTTTGCAGTTTTTGCAAATTCGCCAGAGGTCGCCGTGTACGTTTTTTTATCTCAAATTTCTCTCGTGTTTGCCATTTTTGCCTGCTCTTCTCACAAAATTCCACCAGAGGCTGCTGTCGGCTGCCCCCAATCCTCCTCCTTTCCTAAACCCAACCAATAGTGTTTTAAAAAGCACTGATTTACCAGCCCACCCACTTTCCTAAACCAAACGGCAGTGTTTTCAAAAGCAATCCAGAAAAATAAAAGCCCTTACGGCAGCCTGATTTTTGCCACATTTTCAGATTTTACCACATTCTCACCCTGTTATTTACTTGTTTATTTTACTTTTTGGCTTTTGTTTTAGTCTTACCTGCTTTCCTTAACGGTTCTTCACTGGACCCGAACCGCGTTGTCGCAGTCAACTCTGCTCCGCGTCTCAAGTCTGCCAACGTACATGTCGAGCTACCGTACAAACTGGTAACAGCAGAAAAGCCGTCCATATGGAGGTAGGTGGCCAGCTGGTAAGCAAAAAAAGGACCAGAATCATACCGCCCTGTAGCGTTCGTTTTAAAGATGAAATGCAGCCATTGTAGCTCTGGCTACATAATTTACTATCTCCAGAAATGTATATAGGGCTAGGTTTTCAGAATGAACCTATGTTGTTGTTGTTTTATTCTATGCTAATGTTTATTCATTTTATTGAAGTTTTAATTACTCAAGTTATTTCATATTAAAAATAATATTAATACATTAATACACAAGACAAAAACTTTTTTGTTTAAAGAGCTCCCAATTCACAGGCCATAACAGATAAGGGTCGAGGGAGGAAATGTACACCTCTACTCTTTACGAGAAGTGCCATGGCATTTTTTATGACCACAGAGAGTCCAGTCCAGGTTTAATGTCTCTTCTAAAAGAAGGTGCTCACTGACAGTATAGAGTCCCTGTCAATATACTGGGGTGTTAGAACCCACACAAACTGTAGGTTAAGCACCCCCTGCTGGCCATGCTAACACCACTTTCAACAGCAACCTTGTGTTTTCATGTGGTTTTCCATTCAAGTAACTAGACTCAGCCGTGCTTAGCTTCAATGAACAACCAATCTTGGGCTGCAGGGTAATATGGCTGTGGCAAACTCTATCTCAATGTGTCCAGCGTCCCTTGTTTGAAAGCTGAAAATCCCTCTGACATCTCATTCAGCCAGACATTTCCAGCGAACACTCACAATATGTTTAGGCCTGCCAGGCTTGTCCGCCCTCCTTCTCTACCAGAAGATACAACCGACCACCAGGTAGTTATCAGTTTACAGTTCTGCCCCTCTTATTATTCAAGTGTCCAAGACAAACAATCAGAGAACAGATGAAATTACCACAAAGTTATTCATTGACCCCCAGCATAGGGGTGCTGGTGCCATGTGTACAAAGAGACATGCTTATGTTTGAACATGGACCAACTGTGTCTAGCAAAGAAATTCAATAACAGAATACGTTGCCCACATAGGTGTTCAAGCCCCTAATATAATGGCTCACAGCAACTTCTAGTACTTCGACTTCCTTGGACTCCAAGAAGATCAAGTATTCTGCACTAGGTTCAGTTTGTAAGCACAAACTACACAAGCTATCTTTTCCAGCCTGTAGGCGCAGAGAGCCAACCATCAACTGACAAACTTAGGCTCCTTTCCTAACTTTACTAATGTTCTATCTCTCTTCTTGTTTGCAAAGATTGTGTTGTTGTGGTCCTGGTCAATCTGCCCAATTCACATTCCACTGCCCCCTTATGGCTTTTGTTACAGGTGGTGGGCCTACAGGAGGATGGTCCCACATTGGTCCTTCAGGCTCAGCCAAGCCAAGTACCATAACCTGGCCACCAAGCACTTGAATGCAAACCCCAACTTCAGGCCAGTCTCCAGGGTGATGTCACAGTCTTTGTTTATGTTGTGCTCATATGTTTTTTTTAACTGAACTTAGACCTGTCACCTAGGAACTTTTCGCCTTGGGAGATCCGCATTGCACAGCTCTTAGGTTCATTACGGGACTCAAACCTATCCACGATGATTAAGTGGCTGTTTGAGTAGAGGCAAGCTACAATCATTTAGGGTTATTAAAATTGCACAGTGTGATCTGGACTTTAGGTCTCAGTCTCAAAAATTCATCACAACAGCCATTAATTGACTATTGATCACTAGGATAAACCAACAATCAAAGACCACAGGATTATAGGAATGTTTCAGGATTTCCAAAATTAGTCTCAGATGACTAAATCACGATTGAAAAACTTTGATAATAAAGTTATGGCAAAAAACAACACCACAATATATGTGAAAAGGCTGGAAAAGGAGTGAATCAAGATCACAACAGAGCTGTTTTATGACTAGTCCTGTGGGGGAGTCCTTCAATGCAGGGGCTTGTTTTACTTACTACCACTTTGGTGACAATTTATTGAAGAGGTGTTCATATGACTGTCATGAAACCTTTATAATCATGACATGACACATTATAAATGTGAATGACATTTTATGCATGCTTATGACAACAGTTATTATTTATCATTTGTTCAGTTATGTCATGTTAAATGCAAAGCTGACGCAAACAAATACATCACAAACAGTCTTTATCTTTGTCATGACAACACAATGCCAAGACAACATAGCTTGTCATAATGCTCTCATAAACCTGCCATTATAATTGTTTATTGAATATTGTTCTGATCACATGTTCAATGGAACCAACATTACTCTGTCAAAACATTTTTTAAGGGGCATCAATCAAAGTTAATGACATTTTAATAACAAATTCAGCTTGTACCACTGTAGAGGTCAAAAATATCAATGACAGTTATAGAACTAATTGCATTTTTATAATAGCTTCATGACAATAATGTTTATGACAAGTTTATGTTTTGTTGCTTTGGTAATGTCAAGTTATCATGACAAAGACAAAAACTAGTTGTGATGTATTATGTCAAGTTGTCATAACAAACAATGTCATCTTTGCGTATATATTTAGCATGTTGTATTCCTTTTAGTGTGTAAACTGGAATGTTGAGCCTAATCTTGAATTCACAAAAATGAATCATAAATCTCAAATAGATATTTTCTCTAAATTGTTCAGCCCTACTCACAACTAATATTCATTCAAATTTTGGACAATGAAGATAATTACAGAAAAAAAGTCAAGTGTTTATTCATTATTATTAATTATTATCATTATTGGTATTATTATTATTATTGTTTTTTAAATTATATTTTTTATAATTATTTTTTTCTGGGTTTTCACTTTAATTGGATAGGACAGTAGAGAGAATTGACAAGAAAGTATGGGAAGCAGAGAGAGGGGAAGGATCGGCATAGGACCACAAGGCGGAATTGAACTCAGGTCGTCGCAAGCACCAGAGTACATGTGTCGACGCACTAACTACTAACCCTATTCTTCAGATTTTTGTCTGGAATCATGTCTCTAAAAATTTATACCAATAAATACAACTAAATAAAATGTTTCAGTTATTCATTCATTCATTCATTTTCTTGTCGGCTTAGTCCCTTTATTAATCCGGGGTCGCCACAGCGGAATGAACCGCCAACTTATCCAGCATTTGTTTTACGCAGCGGATGCCCTTCCAGCCGCAACCCATCTCTGGGAAACACATTCATACACACTCATACACTACGGACAATTTAGCCTACCCAATTCACCTGTACCACATGTCTTTGGACTGTGGGGGAAACCGGAGCACCCGGAGGAAACCCACGCAACCACGGGGAGAACATGCAAACTCCACACAGAAATGCCAACTGACCCGGCCGGGGTTCGAACCAGCGACCTTCTTGCTGTGAGGCGAACGTGCTACTCACTACGCCACCGTGGCGCCCATGTTTCAGTTAGTGTTTGTTAATTTTTCTTTTAATAATTCACATAAAAATGAAACATTATTAGTTTCAACATTAATCTAAATGTATATACAGCGGTGTGAAAAAGTAATTGCCCCTTACTCATTTCATTTTTACACGTTTGTCACACTTTAATATTTCAGATCATCAAATAATTGTAAATATTAGTCAAAGATAGCACAAGTAATCATGTCACGCAGTTTTGGAAGGAAGGTTTTTATTATTAAGGGAAAACAAAATCCAAAGCTACATAGCCCTGTGTGAAAAAGTGTCCCCCTCCTGTTAAAACATCATTTAACTTTGGTTTATCACACCCGAGTTCAATTTCTCTAACTATACCTAAGCATGGGGCGCCACAGTGGCGTAGTGAGTAGCACGTTCGCCTCACAGCAAGAAGGTCACTGGTTCGAGCCTCAGCTGGGTCAGTTGGCATTTCTGTGTGGAGTTTGCATGTTCTCCCCGTGGTTGCGTGGGTTTCCTCCGGGTGCTCCGGTTTCCCCCACAAGTCCAAAGACATGAGGTACAGGTGAATTGGGTAAGCTAAATTGTCCGTAGAGTATGAGTGTGTATGGATGTTTCTCAGAGATGGGTTGCAGGTTGGGATGCTGGAAGGGCATCCGCTGCGTAAAAAACATGCTGGATAAGTCGGCGGTTCATTCCGCTGTGGCGACCCCGGATTAATAAAGGGACTAAGCCAACAAGAAAATGAATGAATGAATGAATACCCAAGCATGTTTACAGTCACACCTGTTCAATTCAAGAAATCACTTAGGACCTGCCTGACAAAGTGAAGTACACTGAAACATCATGCTCAGAAAATAATTGAGATCTACCTGTCTGGAAAATATTATAAATCTATTAACACTGCAGGGAACCTCAGTGAGAAGCATTATCTGTAACGCTGGGAGTGACACTGACAACGGAGGTGAGGATCCAATCACAGATTATTTTGTGAAGTCAAGTAAGCAGTGGTCAACACAGATGCAAACAGATGTTTACAGGCAATCCAGAATCATAGTTGAAGTAACAGGCAGAAGGTCAACAGGGCAGGTAGCAGACAGGGATAAACAGACAAGAAAGGCGAGGATCAAAACACGGCAGGACTAGACGCAGGAAACCGCTTTGTAATGTCACTTTACAGTTAACAAGACTCAGCAATGACTGTGTGTTTGTGTAGTGATTTTATAGTCTAGGTAATCAGTTCATGAGCAGCATCAGCTGTGGAAGTGTAATCAAATTGTGACTTGAAGCAGGTGTTTACGTGTGTTGCATGACTGGATTTGTAGTCCATTTACAAACCGATTCGTAGTTCATGAGATGTGCGTGTGCGTGTGCATGTGCCTGTGCGTGTGCGTGTGCGTTTGCGTGTGTGTGTGTGGTTTTTTTTTTTTTACCAGCGATCTCTGGCTATTAGATCAATGGTGATTGTGACAATTATCTACAAATGACAAAAACATGGAACAGTGAAGAACCATCCAAGAGTTCACAAAAGAACCCACAGCAATATCCAAGGACCTGCAGGTCTCACTTGCCTTAGTTAAGGTGACTGTTCATGAAAGAAACTGGGCAAAAACAGTTTGCATGGCAGAATTCAAAGATGAAAACCACTGCTGAGCAAAAACAACGAACATGCTCATCTCAGTTTTGCTAGAAAACATCTTGATAATCGCCAAGATTTTGGGGGAAATATTCTGTTGACTGACAAGACAAAAGTTTAACTTTTTGGAAGGTGCCATTATGTGTGGTGTAAATGTAACACAGTAATCAGAAAAAGAACACCAACACTAAGATGAATGAGTTTTGCTGTGTACCAAAATATCCTGAAGGAGAATGTCTTGCTATCTGTTAGTAACCTCAAGCTGAAGCGAACTAGGGTTCTGCAGCAAGACAATGATCTTTACACCAAGACCACTTGACTGAATGACTGAAGAAAAACTAAATGAAGATTTTAAAGTGGCCTAGTCAATGTCCTGTCCTGAATCGAATTGAGATGCTGTGAAGATGCCACAGCTCTTAATCTTAATTTAAGAGGTTAATCTTAATCTTAAAGGTTTCAGGGGTTTGCAAAGACATAAGGGTGAGTAATTAATGACAATTTTCATTTTTGGGCGAACTAACTTTTTAATTGATAATCATTTTTTTTGTGATTTTTTTTTCTCTGATTTCACACTTCAGTTATTTGCAGTGTTTGAAATGTGTATTCCTATAGTTATTTGGTTGATTATTTAAAAAAACCTGCTACTAAACAGCAGCAAGCTGACAAGGAATGAGGAACATGCAGTGTTAGAGAAAGAAAAGCATACAGAAACTGTAGATAGATAGCTAGATAGATCGGAGGGCAGCTGTGTGGTATGCTGAAGTGGGTCTATGGGGAGTCAGTGTTGCACTGTGCCAGGGAAGGTCACATTACCCTGACTATGGTAGAGCAAGGTTTTAAATAGAGGGACTCACACCCCACCCAGCCCTCAGCACACTATTTTGGGGACACATGAGGGGGAAAGGGTCGGAAGACAGTGTTACTGCCACAGCCAAGATTGACAGATGACTGTTCCAAAAAAAAAAAATGGAGATCACATAAACCAGACTGTGTATGTGCGTGCGTGTGTGTGAGTTCTATACATCAACTTTATGGTTTTTGTTTTTACTGGCAAGCAGATTTATGATCTCCACGGTCATGAATGAAGGCATTGAAAGTCTATTCGTGATACTGTACATAGATGCAATAAAACCAAAACTGTGGTGCACGTTTAAGCATTCACACGAAGGCACTTAGTTTGAAGAACAATGGCATATTTGTGTGAATCTCTCCGTCACTTAGACGGTCTTATGCAACTATTCCTTCTCTTTGCTCATCCCCTTGATATAGACCTTATTATCCAGCCCTTTTCCTCCACCTACTACTCTCGATATATGGTCAACCTCTCCTTGGAACCCCTCCTCCATCCCACTGTCGTCTCTAAAGTTATCATGGCGGTTTCCCTCTCTCTCACCTCCAGCCTAAAGTGCATGGCCGCTGGTTGGTGGTATGGCTGCCAGCACTTGGCCCTGTCACTCATTTGCCCCAGGCCCCCGCCCCCGTCTCATTTTACCCCCGAGTTTGTCTGTCTGTCTGTCTCTGCACCATTAGTGAGGTCCGTGCTGCAGACACCGCCTTGCCCACCACACGGCTCTTCGTATTCTTGAAGTGCTAAAGCAACCCAGAGGGAACATTTTTGTCAAATTTTCTGAAATCTACA
>CAIGQQ010004433.1:3759973-3819108 GCA_903798035.1 Danio albolineatus | reverse complement strand
ATATATATATATATATATATAGATTGATAGATACAAAGTGCACTAATAATACTAGTTTCATATGATGATGTTTCAAGTGAATTTTAAAGATTCTAATGATAAAATAGTGTATCTCAGAACAAACTAATGCATTATATTGTAAGCTTTTGCCCATTTGTAATTGTTTTCATACAGGTAATGTTATTGTCATTTTACAGTTCAGTTTAACATTTCAATGTTTTTTTTAAATACTTAATTCATTTAGAGGACCAGTTGGTTACTGATGAGAACCATAATAACAAGATTTAACTTTTTTTTTTTTTTTTTTTACATATGCATAAAACATAAGATAAAAAGATATTTTTAAAAAACTAAGTGCTGACTTACAGTAATATTGGAGAGTTAACTTCTCAAAGCTCTCCCCATGTTTGCATGGGTTTCCGTTCCTCCGGGTTTTCCCCACAGTCCAAACACGTGCTATAGGTGAATTAGGTTAGCTAAATTGCACGTAGTGTATGTGTGTTCATGAGTGTGTATAGATGTTTCCCAGTGATGGGTTGCAGCTGGAAGGGCATTCGCTGCGTAAAACATATGTTGGATTAGTTGGCGGTTCATTCCGCTGCGGTGACCCCAGACTAATAAAGGGACTGAGCCAAAAAGAAAACTAATAACTGAATGAACTTCTCAAAGCAAAATGATGTCTTTATTATGAAGCGAGTTTGTAATAGTTTTTCTAAATTTTGGATAGTTGCAAATTTTGCAAGGAGAACAAAATCACAAAGGGGAGACCAAACATTGTACATAGCCTAAAAATAAAATAACAATTGTAAATAAGAAAGAGTAAAATAAGAGTTAAAACAGGAACAAACGAGTAAAAAAATACAGATACAGAAAATACTGTAATGAGCACTTTCACTATGAATAAGAGATAATAAATATGTAACAATAAATGAAAATACCAGACAAGCAGCAGAACAGAATGAGAATTTTCTTACGAGATGCATTTAGCGACAGTATATATATATATATATATATATATATATAAATACATTTTAAAAGATGTATTTACTGTATATTGAACCTAAATATTTATTATGACTTCAAATAAGACTTGATGGCTTTAGATATATATTATTAATACACAACTGAACTTGGCATAAACTATTCATAGTTACAGTCATTTTCATCCAAATGTATGTGAGACAAATGTCAGCTGTCTCTATAGTCTCAGGTAGAAGGCATTAACATAATCACAAAACAAAGTCTAAATAAATTTTAAATATTTTTTTATTTTTAAGTTTAAAAAAAAACACGATGAACGCTACACTGGACAAACAGGCCCAGTGGATAAAAAAACAGGAGCCTTTCACTATAAATTAATGCAGAATATCTTGTATTTGATCTCTTCACTTGTTTATTTTTTCACAGATTTACATATTTCACTTTTAAAATGAATAAATCCACAGGAATTCAGTTCTAAGACAAACACACAATAGGCCCCAATAATTATCTTATACTGGATCTTTCCTATGTTCTTTCACAGACAGTCTGTCACTTTTTGTCTCTGATCCAGGATTGGAGTGGTCTGGATGCTAGAAGGAGAGGGCCAGGGTTTTCTCACAGGTGACGTTTGATGTATGACAATCTGACCATGCTGAACCTACAAAACAGCTCCAACTGGTCTGGCCCAAACAACTGGTACCACCCGGCCGACACCATCACTCCTCAACACGGCACAGGTACAAGAACATTAGCCAGTTACCTCATGCATCTATCAGCACAGCACCTCAACATGTGCATTTCCGCTTTGTCTGTGTGTGTGTGCGCCAGTGTTTGTGAAGTCAGCTTTGGGGTGAACCAGCGATTCTTCTACTTGACTGAGCACAAACAGAGGGTGCCAACAGCTACACCATCAGCCTCACATGTACACCCACATACAAACACGCTGCTCTCTGGCCTTAACATCCTCCGTTTCATTACAGGAAGGCGGAACTAAAGCGAGCAGACATTAGACACACAATCACATGCCCATAATGCAGTTGCTGCTTATTCACACGTACACAAATAAGGTCAAACTGTCAAACAGAAGATGCTGCGATGCACTGGAATTGCAAAGAGACAGTTGTGTCTATATAATAACACAAGCGGCTGTGCACTGAAATGCAGCACTTCTTACTCTGGAGTTTAATGGGGGTTTTTTCTGGTGTTCTCTTAGATGGTTGTGTGGAGGATCTGAACGTGCAGATGGCCGGAGCAGGTGAAGGAGTGGTGCAGGGAGAGAGGGATGAGGTGGACGAGTCGCAGCTACACCTGCAGCTCAAGAGGAAGCTGCAGCGGAACCGCACCAGCTTCACCCAGGAGCAGATCGATGCCCTCGAGAAAGGTGCGACTCGAAGCGCTGGCACACAATATGAGATTGTATAAAAAATGATATGAGTTTTATTTGTGACCCCACCACATAATATTGTATATTTGTGGAATTACTGTATGAGTAAAAATTATTCTATACCAAAAAATCATTATAATATTAGTTCCATGAAGACGATTTGTAAATTTCCCACTGTTAAAATATCAAAACTTCTTTTTTTATTAGTAATTGTTCATTAGCATTTCTAAGAATTTAATTTGGACAGCATTAAAGGTGATTTCCTCAGTATTTAGATTTTTTTAACCCTCAGATTCCAGATTTTCAAATAATAGTATATTGGACAAATATTATCTTATCAAAACCAACCATACATCAGTGGAAGGGCTATTTATAATTTAGCTCTAATTCACATTATTTTTCTCATTTTCCAAAAATAATAAATGAATAAATAAAATCTTATAGCTGGTTTTGAGGATTGATTTGGTCACACTTTACAGTAAGGTTTCATAACTTAATGTTTGTTAATCTATTAACTAACATTAGCTAATAACAAACTATACACGTAGAGCATTTATTAGTCATAGTTTAACATTTACTAATGCATTATTAAAATCCAAAGACATGCTTGTTAACATTAGTCATTGTATCGTGAACTAACAACGAAGAACTTTTTTTCATTAACTAATATTAACAAAGATGAATAAATACTGTTATACAGTAAGTGTATTGTTCATTGTTTGTTTGTGTTAGTAAATATATTAACATATGTAATTTTATTGTAAAGCGTTACCAATACTTTAAATAAAATCTGAAGTTTCTGTCCTTCACTGAGTGTGAAAGTCCCGATGATGCTTCAAACTGTTCATAAATCAATCAAGCTGATTACTTCAAGTCTTCTGAAGAGACATGACTGGTTTATATGATGAGCACATTTAATTTGAGCTTTTTACTCATGAACTGTGGACATAAACAGAAGCTCAAGCATATTTCCTGATACCTGATCCATGAGAAAAGTTCTCATTGCTTCTTAGAGAAACTCAAACGTGTTAGAATTACCGTACCATCACTGTAATTGAAATTCGAATGCTATAAAGGCAGACGAATGTGAATAAAAGCCTAAATTAAATCTGTTCATTTCTTTTGGTAGAGATTTGAAGCCTTTTGGAACGTCAGAGATGTAGGTGATGGACTTTCAATTTGGGAACAGAAATTGCTCATATTTGACTTAAAATAAATCAGGAGTTTGGAACTACATGCGGGTGACTTAATGATGGGAGAATTTTCATTGTGCTAAAAACATCTTTAATTCAGAAAGGACAGCCATGTAATTTTAACAAAATGATCTTAATCAGAGTAGTTAATTACTTTGAAAAGGGTTTTTACTGAAGTGCAGGAGCTGGAAGGCCACAATAATGGAGCAATGTCATAATAATAGGGCTTGTGCGAAACTAAAATCTATGTATTTCATTAGAACTCGTATATACTTTATAGAAAGTCATATATATAGCAGTATAGAAAAAGCAAATTTAGAAAATGTAAGATAAACTTACTATGTAATATTTAAGAAAATAAGAAACGCATACTGAATTATTAATCATACTAGACATGGTTAAAGTTCTTTTCCATGCAAAATAATCACACTTCTAGTAAAGTTATATTTGCATCTATTTTAAAATGATATACATAAAGCATCAGATAAACAGATATCGGTCAGTTGATTTGTGTTTGGAGAGTTAATTATGTTCCTTTGATCTGCAGAATAGTTAAATACTTTAAAGTCATAGTGTTTCAATAAAAACAAAGTAATATTATAAATAACGGGGTCAGCACAACTAAAATCTACTTTTAGTTTCAGTTTGTTTTGATAAATGTGAACACACATCAAAATTATACATCTTATATTTATTTTAGTCCTAATTTTTATAGTTCTTATTAACGCTTACAAATATTATCGGTTTCAGCAATGCCAAATCCTTTTTCACATTATTCCACATTCATATTTTCTACTTTATTCTAATGTTGTGTCATTATGTGTTATTCCCTTTCATGCTGTTTTAAACCTATCTGACTTCTATCTATCAGGAAACACTACATATATACTTTTGTTTTTAAAAATTCACATAGATTTAAATATAAAATCTGTTTTCCAGAGTTTGAAAGAACTCATTACCCAGATGTCTTTGCTAGAGAAAGACTGGCCGCAAAGATTGATCTTCCAGAGGCTAGAATTCAGGTAAGAGTGTTTTTATAAAGTATTTTAATGAGCCTCTTTATGATTTCACTGGGTTAATGTGGAGGTGCCTTTAAACAATACATAAAGAGACTGTCCATTATGCGCTGACCCATATCGGGTGATTGACAGGTATGGTTCTCCAATCGGAGAGCTAAGTGGAGAAGGGAGGAAAAGCTGAGAAACCAGAGGAGATCAGGGAGCAGCAGTTCCTGTTCTCAGACACATACTCCCCTGAGCACGTCCTTTAATTCCCCTGTATATCACTCCCATCACAGCAACAGCTCAGGTACGCTTTTTTAATGACTTACGTCACACTATTAAACCATGTGGGATAAAGATGAGACGTCCTGTTTTAAATAAAATTTATGAAAGATTTGATTAGATTCAGCTTTATTGTCATTGCACATGTACAAGGCGATGAAATGCAGTTTAGGTCTAACCGGGAGTGCGATAGCAGCAAGTGCAGGATATAGGTATAAGATATGAAGTGCAATAATAGAAAAACTATGGGTGATATTTACAGATGGATGTACTATGAACATTATATACAGGTTGTATTAACTATGAACAGAGATTTACAATAGATAAATATATGTACAAGTTATTATTAATAATCAGAAGTATGCAGATAGATATGAACATAATTACAAATGTGTGCAGTAGACATGTACAATGCAAAAAAATACACAGTAAAGCATCTATACTTAAATTAAACAAGCATATTTCGACATGCACTTATTAAAATCTATATAAAAAAAACAATATTGCTAAATTGAATTAATACAAAAGGTCTTGCTACGTTGATAAACCCTAGTGGTGTGACAAAGAAAAATACATTTTTAATTTAGCAGTGTGATCCTTAAGGCCTTTTCATTTTATCAAATAATTAAAAAGGTATATACAGTATACGCCTGACAAGATTTCTTGCTACATAATTTGCCACGCCAAATTCATGTTCTGCAAACCATGGAAAAAATGAATGAAGGTTATTATTTTATTAAATAGATAAATAAAATGCAAACAGACACATTCTAATGTACAGAAGAACATTAAACTTATATTACAGCTTTCTTGTTTTGAGACTTGAAAAAAAAAAAAGTTTTGTCTTTGACCCACATGCAGCTTTACCCAACAACTAATAGCTTATAATTATTATTTCACACTTTTCATAAATAATAAATTGATACTGTTTGGTATTACTCTTTATCCTAACGTCAAATGTCTTTATTGTCATAAGTGTTGCACACAGAATATTGCCAGTATCATTAAATACAAAAGCAGTGATTAGAAAAGTATGATATAATAAAAATAAGCTGTTTCTTTTCTCTTATATAAGGCTCAATGCACAGTCGGAGTGATTCGTCTCTCTCAGGCTATAGCTCTCTGTCTGTCTTCTCCAGTATGCAGGTAAGTCATGACTTCCTCTGCTGTATAATAGATTACTGTGATAAGCAGACGTACTGTGACCTAATTCATACATTTGTAATGTGTATTTTAAAAGTCATTTTTGTCTCCCGTGGCTTAAGAAAACAAGCATTTCATGTTACAAATGTCACACTGGATAATCCAAAAATGTACTTTTGTCATCAGTTACTCACCCTCGTGCCATTCCACATCTTTTTTTGTTTGTGTGAAATATAAAATATTATTTGGAGCTTCAAATTTTTGAACAATTTTGAATAATTCATTCATTCATTCATTCATTCATTTTCTTTTCGGCTTAGTCCCTTTATTAATCCGGGGTCGCCACAGCGGAACGAACCGCCAACTTATCCAGCATTTGTTTTACGCAGCGGATGCCCTTCCAGCCACAACCCATCTCTGGGAAACACATCCATACATTCTCATTCACACACATACACTACGGACAATTTTAGCTTACCCAATTCACCTGTACCGCATGTCTTTGGACTGTGGGGGAAACCGGAGCACCCGGAGGAAACCCACGCAACCACAGGGAGAATATGCAAACTCCACACAGAAATGCCAACTGGCCTAGCCGGGGATCGAACCAGCGACCTTCTTGCTGTGAGGCGAACGTGCTAACCACTCGGCCACCGTGGCGCCCCAATTTTGAATAATTTACAACATAAACACACTTTTGTAGTACATAATAGATGATCATTTAAGAAACGGAAAGCCGATGATTGAGATCTAGCAATGCTCAAAATAGTGTTGTCTTATATCTTTCTACTGTTTATCTCTTATTTATGTATATTTGTTTATTTATTTGAACTTACTTTGTCTTCATGTTACACATGGAATTTATTTAACAGTAAGCAGTAAATGTCCAAATCCGTATCAAGTAAATTCATCCTAACTCAGTTTCAAAAGATATATTATGTTCCAGAATAAAGTCATGCAGGTTTGGAAAGACTTGGGTGTGATTTGGCTGGATTTTACTTCGATAGAAATCTCTTCAGTGTTCAAGTTAGACATGACTTAAATAAGATTAGTATATCACTACCAACATACAGGTTTCGAATAGTTAAAATAGACACAACAAAGACCGGAGTTTGAATTCCTCGAGTTAGATGCTGCTTAAAACTGTGATATTTGTTGAAAAGGAAGAAAAAATACTAAAGTTTTAAAGTACATTTGCTGTATGTAAAATATAAATTCTTTATTTCTTTCAAGATAACGTTCGTTTCAGTGTCCTAATTAAAAAATGATGCTCTCTTAAAAAGAATAAGAACAGCATCTGCCTTTTTGTTTCTTTAAAGCATGCAAACAGAGTGCTTAGTGGTAAATAATGCAGACAAAAATTCAAGTAGCTACACGCACCTCTTACGCAACGCCAAGGTAAAACTGTGTACTAACTATGAGGCTTGTTCAACGAAACTCTCTGTGTTCAGGCGGCAATTTTGAATGTGTCGTTTTCGGTTGTTTGTGAGACAATTTAGAAATGCTGAGGCCACAATTTAACGTTTTATAACGCCTAATGTTTGCATACTTGCATGGCGGTATATTAAACTATCATGAATAAACGAGGTGTTTCCCTATATATACAAACACACGATCTGTAGAAATAGTCTCAAATGCTGCAAATACATTGGCTAATTGGCTTGATGTATATTGATTTGATCAAACTGTTTTTGCTGACATGACTAGATTTTACGTGTTTATTTTAAGCTCTGATCACCTGCTATAATGCACCTCTTTGAATTCGTCCTTATGCCACACAGACCCGTTCAAAATAGCTTGATAGCGCCCTCTGGTGTTGCTGTTGGAATATACACCGCCAGCTGCAGTTCATAAAAATAAACCATCACGTAGGCTACACTGCGAGTTCACAGTTCAACAGGTCACTTTTAGTCTATAAATAGTTTCCCTTCAGTCAGAAGCATATCAACATCCTATTCAATGCCTTCTAATGCAATATAATTCCATCATCTCACAGCAACACATGCGTTAAATGTAAATGTTGGTCTAAGGCAGAGATCTAAAACATCATAAAAAGTCACAGACTAATCTTTTAAACCTATATGGGGTGTTTCCATGCATAATAAGTTGTCAAATGTGTCTATTTCTGAATCGGTTGATGATATAAATCTTTTTTTTCTTTTCATCTCTAGTCTTTGCCCTCCCAGTCCACTCCAACTTACTCCTGCATGTTGCCTCCTTCTCCTTCTGCTCTTCCTCCTCTGTCCCGAAAATTTGACTCCTCATCCTACACCTCTCCCCACCTTCCACCACCACCTACAGCCAGCGCAAACACAGGTGAGTGCTGTTTCGCAACATACTCCACCTTCACACCGCATATGAATACTGTAATCCACTGTAATCCACTGAAAGAGTGACTGAGTGTGTGGATGTAGTTTAGCTGTGCTTTGGTTCCTTTTGTGTTGCAAATAAGGCCGTCAGAGGAGGTCACATGTGAAATTTAAGAGGATTAATCTTCCCTTGTGTCTCTATCAGGATTCTTTCCAGGTGTTTCTGCAGCGGGCCAGACTGCGGTTCAAGGTGGCGATCAGGAGCTGGGACAAGGTCTGAGTCAGTACTGGACGAGACTGCAGTAAACAACACTCCTTATCATATTCAGACAAAACCAGCAGAGCTTCAATCAGCAAAATGTTTAACAGAAAAATATGTCAGGAAACCCTACTTAATTTTCACGATTTAAACATCAGGGAAGCAGTCGATGTAAGCCATAATCCAGTATTTAAAATCTCAAAAACCCGCACAGACAAAGGAGATATGGACTACAGCATTTTTAACCTGCACATTTATAGGCCGACTCACTATCTACGCCAGACAATAGCACAAACTAGTTTGGTTCATCCAGCTATTGGTAGTTAAACCGTGCACTTCTAAAACGCCTCTCATGTTAATGCAACAAAAACTGTTGTTTAATTGAGGTGTCACTTACAATCAATGTGACAGACAGACAGCGTGTGACCAAAATGAGGATGCTTTCAAATTGCATCTGCAGTTATTTAGTTGTGCTTTTTAAAGGTTTGGGGTTGGTAAGGCTTATCTATTTCTTTATTTATCATCTATATCAACAAGGCTGCATTTATTTTATCATAAATGTTAATATTCATTCATTCATTCATTTTCTTTTCGGCTTAGTCCATTTATTAATCCGGGGTCGCCACAGTGGAATGAACCGCCAACTTATCCAGCATCTGTTTTACGCAGCGGATGCCCTTCCAGCCACAACCCATCTCTGGGAAACACATTCATACACTATGGACAATTTAGCTTAACCAATTCACCTGTACCGCATATCTTTGGACTGTGGGGGAAACCGGAGCACCCGGAGGAAACCCACGCAACCACGGGGAGAACATGCAAACTCCACACAAAAATGCCAACTGGCCCAGCCGGGGATCGAACCAGCGACCTTCTTGCTGTGAGGCGAACGTGCTACTCACTACGCCACCGTGGCGCCCAAATGTTAATATTGCAAAATATTATTTAAAATAGCTTTTTGATTTGAACATCTTTTTAAATGTACTTTATTTCAGTGATGTGAAACCTAAATTTGACTTCTTTTGTGTCACACGATCTTTCAGAAATAATTCTTGTATGCTGGTTTGTAGCACAAGAAACATTTTTATTATTAATGTCAGTAAAAACAGTTGTGCTGCTTAATGTTTTTGTGGAAACTGTGATACATTTTAATTTCTTTGCAGGAGTCTTTGTTTCTTTGATCATTAGAAATTTCAAAAGCAACTGATTTATTCTTTTTTTAACAAAAGTTCATTTTGTAATATCATACATCATATTCACAATTTAATGTATACTTAAAGAATAAAAGTAGCCGGTCCGTTTTTGTGACAAAAAAGGTGAAAAAAGTCCTTCTGACCTCAAACTTTTGAACAGCACTGTAGATTGGTAGTACTGAAAAGATGCATTTTGATAAGTCTGTTATGAGCGACGTGAATAAACCAGTGACAATCAAAAGCAGTGACAATCAATCAAGTGCACAAGAGTAGTTTAAAACTAAATCTATGTAGCCGATGACAATCAGCACAGTGCATTGCAAGAGGCTGCAGTGACAATCAAACATTCAACCGATCATGTGTAATATACTGAAGTGAATCTAATGATTTATTACTGTACATTGTTAAATGGACATTACTGTGATTTGATTATAGCTTTATTTCAGCACTCTGTAACATTCCTAGGTTTTGTCAGATCCCATGAACTCACTGTATGTAGATCTGTATGTTTGAATGTGTGTGCATGTGAACGGAAGCCAGAGATAGAAAGAGAGTGTGATAAGGTTACTGTATTTATCATTAGAGTTGTGAACATTTTAGTGTAAACCCTTTTGTGGAATAACTAAACATTGAAATAAAAATATTACAGAGAAAAAAAGCGTGTGTGTGTTTAAACCTTTACTCTCATGCTACTGTTTTGCATTTATTCTTGATTTTTATGACTATGTGTGTCAATTTCCCTTCATCTTTATCTTTTTCTCTAGAGTAACTGTAAATCGGTTCACAAGCGGCCGTTTGGGTTGTGTTTACTTATTACTGTCACTGAACAGTAGCATTTCCTGCCTGTGTGCTGGTGGATTTCCTGTTTTTGTTACTTAGTTTACCACACCCATTGAAAATAATGTTCTGACAGCATTATTCTCACAGGGACTCAAACGCAGACAGCACGGGAGTTAAGAATAACTTTCATGTCATAGATGTTTTTATCTCGCATTCCAGAACGCATTTGTAGGAAGAAAACGGCCACTTTGTTATAGTTTTATTTGTGACCGAAGATAAACTAAAGTTTGTCCTTGAAATATCTTTTAATACCAATAGTCCAGCTGCGGAAACTGAAATGGATACACTAAGAAATCTGACTCTGCCCATATCTAAGATTTATCCTCCATATTTCCGGTGTGTGCTACATTTGATGAGTATAATTAAGGCCGATGTTAACGAGCTGTGGAGACAGAGAGGAAAAAGCACGCAAAATCCTTTCTTTGAGCAGAGGTCAGTGTAATAGTCACGTCTCTTTTATTCCCACAAGGCCTCCAGCCCCCAAATCAGAGCATGCTTTATCTAGCCAATGTGAACATAGGGGTCTCCTCCCTCGAAATCATCGCTCCATCTCTACCCCTCCCTCTATCTGTTCATCTCATGCCCTCTGCACACAGTTGTGGCCTGTGGTTCTCAAGTGGATAAACACTTCCTCTGTTTCTCATGCAAACGTTTCTGGAACAGCTGAATGTGACAGTTTTACTGTCGTTTATGAATTGAAAAAAATATTCCAGAATCGGTGCATATTAAGCTAAATTTCATTCATGTTTATTTCTATAGCGCTTTTACAATGTAGATTGTGTCAAAGCAGCTTAACATAAAAGTTCTAAAATGAAAGTGTGTCAGTGCAGTTTTCAGAGTTTAAGTTCAGTTCAGTGTGGCTTAAATTTCACTGCTGTACAAACACTGAAGAGCAAATCCAAGCTCAGCTGATTTGAGGTAAAAACTGATCACAAAAATAAATATATTTTGATTTGTGTAGAAGAATTAGAACTAGAATCAGAAAGAGCTTTGTTGCCAGGTATGTTCACACATACGAGGAATTTGTTTTTGTGACAGAGCTTCTACAGTGCAACAGAATTACAGAGAGAGCACTATACAAATATAGGTTACAGTGAGGAATTTACAATCTATAAATGCTAAAATACTCCCTGTTTAATAAATATACACTGTAAAAAATGAAAAGTTGAGTTAACTTAAACTTTTAAAGCAACCGGCTGCAAAGAAATGTTGAGTTTATTAAGCTTCAGTGATTCAAGTTGTGCCAAATTAATTTTTTAAGTTGACTGAAAAGGCTGGTTTAAGTCAAGGACACTTTACGGAATAATTTGGCACAACTTCAAACACTGAAGCTTAATAAACTCAAAATGTCTTTGCAGCCGGTTGCTTTAAAATTTTAAGTCAACTCAACTTTTTAATTTTTTGAAGATATGGAGAAATCAAAATTTTAAGTCTCCTCAACTGAATTTTTACTTTTATTGAACAAACAATTCCAAACATGCAGTTAAATCATTTTTATGAGTAAATTCAACTCTGAGCTCAAAAATATGTCCACTTAACTTACAATTTTACACTGAATTAACAATTTGTAAGTTGGATGTTTTTTTACAGTGTAGTTGCATAATTTTAGTATTTTTAATGTATTTTGGTATTTTGGCATCTGTTCCAAGAAGAACCTTTAATATTTATAGAGCCTTTCCAGAGGTTAATAGTAGAAGATTAGATTATTAAAATGTTCTTGTCAGTAAAAATATTTATTGCACTGTTCACCAAATGTTTATCTGAAAAACAAAAAATGCATAACAGTGAAAACACTTTTGAAACCTTTCTTTGTAGATTCTACACAACTCTTGCTATTACAATGTAACACCCTGACACTCTGTAAAATCACTGTAAAATTATGATTTACACCTCCTGATGCACATAATGCGAGTTATTTTATAAACTGACATGTCTCACATTTGTGCTGCTTATCACTTTGTATAATTGAGGAAGAGAATAACTTTTAATATAATACTAATTATGCGCTAGATTTGTATTAAATACTGTTTGTTCTGTTGAAAATTTGATAAAAGTTTGTGCATATCTGGCCTGACAAATAAAAGTATACAGGGAGTCAGACACACACATTCATTTGCACTTTTCTTAAACCATCTAATTGCATCAGAGAACAATTTCAATTAGTATAATTTTGGAATATCAGCTAAATATCCACAATTAACTACCCATTATAAACTGTGCACCATATTTAGAGTTCACTGATCTTTGTGTGTGTGTGAGTTTTTTGCTGGTTTCCTGTCACAGAGGAAGTGCCTCACCCAGCTGTGTTGCTCCCTATTGGCTCTTGGTCAGGAGAACAGTGATTTTGGGCTGATAGGGTGGCCGAGCGAGGGATAGATAGAGGGAGTGCGGAGTGGAGAGAGGGAGAAGCAGTCAGGACAGGTCAGAGGGGAGGCAGGAAGAAGAGAGTGCAGAGCTAAATAAAGACAGACAAGATGAAGAGAGCAAGTGAAGTAGGGTGCAGACTCGAGAGCAAATCATCTCAGCTAAAGAGGAAATCACTCTGAGGTAAGACATCAGAGAGCAGATGAAGCTTCACAGAAGGCTAAGCTGCACGGAGCAATATGATTGTTAACAAAATGATTGAGTGTTTGTCAACTTCAGATGACAAGGATGTTGCTGCTCAGAGGGTCTTTGTGGTAACTACAGATTTTATTTTCATTTCTGTACTAATACTATATCTGTAATTTTTAATGTTGAACATCATTGTGACTTTTGAAAACGTGTGAATTTTCCACAGTAATGTTTGCAAACTGTGATCATCCTTGATTTCTCTCTCTCCAAGTCTTCCACTTTTCTGAATTTTTTAACAAAAGTTAACATCAGCTTTTATGCTTATTAATTTTACTAATAACTGACTTTTTCCTGTCAGTGTTCATCTAGACTACTCCAACTTGCTAGGCTTCAGTTCAAATGTCATTATGCGTTGTATCTGTCTTATAGTCCATCTCCGTCTCTCCCAATCCTTGTACCAGTGTCTGATTTACAGATGACGCTGGACGGGGTTTGGGGGGGGCTGAGGGAGGACAACTGCCCCTGGTTTTCCTCTCATATGCACAAATAAGTAATTAGGAATATACTGTTTATTTGTCTGAAAATAAACCCTATTTTGGTGAAATACATACCTGAGTGGTTTTGTTTTCTAGTTGTTTCAGTTTATTTCACTTTCATTTTTCAGCTGTTGTTTCAGTTGTCTGCATTTTTATATTCCCTTTATGTCCATTTAGTCATACAACATAAATATGTCTTTAACATTTGCATTTGAATAAAATTAATTGATATTAGAGAAACTAAGTCTAAACTTTAAAATGCATGCATTGAGTATAACGAAACTGCCAAAATAGCATACATTGAGTACAATACCTGTCAAAATGTCGAGCACAAGTAAATTCTTGGAAACAATGGCTTGTTTAATAAATTTTGATGCATAATAAACACAAAAAAAGTTGACTACCCTTTTAATAAACTGGAAGTCTGTACCCTTCCCAGCTGGAAAATGGCTTCGTGACGCCTCAAGCCGCCTTTCCACTGCACACGACAAACGACAAGCGACAGACCGGAAGTCATTCATTTCCAATGGAGAGTAGTCCGGGAGCTGCGTGGAGTTCCGATCATCTCCGTATGCGGGAAATTCGGATCCGATTTGAGCCGCGGATCCGTTGAAATATTTGAACTCCTGTGACTAGACCGTATGCGACTGGCCGACCGGAAGTAATATATTTCAGTGTTGTCCAAGCAAGTCCGTGCGCGCGAGATGAGAAATGGGGTTCTTTCGTTATTTTTTTGAATTAGAAAAAGTCTGTATTAAAAAAAAAAAACATTTCTATTCATAAATGAGTAATAAAAATATTATTATAGACATTTTTAGCGGCCTATGAGTTTCAGTATTCATTTATTCATTCATTCATTCAACCATGGTGAACACACAGAGAATAAAGGCTCTTGCTCTTGCACTCCTATTTCGTACACTGCGAAAGTCTTTAATTTCAGACACTGCGAGTTGTCAGCGTCTCCCCCATGGTGCCCCACAACACTGAAAATACTGTGCGACTGCCACAAGGGGGCGTAATCCGACAGTCGTGTCCAAATGTCGTGTGCAGTGGAAAGGCGGCTTCAGTGACTGACATGCGCAGTAGTGAGTGCGAGTAAGGCGGTCATCTAGCAGGTCGGACGCTGTGATAAAGGTAGAAGCGAAACCAATAGGGTATCGACTGCAGATATCCACACCAGAGGAGTATCTATAACACCGATATGAATCTCCGAGCAGATACTTGAATTGATTCACCGTGAGATCTGCCATCTACATCTGAACGCTTCTATAACATCGCGCACAACTGACTCCTGGTATCTCGTCTGAAGTTCGGCACAGTTCGCGGTTGAGTCGCGTCTGGATGTGTCTTTTTGTTTTTAGTCCCTGTGTTTTTAATAATAAGTTACTGACTGTCTATGCGTTTGTCGCTTTCGGTTGATTCGCTTCGCGACTCATTTCTTTGGACTCCGAGGTGACATTCGCAACAGGTATGAACGACTTCAGGTATTTCACAAAACATAGTCTGTTTTAGTTATTTTCTTGTGACCGCGATTATTCACTGGAATACAGATGTAAGTAGCTTCTTGTGTTTTTAAACTTTGTTTAAAAGAATAAGGCTATTTGTTCTTGTTTGATGGCGAGATCATGAACCTGGTGTTGCTGAATGAATGTAAACAACCAAAAAATGACTTTTCCTTCATGAATTTCTCATAAATATTCAGTTTATAACATATTTCCATGAAGACAATGATGTGTTCATTTGCACTCAAGCAGTCTACTACTCTAACCTTAAGTTAGTACTACCTATAGACTAATAAAGTTAGTACAAATGTGTTTACAGGTCTGTGGTAGTTAAAAAGATCCACCATAAGTATCCCAATTTAATTTTCAAAGTGTTAATAATGCACCCTGGTATAATTGACAAAGACATGTCTTCGTGTAGAGTGTAAAACCAAAACAGGGAGCCACATTCACCTGATAAAGAGAAACTTTGATATCTTTTGTTTGTTTCGACAAGCATTGAATGGCTCATCACTTACTATCAATACGCAATGAAAATATTCCTTGGTTTGTAATATTGTAAGAAGTGCCATTTAAGCCTGGACAAGGATGTGTCGTTGAGCCGACAGTTTCACAATGTAGAAAATTCCTCATTTGAACTAGGCTGTATCAGTATGTTAATGCGAGTAGTAAATGTGTTACAACAGCAGGAGACAGATGAGGGTGTTTTCTCACTTCTGTCTGTGTGAAATCCATACTTGCATATCTTAATTGTGACCTGCTTAGTGTCTTTTTTTCTATTTATAGATTTAAACGATATTGGTTAAACATGTACCATTAGACCTTGCGTCAACCGTTTTTTTATGATAAGTGCAATTAAAGACATATTTCATTATCATTCCATGCACAAAGTATAAATATTTAGTAATCAACAAATAAGAAAACATTTCAAGCATTTAAAGTTCCAAAACTGCCCTGCAGTTCTGTGCTTAATGAAGAATTTATATGGTTGAATGACTAGTAATAACCTGAAAAGAAGAAGAGTGGGTTATGGGCAATTGTTTTTAATGAATGAGGAGAATTCTAAGAATGAAAATATGCTTTAAACCAAGTACCACTGCTGTTCTGATGACGGTTAGGCTTTACATAGCAAGAAATAGATGTCTTATGGTTACATGTCAAATATAAAAAAAGGTAAGGCCACAAGATGTTAGCCTTCTGCCTGGAGTGCGAGACTTTTCTCAGATAATAATTTTATACAATTCCTTTTAATATTTATGTAATTTAAGTGTCATTAATGTTAATACTGACTGAGCTATTTTGTTTCAAAATATTTTTGACAATTTTATTAGATAATTGAATGACAGGTAATCCAAGTAAACGATTAATCTTAAAAGTATTCTTCTATAATTTTTCTATGATTTATTTACATGAATGTGAGAATGTACATTTTAATTGGTCATATTTTAATTAGAAAAAACACAATAGCAACAAGTGAAGCAAAGGTGTCTAAAAAAGTACAAATTAAAAAATTATTACAATAAGTTTACATTCAAAAATAAAAACACTTGTTACAACAAGCAGCTAGCCCACATATGTCTCTGTTCTGGGTGATTCTTGCCCAAGGGTCTGATTTTATCTTTTTCCTTAAAAATAACACGTTTCTTTAGTCCACAAATCTATAAACACAAATTTTCCACAACTACCACATTAAATATCTGTCTGTCAATCCGTCCTTCCATTCATCCGTCTAAATCAAGATGCCCAAACTAGGGCCCGTGTGCCAAAGTTGGCCCATGATAAACTCTGATTCGGCCCACAATCCCATCTAAGAGAGGCAGAATAATGGGAATCCTTTCGAGAATGCCAATTTGAATTTATTGTAAAAAAAGTTTTTTTTTTATTTAATTAAATGGTGTAAATTAATCAGATTTTGTTTAAATGTACATACTGTCACCCGGAATTTCAGAGATTATGGTGAACAAATCAAATCACAGGCAGATTCTCCTTGACTAGTGTATTCAGCATTAAACTCCACTGTGTTATAAATGTGATTGTTTATTTTTTTTGTTGCAACAAGATATGATTCAAAAAGTTATAGTGCATTAGCTAATGCAATTAAGTAATGTTTTTTTTAATTTATTTTGAAATTTTATTAAATAAATTATGAAATTACCCATAGCAACTTTAATGTAAAGTAGTTTGGTATATTTATCTTTGGCCCACGGCTCTCAATAAAATTTGTTTTTGGCCATTCAGATGAAAAAGTTTGGGCACCCCTGGTCTAAATATGATATAATATAAATATTATATTATTTAAGAGTATATAAAGGTGTGCTGACCCAGTAATCTTCAAAAAAGAAACCAATCGACAGTATATTTTATGTGGTATTCTGGCATCATTGCTGCCAAAGAGGAACCACTATCTGTCACGCGTGTGTGTGTGTGTGTGTGTGTGTGTGTGTGTGTGTGTGTGTGTGTGCGTGTGTGTGTGTGTGTATAGACATGCCATTTAAAAGAACATTTTTAGCACTGGTCTTATCAGTGACGATCAGGTGATTGAATGCATTTAATGGAGCAATGGTACAGTTTTATGCTGGTATTATCAAAAAACTAACATGAAATGCACTCTTCATAAACACACACGCATATACAAACACGGAGGTAATATGCTGCTGGACAAATAATACAGGGATTTAGAAATACTAGAAAAGTCGGTCCCAGTAGCCTAGTGGTTAGAGCGTCGACACATAGCACTAATGTGCTCATGGCGACAAGACTTTGATTCCCGACTTGAAGTCCTTTGCCGATCCTTCCCTTCTCTCTGCTCCCCACATATTCTGTCTGTAATCTCCCCTGTCCTGTCCATTAAAGGTGAAAACCCTGAAAATAATTATAAAAAAGAAATACTAGAAAGTTTTTCAATTTTTTTTTCAACAAAAAATCTCTGTTGAAGTGCTGAGCTTGTCATTTTTGAGATGTTTGTGAATGGCTTTAAATGACGTAGGTAAAATATTCGAGGTAAGCAGACTGGAATTTCCAGCTCTCTTCCATGTCTTTGTAAATTTGACAGAAAAATATCTGGTAAATGGCACTTGTTATACTTTCACTTCCTTCACATAACCCATATAGACTGAAGTGTTACTGTTGAAGTTACTCACTTCTCTTCAAATCTGACGGATCATTGGTTGTTTTTTAAAGCATTCAAAATGTACACAAACGTACAATCCATATTTGGTCTTGACAGGAAATGTGAGGCTTTGGTTTAGTATGAGTTGTGGAAATGTTGGAACCGTGGGGTGGTGTTTTGAATTGTGCAATCTCAAAGTGTCCTCAGATTTTAAGAGATTTAGGGCTCTCTCTCATTTTCTCTCTCTCTCTCCATTTCAGAGATGGCAGATATGGTGGCCCGGCCCGTTTCACCCTCTTCATCTGTCTCTCTCCTAGAGATCAAAGCAGAGACGCGGCTGGTTCTGAAGTCTTTCCTGCGTAGTTCTCTCGCAGTTGCTCCTGGAGAAAGACCAGGGAGAATAGGTGGAGAATATCATGACCCAAACAAATACAGGTAACGCACATCAAACAAATACAGACCCCATTTAAAACTCTAAAAGAAGAGTAGTTTAAATAATACCTTCGAAATGATGAAAGAAGAATAAAAATATAGTCTATATATTAATAAAGCTAATTCTATTTGAGAAGAGACTATTATATTAATTCCATTTTAATTTCAAATTATCCGCTCAAATCACAATGATTTTGATTTCATGATTCAATTTTGTTTGAGACTAAAGACATTGTACTGTAAATGAAAATATGTCTCTTTTAATAGGCTATCGCTGTGTGTTTTTTGTGAAATTGAAATATAACAAAACTAAATAGAAATTTTTAAACAAAACAGAGGCAACCACCGCATTTTAATCTCCATCTAAACAAAGATGCAGCAAAAATGGAACACAGGCAGTTTTTAATCTAAATTAAATTTGTAAATTTGAACCAAAAAGAGTAAATCTATTGGGCTAATGCATAAAACATCTGACGAGCTGAATGACACACAAATTCACTTTCTGCCAGCTGGTGGTGCTTATGAACAGCAAACAATGTAGTATTTCCTAGGTTAACACTACTGTAACAGTATGCATTGCATGTATGTAATATATAGTTTAGAGGCAAGATGAACAGAAAATACTTTGTATACTTCTTAACAATCCCCTCAGAGATTTATTTAAATAAACTCATCTTCCAAAAGTATCGCGATTTGTTTGTCATCTCAACAAATTTCATTCATCGGATATTTGAGTTGATTTTTCAATTGGCTCATAGTTCATACTTGCATCGCTAAATGTAACCTATAACTTTAATTCAGTTTGATCTAGTTTTTACCATGACTTAAGTCGAAGCTGGAATGGTGATAAATCAGAGAACAGACAAACATAAAGGGACAAAAATTTAAATTCTGTCATCATTCACTTGTTCTAATTTGAGTTGATGGTTCTGTTGAACTCAAAAGATAGTTTGAAGAATGAATAATACAGTCCAAAGCTTTGCTCAGAGTAACGTTGTTCTGTTGTCACAGGATTTTGTATTACACATGCCATTTCCATCTCTGGTTGGTGTTGTAATGTATTTTCCATAAAATAAATCACACGTGGCATTACCTATAAACAACGTTTATCTTAAAGGTCAAGCCTATAGGAATGTATTTCAATCACAACCGAGTGTGAAACAAGCTAGTGTGGGAAACTTTACTTGTTTTGCTTGCTTGATTTTAATTGTATTATATAAGTGGCTCTGTTAAGTCACAGCACTTTGCAGAAAGTCAGTTTAAAAAAACATGCATCCTGGAAAAGAGAGTTACAGATAAGAGGGTTTCTCAGAAATCCATTTTAATGTATTAGTATTGGAGAGATTATAGAGAAACCAAAGCATCAATCTTCATTTGACAACAGACGAGTCATCCTTCCCATTAGTCAATCATTAACAATTATTTGAAATGATAAACCGCTGCTTACCACACTATTGTGACATTTCTTCCAGGATGCTTCCTACTTATTTGAATCATGTCCTAGGGATCGTTTAGTCATCGAATTAACGTATCTTGAACAGCATATTAATGCTTTTAACATGTATTATATGAGCAGGTCTATGAAATTGATATATAATATTGATGTAATTGTGATCAAAGAAAATGTACATCTGCGTGAAATTATGACATTAAAACTGGTACTTCACCCAAAAATTTCATTTGCCTTTAATTTACTCACCTTCAATCCTTCTCAGATGTAGGTGAGGGTTTCGTTCACTAGAACATAAGAGAATATTTTAGGATGTTTTAATACTTTGCAGGCAAAACAAAAATGACTATCCATGACTCTTAATCACACACTGAGGTCTCATCAAGTGAAACAGCGGGTCTGTGTAAGAAACGGAACATTATTTTCAGCTTTTTTATACCAGTCATACATCAATGCGTGACAGGAATCTTGAGCTCCAGAATATTGTGGATGCACTCGGGACCATTTGTCAAAGCTGTGGAAATAAATGTTATAATGTTGTAAATAATGTTCAATTTTCTTAAAGCAGCAAAAAAACTGAATTGTGCCCACATCTAGGATTCTCAAAGGCAGGTGCTCGATCAAAAACAAGCACAGTGACAAAAGGCAAAAAGAAAATCAGCACACTGCCACTTTAGCTCTTAAAGTTTTTTTAATTATTACAACAATGTTATCGGATAATGAAGACCATGTAGGTTGAAACATTGTTGTAATAATTAACAAAAATTTGAAAGCTCAAGTGGCAGTTTGCATTTTCTTTTGACCTTTTGCCACAATTTTCTTAAAGCCTCAGTGTATCATCAAGAGCCACGAGTAGTAATTATGTTTTAGTGTACATGTTTTTTGACTCTCAGAGTGCCAGTAGCCATTGGCATATCTTGGATTAAGATTGGATTAACGTCTATGGTGATCCTGGAACATAATTTTTGTTTGAAAATGTAATCCATACCTATTCCCTACCCCCAAAGCCAACCATAACTGTATATTATTCCCAAAATCAGAGGGAATAATAGTTGAATAACAATCATGTAGAAGAGCATAAACCTAACGTAAGCCTAAACTTAACAGACGGTAAACGTATCCTTTAATTCTGATTGGCTGATTGGATTGTTGTTCTAGGATCAGCATAGATGTTAGTCCAGGAACATGTACAACTTGGTAAAGTCAGCCGTTGACATGCTATGAACCACTGAGGCCCACATATTTGGCTAAAAAATGTTCTACTGGAGAAATAATCGATGGCCTGAGAGCGTACAAATTAACAGGAGACTTTTCCTCTTTAACATGAAAAGAAAGACCCATGTTTCATTTCCCCTCGCTTTCTTTTCTTAGTGCCTCGTGGAAAGGGAAGACGAAGAAAGATTGGAATGGATGGGACTCTTTGGATGAGGAGATCAGTGCTGCAGAGGAGAAGAAACATGGAATTAAAAATTTAATCAAAAGAAGACTGAGACCCCGTTCATCCACCAGCCGTGCTAAGAAAAGCAGCAGTGCTGAACCAACACCGAACAGCACCCTGGAGAAGCAGAGTCTGCCGGCTCAGCCTGACAAGCCCTCAACGAATGGAGCTCATAGTTTACCCAGGAAAACAGAGGTAACAGACCTGACCTCACCTGCTGCTGCGACATATATGTATACTTTGTATTAATCACATGCTTTAAAGTGCATTTTAAAACTATTTCTGCTGATTTTCAGAACATCACTTACTTTCAGAACGTTACTCTACTGCTTACTCATACTCTGCTGTGCTTCTGCTTGTGCTCATGCTGGGAGAGGGTGTACCAAAATAAATATTCGGTGCTTACACATCCGATGTGAAACAGACAAAAGCATTATTAGCTACATCTGAAGTGGTCAAACTTGCGCTTGTTTCATCTGGGGCAAAAACTTTAAAGTTAAACAAAGCTGCATTTATTATTCTAGCGTTGGAGCCAAAATCTTTTATTTAATTGTCTTGTTTGTTTGTTTATGTGTTTTAATATTGTTCAACAAAAGTTGTTAATGAGAAAATTTCTTTTAGGAGGAAATATGCATTCCATCCTCAGGATCTGAGGAGGAGGGTGACAAAAAGTCAGGGGGAAAAAATAAGAAAAAGAAGAAGAAAAGCACAATATCAGATTTATTCAAAAAAGTGTCATTTAAAAAAGAAGAGCCTCGTCCTCAACGCCCATCCAAACTGCCTTTGAGGACCCATTTTGACAGCCCCGGGCTTGATGAATGTCTGCCCTCCCCATGTAAGTTTCACACATAAAATGCACATTGTTTAAAAGGTATAGAAATTGACACATATTTGTATGCTGCTTGTGTTTAATCTAAATACATTAAAACTGCTATATAACAGTAGTTGTTTTGAATTTTCATTATAGTTTAAAATCAAGTGTATTATCAAGATGGCAAAGCTGAATTTTCAGCAACCATTACATCATCCTTCAGAAATATATATTTTTTTCTAATTTCATCATGACAAATGCCTTTACTGGCACTTTTAATTACTTAAAACTTTGGCTGAAAAATATAATTGCCCCAAACGTCAGAGTTGAGTTTGTTTATGTAAAATGATGTAATATGTGTTTTTTAGCTCATCCTCCCGGGTTTTATGATGATGTGGCAGAAACTCTGGACAAAATTGCACAAAAACACAGTGTGAAAAAGAAATCCCCAGTTAAACCAACGCCACCACCAAGCGCACCTAAAGGTACATTGTAAAGTCCAAAACCATTGTAACTCTTTTTTTCATATTTGTATTGACCTGTGCAATCTATACTAAACCAAATTGTTGCGTTAACACATCCTGCCATTTGCTGCCATCACAGAAGATGTTGTTTATTGCTTTAACAATATCTCATTGTTGTTGCATTTCATTTTGTTCACAGAGAATGACAAAGAGGCTATAGTTCAACAGCTAGTTCAGATACTCACTTCAGAAGGGGACGCCATAAATGAGAAGGTAATGATGCCGCATTTGAATTTGGCATTTATTAAAATGTTTCTATACCCCACTGAGATGTGGATTAAATTGAATTCAAAACAGCTTCTTAAAAGGAATATTTCCCCCAAAAATGAAAATGATCAGTGTTAGGGAAGTTACTTTTGAAAGTAATGCATTACAATATTGAGTTATTCCCCCAAAAAGTGACTAGTTACCTTACTAAGTTACTTTTTATGATAAGTAATGTTACATTATTTTTGAGTTACTTTTGTGTTACTTTCTGTTACCTGTCTGAGGCTTGATCTTTTTCAGAATTTCTTTTAATTAATTTTTTATTCTATTTTTTTAAAAAGAGGAGCTCTGCAATTAACAATACGCTGTATAACCTATGCCTACATTTACCTTTAAAAAACACATAAGAAATCCCATTTTCCTTTTCTTCTACTGCGTGATTTATTGTGACTACTTAAATTTTAATTCAGCAATTTATTTGAAAAAAAATATTTAAACTAAAAAGTTGTGTTACATTTTCAAAAACAAATTCAAATATTATTACTTATTTTTTAAAAGAAATATGGTACTTTACTTGTTACTTTGTAAAGTAATATTATTACGTAACTGCCATTACCTGTGATTCGTTACCCCCAACACTGGTTATTATACTATTAAAAGCCCAGTATGTAGTTAACTCCACTAGAGAGCATGTATTCACAACTAACATAAGCGTAGTTTGATGATGCCGTGGCTGATTGTGAAATCAGTTGTTGACTTTATTACATCCTACGGGACTCCTGCAGAAATCATATTCATAGATGAGCTACTAAACGAAATGAGAGCGCTGGAGCAATTGCTAATGAGAGGCAAGCTTAACGCTGTACAAAAGCAACAGAGCTTTTATTATGCCACAATCAACTGCTTCCAGTTCTGCTCATGATCATATTGGTGAAAAAGCACTGTTTTAGCTAAATGAATGTTAGGCTTCTGTTATAATGATACTCCATGCAGTCTAATAAAACACAGAACATGTTAAAGCATCTACATTGTTTCCTTGTTTTCTGTAAAACAAAACTGGGAATGGAGGAGTATGATGTCATTAGCATCTGTGTCATGAGTTAAAATTTAATACATAAATCAGAAAAGGTCAGTGACGCTGTTCTAGTGGTTTTTAGATTTTTCATGAACAAAATCGTGCATTCTTTTGCACATATTCAATTCATCTTGAATTGTACATAACCACTGCACAAATACATATGTAATTATATTGATATCTATCTGCATACTTCTGATTATTAATAGCAACTTGTACATCTATTGTAAATCTATGTTCATAGTTAATGCAACCTGAATATAATGTTCATAGTACATCTATCTGTAAATACCACCAAAGTTTTTCTAGAATTGCACTTTATAACCTAACTTATCTGCTATCGCACTCCTGGATAGACCTAAACTGCATTTTGTTGCCTTGTGTAATAAAGCTGAATCTAATCTAATCTAATCTGATAATGTGCCTTTAAGTGTCTCCAAACCAGAAAAAGAAGTTATTTTGAAGAATGTTAGTAATTATTGACCTCCATAGTATTTTTTCCCCTACTATGAAAACCAACGGCTACTGATTTCCAATGTATCAACAACAGAAAACAGAAACTCAAAAAGGTTTGGAAACACTTAAGGGCAATTAAATGGTACATATAGTAAATTGTAATTGGGGGGGACTAACACTTTAAGCACCTTATTATCAAAACTTATAAAATAAATGTAATAATTCAGAGATGATGAATTTTTATAGTCATAAAAATCTGTTGTTTTTAGTTTCTACTTAGTGTTTACCCTTGTTAATCGTTGTTTATCTTTCTAAATTGTTGTTTAATTTTAGATAAATGACAACCCCTTCCTGCGGTCCACCCTGTCGCGCCTTTCCTACCCATCCTTTGCCAAACTGCTGGACATGTATGCCAGTCAGAGTGAAGATCCTCACGTCCCCCCACCAGTAAGTCCAACACTACGGCGTCTGGCCATCACCATGGAAGCGTCTCGACGGGTCGTCACTGCCACCGGTGCTCATCGTCTGACAGGATATGCTGAACGTTACATGGAGAGCTTTGCACCTTGGCTACGGAGTCACGGAGGATGGGTGAGCAGATTTTAAATGTCTACTTGAAGCTGTCTGTGTTTTGCACTTGCAAGGTACCTCCAGGCGGGGGCAGGGTTGTCAAGTTAACTGTTTTTTATTGTGTTTTCTTCTACAGGAGAACATTGCACAATTAGATGACAGTGCGATCAATCGTTCAAATCTGGAGTACGATTGACCTCAGGAACTGACCCTTTATTGTGAACTCTGGATCATGTAGCATGACCTCTGTGAGGCGAACAGACAAGCCAGCAAACTTGAGAAATGACACTACTTGTTTGTGATCTGCTAATGTATTTATTCTTTTGTATTTTAGATGTTTTTCATTTTTTAATGTGCAATTTTATACCAAAATACATGATGGCAATCATCAACTGTTGTTTTGCTTACTTATTTGTTGTAATAGTCTTATCGGATAGTAATATAGACAGTATATACAGTTAAATTCCAAATTAATAGCCCTAATTTTTATTACACTCTTATTTCCCAAGTGAAGTTTAACAGACTAAGGACATTTTCTGTATTTGGCTATACAGTATTTCCTATAATAGTTCTTCTTCTGGGAATGACCTCATTTTTTAAATTTGACTTTCATTTGATTTTTTAAAAACAGTTTTAAGGTCAATATTATTACACCACCACCCCCCACCCCCATTTTTTTTATATGAAGGCAGTTTTTAAATATTTTGAAGCTATTTTAAGGTCAATATTATTAGCCCACTTAAATATTTTTTCAATTGTGTACTGAACAAACCATAGTTATCCAATGGTTATACAATGCTTTATTATCCTAATTTGCCTAGTTAACATAATAACCTAGTTAAGTCTTGAAACTGCCCTTTAAGCTGAATTCTACTATCTAGAAAACTATTTTGCACCATGGCAAAGACAAAAGAAATGACTGTTTAGAAATTATCAAAGGCTCATATCAAAGCTCATTCATTCATTCATTTCTTTTCTGCTTAGTCCCTTTATTATTCCGGGGTCGCCACATCGGAATGAACCGCCGACATATCCAGAATCTGTTTTACACAGCGGATGCCCTTCCAGCTGCAACCCTTCTCTGGGAAACATCCATACACACTCATACACTACGGACAATTTAGCCTACTCAATTCACCTGTACCGCATGTCTTTGGACTTGTGGGGGAAACCGGAGCACCCGGAGGAAACCCGCGAAACCACGGGGAGAACATGCAAACTCCACACAGAAATGCCATCTGACCCAGCCGAGGCTCGAACCAGCGACCTTCTTGCTGTGAAGCGAACATGCTACTCACTACGCCACCGTGGCACCCATATCAAAGCTATTATGTTTAAAAATGTGTTTTAAAAAATCTCTCCGTTAAACAGCACTTGGGAAATAGTTTTAAAAGAATAAAAATTCCACAGTGGGGTTAATAATAACCAAACAATAGGTTTAATATAACAAATCATCATGTTTTAAACATTTTTCACTTTGATTGCAAGTTCATTGTGAGCAGTTATAAAGGGTATTTAACAAAGAGTGCAATAATATTAGGATTTACCTCATGTTCTACCTACAGTATACATTCAGTTTATGTTCATGTGATCTTCATTAGTACAAATTCATTATTTAGCGTCTTTTTGGTAAAGGTTCATTTTCTTAAGTGCAGCACTGTAACTTATGTTAATGTGCATATCTTGCCCAGTATCTCTAATAGGCCAGTTCTCTAGTAAGTCCACTTAAACGATCAGAATTGATTTTTGTTCAGCAGGGGTCAGTCCAAGTATTTTTCTGCTCTGAGGATCTGGCAGTACATCAGCATGGAGAACACCAAAGCAAGAAGCTAGAGGGAGAAAATGCAGTTTCATTATATTCTGGGTGTTTTTTATTTTTTTAATCAGATCATACAGGACACATGAGATTGTAAATACCTGGACGATTCCAATGCAAACTCCAAAACCAAGCACTGAGGAGATGTTAGCCAGAAGCCACTCCTTGGCTTTCTCATAGCATGGCTGTGATATGTTTTAAAGGAAAAACACAATTTAGTTAGGAATCACAAAATTGGATGTAAATTAAATCGTTTTGTATAAGTGACCCCGGACACTAAATACAAAAATAGATTGCCAAAAATATGGGTCATAATTACTGGTTTTTACTTTTATGACAAAAGGTCATTGCAATATTAAGTAAAGATCTTGTTTTATGAAGATATTTTGTCAGTTTTATATATTATAGTTATATCAAAACTTGATTAGTAATGTGCATTGCTTGGAGTTATGACAAATTAAAAGGTATTTTTCTCAGTATTTTGTAATCTCAGTTTCAAATAGTTGCATCTCAGACAGGTTTTATCTATCCTATCATATACTAACAAACCATACATCAAGCTTATTTAATCAACTTTCAGATGAATATAAATCTCAATATTCCAAAAAAAAAGAAAAGAAAAGAAAAACAATACACTTATGACTGGTTTTGTGGTCCAGGGTCACAAATAGTAAATTTACATTATATTATATATATTATATACAAAAAAAAAAAAACATGCTGTAGTTAATAGGTTTGGGGTTAGTACGATTTTAAAAATGTATTTAAAAGTCTCTTTAAAAAAAGCTGTATACATTTGATAGAAATTGCGAAAATAGTAACATTGTAAACTATTACTATTTGCTAGGGCGGATTTCACCAATAAGCAAATTAAGCGGCCACTTAAGGCCTCGGGAAATCTGAGGGCTCAAATAAATACCTAGAAGTATAAATTATACCTATAAATTATATAACATTTTACATTTATATTATACATTTTCGATCATATTTTGTTTTATGACGATATACGCTTTTTAAAAAAAAAATTGAGTCTAATTATTACATCTGCGTAAATGTGTCCCCCACCCTCAATCATGGTGCAGTCCAGCAGTCAAATCAGTGGTTTAAAAAAAATTAGTAATAAAATAGTTAATTTATTATTTTTAATTGTGAATTAATTTTAAGAAAACAAATCATTTTAAGTTTCACAAGATGCATTACATGTCATTTTTATTTAGCATTAAGATAAAATGTAGAAAAGGAGATTGAGTGATTAAAAAAACAGCAAAAAGGTGTATTTTATGACTTTTGGGCCGCTTTGACTGGAATTGCTTATGGCCCCCATATCACTAAATCTGCCCCTCACTATTTGGAGATATTTTAAATGATCATCATAAGCCAGTAATTTAGTCTTTAGCGTAATCTGACATGCTGATTTGGTACTCGAGCTATTGTATAAAAATGTTAAAATAATGATGGTAGAATGTCTGGAAAAGCTGCAAGTATGAATTAGCCTGTGACGGTCATGAGAGGTTTAATATTTGATTGCATGTTTCAAAGACGCATATTACAGAGCATTAACATGTTGCACGTAGGTTTTGTTCTGGCTTCCATTAAACAGTAGGCATGTGTTTGCAGTTACAGTTGGGGTAACTGAGGAATGTGTGGTACTTAGTTGACCCCACAACCCCAAAAATGTCCTGACCTCTTCCCAGTGACGACAGCTTGCTGAACCTTCTGGTAAACTGCAGCAGGACTCAGGGACTTTGCCATTGGTTGTTTTGTTGTGCCAGTCGGTGTGGTTGCTCACGCCACAGCACTTGAACTAAAAGAAACAGAATATGATTCGAATTGAGCAGACTCTATATACGTATATTGTACTACTTTATACTATATTCTCTATATACTGACGTATAAAAAAACGTCAGCCCTTCAGTTACACCACTTTTATACATTCAACTCACAATCATCTGCATGTTGTCCCAAGATTTCTGCAGTCCTTCATTTTTGCTGTAGTCTTTCATTCCTTCTCTTAGGTCATCCTTGGCTTTCTTGTCCAGCTAAATGGACAAAACAGAGAAAGAACCAGATAAACAGGAAGTAGAGGCAAAGTGTTTCCTGACAGGAAAGGCTGAAATGTTTCCATGGCTCAGACGTTTGTCTCTTACCTCTTCATGATACAAACTCAAAACCAAAATCAGCACAACTTCTGTCAGGACTAGAATCAAGAGGATCACAAAAAACTGAAAGAACAACAGATTAGCACATATGAACAAAAATGATTTTACGTGTACTCTGACAGTTCTATATAGGAGGAAACATCACACTTCTTCACATGGCAGCAATGAGAACAAGCAGAATTTTCCTGCTGAAATGTTTCTCTGTAAAAGACTATTTTCTGGTGTCAGTGATTTTTCACAAAAGTTTCACAAGTTATCTTATTATATCTTAAGATATCTTATCTGATTATTCTGTACACATTTACCAAGATCAGATTTAAATTTGAGGGGAAAAAAGTGTATATACGTCAGCAGAGTTTTGAGATATATATATATATATCAGAACTCTGCTGACGCCATGTTTGGCTCTCCTTTATGTTGATTAATAATTTCACATAGGAGAAACATCAAATAGGGTGGTACTTAAATCAGTGCCCCTTCTAACTAAAACACAAATAAATGGAGACAAAATATGCTTTTAAATATTACAGACCATTCAATATATTACATATCATTCAAAATATTACACCATTCAAAACTTTGTGCTCAATAAGTTTGGAAAAAACTCGCATGCTCAGCTAAGCTGCCTTTAACTTACAATTTCAAATAAACAGGTTCTGTTTCATATACATTAAAATGTTTTTATTCCTGTAAAAATCACAGCCATTACTCTAGTTTTCAGTGTCACATGATCATTTAAAATCATCAACATAAAAAATAAAGATGATCCTTGATGAACATCCTTCTGTTCAAACAAATATAGAAATTGGTATACATTCTAATTATTACATTTTGAATTTTACAAATTAATATACCACATGAAAATTGGAGTCTGTAAATTGTGTTTTTGAAAATAGGGAGGAAATACAGTATACAGTAATATAAAACCACTCTGTTTCACGTGGTCTAAATTGTAACTCATTACTGTGATAATAGTGTTGAATTCAGCACCATTGCTCTAGTCTCCAGTGTTACATGATCCTTCAGAATTATAAACATCTAAGTTGAAGATGATACTTAAATGTTTTCTCTGTTTTGCTGTTGTCAGTAAGCATGCAGGCACCGTACCGTCAACAACAGACACCTCTGCTCTTTCAGAGCACCGAGGCATCCCAGAAATCCTGTCACCATGGTGACACCCCCAGCAACGAGCAGCAGGTTGGCGGCGGAGAGTGAAGGGAAGGACAGTGGTAGAGATGAAAACTCTGACTGCGTGAAGGCGAGCCAAACCCCAACACCAAATAAACCACATCCTCCCAACTGCACAAACAACACAGGTAAAGGAAAATAACAGCTCATCATGCTCATTCCAGTCAGTGTTTTTAGAGGTTAGGTCAATCTAAAGGGCATGTGTAGGACTACAAGACCTTAATAAACTCAAATAAACAACATGACTTTTACATTCAAACAATTTTAAACATTAGGAATCACCTTTATAAATGGGGGAAAACTTGGACATAAAACACTGAAAGACTAAGTTGTGAACACAACATTCACCTTAGTTGTTCTTGAGAGAAATATGCAAGTATTAAGCAAACTTGGCCTGCCTGTTCCGTATAACACTGCGATTAAAAAAAAGAAACTCAAACAGGCCTAATATTTAAACTACATGAAAAGTAGCCTACATTTACGAGTACCTTTTTTGAAAGGACGGGTGGGCTACAATGCCAGTGGAAGAGGATCTCAGCGGTTTCACTTATGTTTTTATGTTTATGTTAGTCTTTTATATATTTTATTTTTAGGCATTTAATATGAAAAAAAATGTAAGAAGAATTGATGATTTAGGGAGATCAATTTTGTCCCAATAATATAATATAAAAATAATTTAGCTGAGGCAGTATAAAAACCTGAAGACTGGATATAAAGCCCGCTAAAACAGTGTACATTGACTGCATGATTCTGCATGATCTGATTCTGTATGATCTTATTCTACATCCATAACCCAATACCTAAGCTAACTTAATATCTATTAATAAGGAGCAAAATTGGAGTTTATTGAAGCAAAAGTCATAGTTAATCGATTGTTAATAGCGAGAAGTGAACCTTTCTAGTGCTATTTAGTCACTTGGTGAAATTGTTCAAATATATCATATATACTGTATAAAAAAAATTGCAACATCAGATTTTTTTATATCGTATTTTTGGCTATTGCTAAAATCATACTTGCCAACATAAGACTGGTTTTGTGCTCCAGTTTCATAAATATGGTTATTTTATTGGCTTTTTTTTTTTTTTTTCAGTTTAATCCAAGTTATTGAGTTGAGTAAATTTTTTGAATACAAAGCGAGATTACAAATCATTTTAAAACAATAATTTATTCTAGACTACAATAATAAAATGAATATGATTTTATTAGTATGTGTAATGGGCATTAGAGTGTATTACATTTACATCATTGATCATAACATGTTACAAGGGTCAACATTAAGGGCTCTATCATACACCCGACACAATAAGGCGCAAGACATGTTTGCAGCGACGTGTTGCTATTTTCAGACCAGTGCAACACTAATTTTCCCCTTTTTGCAGCACGTTATTTAAATAGCAAATCTATTTGCACGACTTTGTGGACTTAAGGGTGTTCCAGTCTATTTTTTCAGTTCATTCACAACAACTTGCTTTTGTATTTTATTATTATTATTAATATTATTATTTATTATATGCATATTTATATTTGTTTTATTAAAAACAAGCTTAAATTTGTCCACCTGTCAGGTTTTGGACCATATAGGGCATGGGACGTGTTTGGATATAACTCAGTTGTTTGACCACACTTCGTTATTATTGTTTATTTATTTGTTTGCTGGAAATTACAACTAAAAATAGAAATAGTTTTGAAACAAATCTTTGCGCTTAACAAACTAAATTAAACATGTAGGATAGTGGATGTGTTGAGTGGAGTAAGTACAGCACCGTTTCCTTATCCACAAAAGAGAAAAAGAGAAAGTAAACAAGCAGAATGGAGGAAGCTCTTCTTTATCCCTGTGCTGCAGATGGTCTGTTTAACTGTTTTCTTGCAAGTGAAGCGTTCAGTTTTTCCACTTACAAAGATCGCCATGTAAATAGCAAATGCGCCATGGCACGATGCAACTGACTATTAATGGAAATGGGATTGGTTTATTGTCAAAACACCCAACTCATTAAGAGAATAAGCACAACCCTGTTAGACCATGCACCAGGGTGCAGAGCATAGACAAACACCAACAGTGAAAGACAGATAACAGCAGAAACGAAGGACAGAGACAGAGAGAATCTGCCATTAAGTAGTTCTATAAAATGAAAAGAGAAAAAAATATATTTAGCTTTTTTTCTTTCTTTTTTTAGATATTTAGCTTCTTTTTTTTTTTACACTTTCTTATGTAAAATCCAAATTTGTTCTTTTAATCTTAAAAACAATTAAATAAATTCTTTAATTTATTTCCTAAAAATTATATTCTTTTATTTGTTTTCATTTTAATATTACACAGTATATGTTATGATAAACTGCCATATAAATAGGCTTTTCTGCACACAGTTGCTCAACATTGCTACACGTTTCCACACCTATCACCAACACTCAGATTTGGTCCCCCCCACCTCTCAGACCAGAATTGCACCCCTGAATATCTGTATAAAATACAAAGAGAAAGAAACTACATTTCATTCTTTGTAACAACATGCAGCGTATTAAATCTTACATTATGCCAGGGTTTCCCAAAATGTGGCTTCATGACTTGATAATTAATTCAAATATGTTAATAATCTCAGTAACACTTTACAATAAGGTTCATTAGTTAATGCATTTGCTAACATGAACTAATCATGAACAACACTTGTACAGCATTTATTAATCATATTTGAACATTTACTAATGCATTATTAACATCCAAGTCCATGCTTGTTAACATTAGTTAATGCACCGTAAGTTAACATGAACTAACAATGAACAGCTGTATTTTCATTAACTAACATTAACGAACATGAACATATACTGTAGTAAATGTATCGTTCATTGTTTGTTTATGTTAGTAAATGCATTAATTAACATTAATGAACCTTATTGTAAAGTGTGACCATAATCTCATTTCGTCTCTCAATATCTCATTGACACATTTCTTACATTATGTATTGTTTCTTAAGCATGTGCAGTTGTCTGACAAATGTAACTTTCTTAGTTTAAATAATATTTAATTATTATAAAAATCTCAAAAAAAAATGAAAGAATAATCCTATTAAGTGTATAATAAGTATTCTGTGTCTCTGAATTTATACCATATATTTTCATAAACTAATTTCTGACTCAGTTCATCATCTTGTTAAAGGTAAATGTTTTTATTTGAAAAGCAGAATTATTCTGCAAAATGTGTATCCCATAACAAAAATATAACTGCTCAACTTCTTTGAATTGAATACAGAACTAATTTATTTACCGTATTTAAGGCAAATACAACTGTAATTAAATTACCTAAAATAAACAGTAGTGTAATTTCTAAGAAAAAATTTAATTACTGCACATTCAACACTGATTACAACCAGTAGGTGGCGACAAGCAGCAGGGTGAAACAATGAATCTCGATCAACTGATTCGATATAAGTGAATGATTCAGCGACCAGTTCAATGATTCACACTCATTCAGAGAGTAACGTCACTTCTGACACCTGATCCTGGATTTTGTTTGGACTTCATGACACTGTTTGTGATGGCGGACCGAAAATAATAGAGGTATTTGTGTAAGTTACCCAGCATCAGGCCTGTCTCATTGTACAGAACTTGTGTTTAAAAGAAATAATAACTGCATAATGGCGTGTTTTATCCACACTCGCGCGTGGTTTGATTAATAGTTAAATTCAGCTGGTTGTCCTGCAATCTGCCAAACTGATTTTCGATAGAAGTTTAAGGCAAAACCAACCCAAAAGATGAGGTTGAAGACAAACATGAGGTACTTCACGCAGCAGAGGCAGCCTCGTGAGACAGACATTCTGCGTGAAAGAAGAAAAACAGGAACAAAATCACCAAATGACGATATATAAACATATTGTGTGTGTTTTTAACGTGTGTAAACTTTCACACTCTCCTAAACGTTAGCATGGAGAGGAAGTGCTGTTTCCAGACAGGAAGAAACCACCCTTATGTTGTGCTGCTGATAGCATTAACTAAGCCATTATGTGCTCTGTCTGTAAAAAGGGTAGCCATGTACTCTTCTAGCTGAAATAAAACTGTGGACAATTTAATTACCCGTCGTTCTTCGTATTTCCATGAATGCAAGACAACATAATAGTGGTTGGGGTTATTTTGCCCTATTTTGTTTCACAGAATGGGGGCCACATGTGACCACAGATTATACCATGGGTCAAATTGTAAACATTTAAGCCCCCTCAAAGTTAGACAGCATACGTATCTATGATCTTATTTCACTGGAATGCCAGTAATAGTTCTGGAAATTGGCACCATGTGTATGTGTGATTTAAAATGTGAACGTTGAGATCACTTAGAAACCTAATTGTACCTTCAGTCTTATTTGTAAATGCTTAGAAAATAATGAAATTATCTCAACGTGTTTTTTTATCAGCTCTTCTATTCATGAAGTATTTTTCCTTACCTAAATCTTTCCTCCCAGAAAATCTCAGGTTTGCGTATAAAATGTATACAAGTGAAAAACATTTGTTGTTTTCTCATGTCTGCTCATATCTAAAGTGATTCATAAACTTGATGCAAATATCTGTTTTCAAACATTTCAACATTTGCATTAAACTTAATGCAGATATAGTTGCTTTACCTTGATTTAGATGGAAGCTGATCAAATGACTGACAGGCAGTTCAAAAAACCTCCCTGAGTTGAGTTTTCACTTAGTCCTGAATGCAAAGCTTCCGGTATTGTCAGTTTGTATTTTCGTTCTGATGAATTTCATGAGATCTTGCTTTATTTCTTCATCGACATTATTATCCACATCACAGAAGTGATTCCTCCAGTTCTCCTGGTAGTTAATAAGTCTTCATAAGGTGCAAAAAAACAAAGCCTTCTGTGAAGTGATGAAATATCAGTCTTGGAGTTTTCGTGGGGCACAAAATTCTTCACAAACGTTTTTCTTTGTTGTATAATTAATTCAGACTTCTCTCATTTCTCTTCTCGAATCCTCTTGAAGTTCCAAAATGTATTACTTAGGTAAGAAAAAAAAATCAGAGTATTTTTTTGCCTGCTAGTCTGTTCTCTCACACCTAATAGCTAATTCCTGATTCTACTTGGCATTCTATCTTTTCTATCAACTATTTTCCTCCTTCTCTTGTTCCAAATAACTTCCAGATGTAGTTATCAGCCCTCCCCTCTCACTCTTTCCCTCTCTCCTCCTCCTGCTGCCCTCCAGAGAATCCATTCTTTTCCAAGACCCTCCTCTCTTCATTCCTCCTGCCTTTTTCTTTTGGTTTTGTCCAAACAATCCTGATGAATGTGGTCAGCAGACACATTTGATGCTCTGCAGTCCTTTGTTTGCCTTTCTGTTCAGTCTTTAGATCTTTCATTTATTAAACACAGAAGTGACACTTTGTAGTTTACTTTTAGAAAGACATATTTTGTTATTAACATTTGTAGTTGAAATGATTAATGTAAGTTAGAAAAGTAGTGAGTTTCTTGGGTTTGCATGTTGATATACTATATTTGCATAACTGTGTATGTGTATATTTATACATGTGTGTGTTATTTTTCAGTCGTCATTTACTTACCTCTACTTGCTCCTAACCCTTTTTGAGTTTCTTTATTCTATTGAACACAAAGGAAGATATGCTGAAGAATGTTGGAAAAAACAGCCATTGACTTCTATAGTGTTTTTGGCTCCTTCTGTGGATGTCAACGACTGCTTCAGATTATCTTCTTTTGTGTTTAACAGAATACAGAAACCCATAAATGTTTAAAACCACTTGAATGTCAGTAAATGAGAAAATGTTTATTGTTGTTAAACTACCTTTTTAAACCGAGTCTACCACGTTATACGTAATTAATCTTGTCAGGAGCTCCATCTTGTGGTCACTTGTGACATTTTTATTCAAAGGAACATGGCGCCTCATAGTTTATTCATTCATTTTCCTTTGTCACTTTATTCATCAGAGGTAACCACAGCGGAATGAACCGGCGGATGCCCTTCCAGCTGCAATCCACTACTGGGAAACATCTATACACACACATACACTACAGCCAATTTAGTATATTCAATTCACCTATAGCGCATGTCTTTGAACTGTTTGGGAAACATGGGGAGAGCAATAGGGGAGAACATGCAAACTCCACAAAGAAATGTCAAACCAGCAACCTTCTTGCTTTGAGACGACATTGCTAACCACTGCGTCACCGTGTCAACCATTTTGAACATTGTGAAAGTAAAAGGCAGCATGGGCATTAGATAAAAAATAATTAAATGTGTAGCTATTCAAGAGTGGCTAACAGTGTCTCTATGTTAAGGATCTCTTCTCACACTGAGATATGAAGTCACAAATGCATAAAGTGTTAGAGTAGTTTTAAATCTGTTAAATAAGTTTTCTTCACTGTAAAAATAGTAGGGTTCCACACAGTTCATTCATGTTGTTCCAACACAAATCAATTAAGTTAACTTAACAAATTAAAGTGGATTGAACATAAAACAGTTAGGTTGTCTCATAAAAATATACAAAAAGATTTGTGTAGTTTCAGCTATGGCTGCACAATATTGGAAAAAACTAACGTTGCGATGTTTTGTTATTCTGCAATACGAAAATATTGAGATATGAATATATTGAGATATTAATACAATTTCACCAGATGACTGAAATATTTGTAGTTGGAAAGAGCTGATCATTTTAGATCGGTTTGCAATGATTCTGAAGTGAGAATGCATATGCATAAAATCTAATAGACAATCTATAAATACAATAAAGAACACGATGCAATTAAACTGTTTTTGTTGAGTCTTAACAGTATTCTAGTACAGTAATTCAATAATAAAAATAAAATAAATTTAAAAATAAAACAGTTTATGCCTTTTAAAATCATAATACAGTCACAGGCCTCAAAAACACATGCAAATGATACATTTTAATACTTCTAATAATTATAAAACTCAACATTCATTTGCAGGCGACACGGTGGCGCAGTAGGTAGGGCTGTCACAGCAAGAAGGTTGCTGGTTCGAGCCTCAGCTGGGTCAGTTGGCATTTCTGTGTGGAGTTTGCATGTTCTCCCCGTGTTCGTGTGGGTTTTCTCCGGGTGCTCCGGTTTCCCCCACAAGTCCAAAGACATGTGGTATAGGTGAATTGGGAGCTAAATTGTCCGTAGTGTATGAGTGTGTATGGTTGTTTCCCAGAGATGGGTTGCGGCTGAAAGGGCAGCCGCTGCGTAAAACAAATGCTGGATAAGTGGGCAGTTCATTCCGCTGTGGCGACCCCGGATTAATAAAGGGACTAAGCCGAAAAGAAAAATGAATGAATAAAACATTCATTTGCAAGATATTGCATTTGTATACAGCATTAATGAAGATGAATTGCATTTGGTTTAGTGAAGACTGTTAAATGTTGTTTAACATTAGATTATTCAATATCTGTGGCTGAATATCTGCCTTTTATTATATTTTATGGTAGATGCACTTTCCTAAAATATCACCCCGACTATTGTAATATAATGAATTCAAGAGTTATTCAAGCCATCTGTTGAAATAGATTTCATATTACAATATTATTGCAATAGTAGAGGAACTAATTATAGCATTTTAATCCAATTGCGCTTCAATTTCTTTTTTACATGCTCTTCTTTTGCAATATTTGAAAGTCTGCTTTCTTCAGATTTGTTTACAGTTCAGTTTAATTTTTGGTGTGGCGCTGGCTCCTTAAAAGTGTCCATCATGCTTATTGAAAGGTTCCTAATTTTTTTTTTTTTTTTTGGAGGTCGTTGTTCATATTAGAATTTTGTATCCCCTCTTCCTATATACATTTTCAAACAATATTTTCAAAGGTTTTAACCAGATTATCAAATATTTGTGTCTGAATTTCTGAATTCTTGTGATTTCTCACATTATAACGTACAAAGTGCAGGTATAAAGCAACATATTCATGCAGTGATGATAGCGGGAGCTTTTGTAAGTTACACTAGAATAAATGTGTTGTTTGCAACAGTGATGTCACTGACACAAAAGTTAAAATGTGTCAAACGACTCAGGAAGTGTTAAAATAAGTCTTGTTTACTGGCATTTAGCGAATACTGCCTGTTCATTATATGCAAATTTGTTTGGATCTATAGATTAGTTAATGAAGTTAAACTGGTTGAAAACAAAATTGATGACAATTAATTTTTCCTGTTTTAGGTGACGGTATCTTTTTGATACAATTTAAATTTTGCAGACATTTTGCTTTAAAAACAGCTAGGTAATATAGCAGAATAAAAAATATCTTAAAACTTTACTATTGTGGTCAATTTCCACACCCATGACGGTTAAAAAAATAGATCACTTTACTAAAATTAAATAAATTTAAATCCATTACGTGCACAATTTTTTGTTTAACTCAAAGTCATAAACTAATAATAAATAAGTCATAATAATAATAATAAAAGAAAACCTTGTGTGCTGTAATTAGTAAATATAACTGTGTTGTTTCTGATTTCATCCCTGTATTAACTGTATAATTAGATAAAGCAGGTGAAGGTCACATCGATAGCAAACATTTTGAATAGATGCATTTTTATTATATATCTAATTGTTTACTAAGTTTCAATAGCAATTGACACAATTGCAATTTTCCAATGCAAATTTAGCAAATCATTCAGATGGTCATGGTAATTCACTGTATTGATCAACAGAAAGATGCTAGCTTCGAAAGTTGAGGAGTTGTACCGCATGCGTTCACATGTGGTGTTTTGTTACCTGTACCTTTCAGTATTACACACAAATCTGGAATAGAATCAGCAAGATTTTTATAACATCATTAATGATAATGAACTACGATAATCAAATAATATATACACATCTATGAGATATAGTCCATGTTTATGGCACCGTTACATGCATACAAGAAACAGGTTCCTATAGAACAGGAGACTTTTAGACAGCCGTGGTGAGACAGAACGTTTCTCCTCCATTCATGTTCTCTGCACTTTTCCCGTCTCCCTTCGAACTCTCATTTCCTGACACTGTTTTTCCCGCCTTGTTTTCATCTGCATCCTCATCTATGAAAGGCATAGGTTCCTGCTCCTCCCATTTCTTAGCCTCTTTGGTTCCTTCTCCACCCACTCCATTAGACATGGCATCTTCATCAAGGGTGGCGAATGTACTGAGCACCACGTCGTCTCCCTCCTTTTTCTCATCATTATGCAGAAGACCCTCCTGGACGTCAGCATCACCTTCAGCTCCCGCTTCCAGATTCACAGGCCCCGCCCACCTGTCTTCCTCCGCCCCTTTTTTCTTCTTAGACCGTTTGCTTTGTCCATTCATGTACGCTGGGCCAAATGTCCGAGTGGCCTTTTTCTTTCGCTGTTGTATGAACAGTATCACGATAACACATAGCACACAAGCAACGATCGCGCACACTAGAATTATTAATAGCCAGTTGGTTTCTTCGTGAAGAACACTTTGCCCAACGTTTACACCACTTGGCATGGATTCTTTAGAGGCTGTTTTGTCATTAAACACTTCATTAGGATCACTAGTATCACTTTCAATCAGTTGTGAAGTGGACGTTGGAGTTTCAGTGGGGGTTGTCGTGAAAGGCATCTGGAATGGAATGCCTTTGGTGGTGTCCGCAGAGTCAAACATGATCGTAACCCCATCTATAGTTGGTTCAATCATGTTGGTTGTGGGACTGGGCTCTTCTATTGAATCAGAAGTCGTCATGGCCAAGGCTGCTGTTGTGATGAAATCTGTTGGACTTTCTGACGGACTGGTTAACTTTGGTACATTGAAGGCAACGGTTGTTTCATATTGGCTCATGGTTGTGGCTTCTGGAGTTTTTTGTTCAGTCACTGTGGTTTCCATATTAACAGGCGAAGTAGTGCTGGTCATCGTGTTCTGCTGAATTTGAGCTGTTGCTGTTGTTTCAGGAGCAGATTCAGGTGTTGTTTGTTCAATAACAGGATCGAGTGGTGTAGTATTCATAGTTGTTGTCTCCTCCTGCATGGTGCTCATGATGCTCGCAAGTGTGGTCTGCAGGTCATGTGTGTCTGGGTCTGTCTGTACATCTGTGACAGGATCTACTGGTGCTGAACTGATGGTTTCAAGATGAAATGATGACGTAGCAGTTGTGTCCTCCACAGTGACAATATTTGGTAATGTGGAGGTGATATTTGCATCTGTCATTGTAAACTCTTGTGCACCGGTGGACGTGAAACAGAGCTCGAGAGCAAGAAACAGTAGCAGGTTTCTAAAGGTGAGCCCCATGATGCACGCTGGGTGAAAACTCACTCAGTGTAAAAGCTTGTATGAAGTACGTGCACAGCTGAGCTGGTGTTGTCTTTGATGATCCACTTTTGAGGCTTGTGAATGTGATCAAAAGCGTAGAAAGCATCCAGACTCGTTTATGGAAAAGTAGTTAGCTGAATGAATTCTTAGTTTTTTGCTTATTTTGTGTTTGTTTGGTGTTTTGCTGAGGTAATCTTGCGTGTTTCTGGACCGGAAAGTTTTACACAGCCCTGTTCTTCCCCTTTTTTGTTCTCTCTGTCTTTCAGTGTAGCACGAGAGATATCTGCTTTGAAATGACGTGATGGTAAAAAGAGACAAAAGGGAAAAAAAGACAGTTAGTGACTAAATAATCACCCTTATTTGTTTGTGATATACATGTTTTATATTGTTTAATTCTTTAAAAAAATATATTTAAGAAGTGAAGGATTGGCCGGATGTTTGTATTTTGTTTTTAAGTTACTCTCAGGGATCAAGTCTGCATTTACTTGATCAAAAATTCAGTAATATCAAGCAATATTTTTACAGTTTAAAATAGCTTTTAATTTTGATATCGTTATGAATGTAAGATGTTACAGTGATGGCACAGTTGAATTTCTACAGCCATTACTCAGTCTTTTTTTGTTGTTGTTGTTGTTGTGAGTGTGTAAGAAATTATTTATTTAGGTAGTCAGAATGAAATACTATCTTAATTTTATTCCACTGACAGATGCTTTAACCCAAAGTGACTTTCTTGTAGATTGAACCCCAAGACTTTGTGTTCAAAGAATTGAAATGTACTACCTACCAGATGAGCTACACTTCATGTGATGGCCAGAATAGAGGTATACTGTATGTCCTTTTTCAGTGCACATCTACCACATTTACTCTAAGGCTGTTTAAATGACAGCATGACATTTAATATTTCCCAAAACTCCATGTTGTGTCATTTTATTTAAATTCCCTTTCTGAGTGGTCTACCTCTCCTCAAGCATCTAAAAACATCACAGCCACAAACTGGTAACAATTTGTCCCGCGATGAATAAGTGCGATTTCCACTTACCTTCGGAGTAAAGTCACTGCAAGCTCCGACCACCAACACCAAACTGCACATCTACAAATCTACACAGTCGTACATGCGGTGCACACCTATATCCTGTTACCGTAATTTCTCTTCCTCTCTCTGTCTTACATGCCCTCGTTCGTTTCTCCTCCCTCTGAAGATCTCATATCACTCTCTGCATCTGGCCGAGAGAAGCTGCAGCTGAAAGATTATAAACGTGCAAGAAGTTGTTTGTTCATATATTAATTATTATCTGAAGCTGAAGTACAAAAAGAGAAGCCAGGCTGTAATGGGAAGCTGTGAACAGAGTCTGTTGACTTTTTTGTGGCCTTCTGTGCTTTGTCTGCACAACTTTGCCGTTAAGGGTTTGTGTGTAGATGTGTGAGTGCGTGTTTGTTGGGTGTGGTATATTGAAAATTTAGAGAAGTGTGAACATTTGTGCCTTGAGTGCCGTTTGCTTAAACTGTTCTAAAAGATGGGTGTCCTGCCCTCCATCTTTCACAATCTAAACGACGACATATCGAAAAATGAACACGGTATTTGCTAATGATGATTTCAATAACAGAAGAGTACGTTTTTACATTCATGGTTTGGAGATTCATATTTTTTTCTTTCATTTAGTTAGAAAATAAGACTTATCACTATCATTTCCTCCTTTTGAATATGTGACACCTTTTCATCACGTCTGTCAGTCTCTTTATTTCACCACTTGTGCATATCAAAAAACTACATCTTAATGATGACTGATTCACACCCATCTCTAAAGCAAGGTGTTTAGTTCAGTTTGTTTTATATGATAATCTTCACCAGAGCAATACAGTACTCTGAGATTTACAAAGACAGTGTGTTATCAGGGCATTTCACCCCTAGAATATTTTTCGGGCAAGTCACCACAAGTCCTGTACGAGTGATAGTGCCAACACATGCTGTCATTGTGTGCCTTTTATATGGAGGGGAAATTCTTCTTAAAAATTGATTCTTTATTCAGTGCTGTTTGATCAAAACATCAATAAAGCATGACATATTTACATAATATTTTATCTTGAAAGATACTGTCTTTTTTTACTTTAAAGAAAACACACCTAAATGCCTATTTGTGGGTTTTTCTATTTTGTTAAGGGAATGGAATTTTTATAAAAACAACCTGAAAAGAACCTATAGATTTGTCAGTAGAGTAGCAAAATCTTCTGTGGTTGAAACAGGCCTCCCTTCACTTTTCCGAAGAAGAAAAAGCATTGTTTATCACTGATGTCTGGAAAACACATCATTCAAATTTGGAGCTAAGAAATTTCAAACTGAGACTTGAACTTCAGGACTTAAATTAAAAAGTTTACTTTAAAGTAGTGCACTCAACTTAATAAACCAAATGTTGTATCAAATAACAATTAAAGGTGTGCTTACATTAAATGAGTTTACAAAGCCAGAAATAATATTGCATTAATAAAATAATAACTTGCATTTTATGTTACAATGAGCATTAACAGCAGAACATTGGAACATTGTTTGTTTGACTAAATTGTGTATGTTTGTTGAGCATTAAAGTTAAGTAGTGTTTTTTTTTTTTTACGAAGATGTGTGTGTAAAAATCTGAATTTAAAAGATAGAAATGTGAGGGGAGTACCTTTATATGCTGAGCACTGTATAATGTGACCTATGAAAAAGCTAATCAGAGGTTACTGTAGGTCACGATATACTAAATATTCCTAAAATATGCATTTGACATTTTCACATGATGTAATATAAGTCTCAGGTGTGCCTAGAATGTGTGTGTGTAATAGTTCGTTAATTATTCCATGAAAATATCTGTCAAGGATCTCTACCGGCATAACAACAATACTAAAGCAACTCAGCCAGTTCTTGCCCTGTATGTGCATGCCTTCCTCTCAAAAAACCTTGCTTCTTTATCAGCAATGAGGGCTGGATGAGGAACATTTGTCATCCATGGAACCGTTTAATTCCATAAAATGTTCTTTGTAGTGGAATACATGTAGTTAATTATTCAGATTTTTCACAAAATTATAAAAATCTTTTATTTTAAAAGAGATTCACTGAAAGGTTTTTGCAGAATGCAAAATGTTTTTTCTGTGGCTTTACTGCTAACCCGTACTTTTAGATTTTTTTAACAGTGTACATCCTAAATTAACAATTTTCCATATTTTCTATTATTTTTATTTACACTTTTTAACTGCACTGTTGGACCTTGCTATTTCCTCCAATACTTTTGATATTGAAAAGTTTGAAAAGGTGACTTTTAAGAGTTTGATGTGTTGTATTGTCTTGGTTGGTTTTGTAAAAGGGCACCACGGTGGTGTACTGAGTAGCACATTCGCCTCACCGCAAGAAGGTTGCTGGTTCGAGCCCCAGTGGGTCAGTTGGCATTTTCTGTGTTTGCATGTTCTCCCCGTAGTTGCGTGGGTTTCCTCCGGGTGCTCCGGTTTCCCCCACAGTTCAAAGACATGTGGTACAGGTGAATTGGGTAGGCTGATTCACCTGTAAATTGGGTAGGCTAAATTGTCCGTAGTGTATGAGTGTGAGTGAGTGTCTATGGATGTTTCCCAGAGATGGGTTGCAGCTGGAAGGGCATTCGCTGTGTAAAAAACATTCCGCTGTGGTGACCCCAGATTAATAAAGGGATTAAGCCAAAAAGAAAATGGATGAATTTTTAAATTATTATACAAAAACCTAGTCATAAACTGACAGTACTTTTTACAGACTTAATTTTCTATATATTATTTGCTATAAGATATTATTTTAACTCACTAAAAGGTTAAAGATTAAAAAATTATATGAACATTTAGTCATGACAGCATATGTATTTAGTAGGGCCAGACGGAATCTGCGGACATTTTTGCTATTTCTGCTGAGTATTTTGTAAAAAATCTGCGGATTTATGCGGAATTATTTTAGGAACATCATAACAAAAAAATGAATATATAAAATAAAAAGTTTTACCTTTTTAACTTGTATTTAATGTTTACAATGTGAATCCAATTAGATCCACTTTATTTGGTAAACAAAGCAAGTCTCTCAAATAAAATCTCTACTAAAAGACAGAAAATAGTACTTTACAAACTGTATTGTAAATAAATCATATGAATATTTTTATATCAGTCAATATTATTACTGAAATTAATTTGAAAACGGAATAAATATAAATTTACACACATTTACACCAGTAAATAAACAGAACCAATAATGGGCCAAAAATCTATGGAAATCTGCGGAATTCTGTGCGCGCAGATTCCGTTTGGGCCTAGTTTTTAGTCATTGTATCTTATTAAGCTAAGTTAATCGCGTTCTAACTTGATTCTAAGTTGCGCAAGCTGTTTTAAGTCAGTTTAACATAATACTGTAAGTTCAGTGGACTCAGAAGGTTAATTTGATTCAGCTTATACATTTAAGGCAACCAGTGTAGTAATAGTCACTTTGATAAAATGCACAGTTGAATTTTCATCATCAAATGTTGACAGAGCACAGTTTAACATCCCATGATACATTTCACAACTGTAAATAACAGAAAAAAAACTGTTAATCATGAAACACGGAACCTTAATTAACGGATGTTTTTACAATATAAGCACACACTATAAAAATAGAGGAAATTATGATGTGTTCATTTTATGAAGAAACCTCAGGACTACAATCAAGGGTTTCAGGATGTTCAATGTTTACTGATTTACACCAAGACTGATATCTGAGTAGACATTGTAACTTTGCAGGTCAGATTTTGGGTTAAAACGGCAACATTACACAGTGAGCCAAGATGAAAGTCAATAAAAACCCAGAAATATGACTCTTCTAAAACAGAGTAACAGAGTTTTTGCAGTTTACAGCTAAACACAAACAATTTACACTAAATAAATCCACATAATTACAACTAAATAGTTCATGTAGAATCAGACTTGATTACTTATTGAAACCAGATTGTCCAAACTGTTTCTTGTGGTGTGTTTTTTTTGGAAGTTTATAACCCCATGTCCCGCATCCTCTCTTCTCTCACGCGTCTGTTTGCGTACCAGAACTCTGTGATGTCATCCACAGTCACTCTAGGCTGCATCCACAGCTCGTTCTCCTCATTAACCTGTTCCTGTCCCCTTCTCTTCATCCTGTCCTGCCTCTTTCTGTCCTTGTCCTTTCTGTCGGCCTCCAGTGTGGATCCGTTGACGTACCAAAACTCCACTCTCTCTTGCACAGATGCTTTCGGGTCCGCCCAGAGGCTCTGCTTCTCGCCCACGTCGACTCGCTTCTCCTTCATCTTCATTCTTTCTTTGACAATCGACAGGCGCACCCAAAGAAAGATGGTTACTCCTAGAAATATGGCTGCGGTCATTGCTAAAGTCCATACTGTGATAAAGCAAACCATCGTGGATTGGCGAGAGGAGTTCAAACATGTGGGCCACACTTTGCTTTCGTTGGTGGAGGGATATGTGCTGTTGTCTGTTAAGACATCGGTTATGGTGGAGTTGTTGTTGGTGGTGGTGGTGGAACCAATGGGTGGGCCTGTTCCTGTCATGTTTTCACTTTCTGTATGTGTGGACGTAAACAAATCCTGCGGTGTCGTAGAATGATTCAGACCACCTGCGGAGGTGTGATATTCAGGTTCATCAGTAACCACCGGGTCTTGTGTTATTGTGTAAGCTGGTGTGGTCGTGAGAATGTTTGTGTTTTGAGAAGTTGACCAATCTGTTGCTGTAGCAGGTCTTGCATTGATTGTATTCTCTGTTGTGTTGTAATCTTTCTCTCTGTGTTCACTTGTAAAGGCGTAACTTCCCTCAGTGCCTCGTGTTTCTCTCCACTGCTCGCTCGTATTAACAAATGTAGCCTGGGTGGAGTTTGTTTCGTAATTTCCCTCATCAGCTTTCGTTGTTTCATCTTCTTTCTCCTTCCAGGGATCGGTTGAGACATTGCTGAATGGTTCTACAGTCTGAAAATGATTATAACTCATACCTGTTTGATTATTTTCATCCTTTTGTGGTCTTGTAAAGTTAGTGAAAACTGTTGGTGTTGTGTTTGTGTAGTTCACAGCAACATCTCTACTTAAGCTCACAACATCATCCTTCGTATCATTTTGGGACAAACTACCGTTGTATTGATGTAGGGATGTGGTTTCCAGCATGGATGTCAGGTTTAGGGTTGTTTTTGGCTCAGTTGTGTCTCCATCATCATTGTAACTCACGTTTGACATCGTCCGTGTTTCATTGTCATTATATTGGGACTTCAGTCTTGTAAAGGTAGTGAAGACTGTTGGTGTTGTGTTTGTGTAGTTCATAGGAACGTCACCAGTATTGCTAATGCTTACATCTACATCATGTGTATCATTTTGAGATGGACTGCTGTTGTATTGATGCAGGGATGTCATTTCCAGCGTGGATGTCACGTCCGGCTCAGCTGTGTTTCTGTCATTATTATAATTCACGTTTGACGTTGTCCAAGTTTCATTATTTTCATCCTGCTTTGAGGTCAGTCTTGGAGAATTAGTGGAAACCGTGGTTATTGTATTTGTGTAGCTTACAGCAACGTCACTAGCATTGCTAAAGCTCACTTCTTCATCCGTCACGTCATTTCGAGGTGGAGCGCTGTTGTATTGATGCAGGGATGTAGTTGTTTCCAGTGAAGGAGCTGTATTTGGCTGGGTACGCACTTCTGTGGTCAAATTAGTCGTGTTCTCCTGTGTTATTGTGGTCAGAGGTGAAGAGGTTGTTGCTTTTATAAGGGTCTTGGGTTGCTGGTTTGTTGTTGTTGTTGTTGTTGGAGTTATTTGTGTGGTTTCGGTGTAGTCACTCTGGGTGTGTGTTGGCAGAGTGTTGAAATTAAAGGCTGAGGCGATGAGGAAGTGAGTGAACCACACTGTGATGGACCGAAAAGTCATCTGCATCGTGACTTCTGTGAAAAACCAAGAGACGCCATGATTACAGACGATGTGACGACATGATGGGGAAATGCATGAAAACAATACGAGAACATATGGTTGATAAACAGTTCAGTTTAAAATCGACTTTTAATACATGCATGTTGTGTTGTTGATCAGTCAGTACAGATCTCTCACGTGTGTTTTCAAGACTTTGAAATAACTTTTAACATTTTAACATTTGATTTTTGCCCTTTGAGCTTCTCTTACTAATATACACTTCTAAATGGCAGCGTTTGGATTTTCTTTGACTATAAACACTCCAGGCCTACAGCTAGTGCAAAGTGAAACTACATAACAACCACGCTTGGCTTTTGTGCTTCGCTACGAATAAACAAGAACTCTAAGACAAACTACACCTGTATTGTTCTCCTTTAGTCCAAACCAGCTGAAAGAAAGTAAGAAATACACTGTACCTGAAGTTTGGAAATCATCACGCTTGTCTCTTCCTTGACGCACAGTGATTTCTTCGTTTGTGCAGTGGTGCCTTCTGGGATACTTCTGTCCTCTGACTGAAGCTTTGAAGAGACATGAGGAAATGACAGTTTGATCACCATGGCTACAGTAGATGAGGTGAGAGGTTGGCGAAGCAGGATGTGGTTCTGTGGCTCCGCCTCTTCCATCTATCAGTGCTGCTGCTGCTGTGGAAGAAATAACTAAGAACACATCCTGTTGACTCATGTTGCATTTAGATTTAACAACTCCACGTCTCTTTAATGAGGATACCAACATTTGTCATTACTGCATACTGCTTTGAAGAGGTGACAAATGTCATCATGCCGTGGACATAGGCCTGCCACAATATCTGTTTTTTTGTTGTACAATATATTGCACCAAAATATAGCAATAAATAATATTATTGTCATTTTAAGACCATTTTTTGTCTCTCATTATAAGGCATGGGCCGGAATAGGATTCTGACAGTGTGATAGCCTTGAATAAAAATGTGCTATTGTGATTACTACTCTAAAATACGCTCTTTTTAAATTTCTGGGTAAAATGCTAAAACAAATTCCTCTTTGACCACAATATACATTTTAGAGCATTAAACATGTCAGGCTAAATAATTCAAATAAATTATTGACTTCTGCTGTCCTCGTTAGTTTCAAAAAGTCAGATTTCTTTCATTTAAAGCGGCATCTTTGGAGATCTTTTCTGCTGGAGATACTCTTGTTGTCCTAAAAAACTTGAACAAAAAATCTTACATATACCGTAGGAATAGTATAGCAGAAACTTTGGGTTGTTTTAAAACCTTGACTTTTCCAAACCGCAGTAAACCTTGAAACCAGTTATCGTCCCATGCCTACTCATTATGCAATACCAGAATGACAATATATTATCATCACAATGCAAGTACACTCTTCCAAAGAACACATCATATTTTATTCTTAAGAATGTTTCATTTAATTATAGTCATTTTTATCATTTAATAATTAGGCATATAAAAATGTGTATATCAGATTGTGTTACCACCCAGTATTTCTTTCCTCAACATTGTGATAATAATATATTATGGTTTTTCTTTCCCTCACTTGTAATACCTCTCTGATTGAGAATTTTCAATAAAAAGGGTTAAACTAAAAATGTGTATATCCAAAACAAATAAATAATAATAAATGTTAACAGAAAAAGTGTGATATCTACCAGGTCTATCTTCAGTTGTCAGACACCCGCTTGAAGATATACTATTGTCATTTATAGTAAATACTACAGTGTTTCTTTATCCATACTGACACTGACATATTGAAGAGAGAGAGGTTGTGCAATAAGCTAAAATGTTCCTAGAATTGTGTTTACGTATGGGCGATATGTATTGCATTATTAAAAATTATTGAAGTCATGTCCATGTGTTGTGTGATAAGTCGATACACTGATTATTGTGACAGGCCTATGTGAACAAGTACTTCCCTTTCAAAAGGCTTGCCTTCAAATATAAATGTTATAACCTCACACAACTGATTGTGTACACAGAAAGCATGTTGTGGTCAACACAAGCCATATGTTGGTTTCATTGGAAATTAATTTTAGTGTAGATTGGGTCTTAGATAAAGTATGGTTTTTCAAAGACATGCACTTGGTTTTCTTTTTCTCCACACTGTAAAAAAATTATTGTTGAGAGAACATTTAAAAACAAGGCAACTTGATGCTGTATGAACTTTAAGTTGTCTCAACAACTGTTTTTTAGTTCTCAGTAACAATATTTTGTTCAGCTAACATAATTTTGTTTATTCGTGCAATGTTGATTATTGTATTTTACTAATAAAAATATTCAGCTGAAGCAACTATTACTGCATTGAGTCAGTTTATTTATTTCTGATGATTTTTTTCAAGTTTGCAAAATAAGTAATCAGTACAAGTTAGCATATCATGCTGTTTTTAATCAGTTTACTTACAAATGACAAACACAAACTTACTACTTCATTTATTAATTCATTTTCATTTGGCTTAGTCCCTTTATTCATCAGGGTCAATAGATCTATAGTTATTCACAATTCTTCGTAGATGACAGAAAAAGTACAGTGTGCTGAACAAATGCTGATTTTACTTTTACAGTACAGTGTACAGTGCATGTTGATATACAGACATACGTTGCTGTTCAAAACTTTAGCTTCAGTCAGATTTTTTCTTTTGTTGTTGAAAGTCTGTTATGTCTCACCAAGGCAGCTCTGAAACAAAAACAAAAATGGTGCAGGATTTACTCACACTGTAAAAAACAAATCCTGGTTGTCCTAAATTTTTAAGCTAAATTGAATTAACCTTTTGAGTCCGTTGAACTTATAGTATGTTAAACTGACTTAAAACTGCTTGCATAACTTAACTTAAAGTTAAGTTAGAACATGATTAACTTAGTTTAATAAGTTACAATGAACTAAAAACATGAGTCTAATTGTTCATATAATTTTTACAGTGCAGAATTTGCAAGTACATTTCACAAATAAACAACACTGAATTAAACCTGATTTAAAACAAAAAAAAGTAAAAGGGTGCAAAACATTTACTCTTGTTAAACATGATTTAATAATCTTTATTTTATTTACAACTTTGCCTGCAAACGTTTCTCATACACATATGTTGCCTTATGTGTCACATCTGCCATAGTGGAACAATTAATTCTTGTATGTGACTCAAGAGCAAGTCATCAGTGTTGCCAGCCCTACATATGTGCACTGTAAAAATATCTGTAAATTAACTGTTTTCTGTATTTTGTGATTTATTTTTTTCGCTTATTTATATTTTTGAAGTGCATTATGGGAGCTTGATCTTTCCTCTAAAAGCTTTTGATGTTGAAAAATTTACTTTTGTTGACATTTTTAATAGTTTAAAGTGATCTATTGTCTGGTTGGTGGTACAAAAACCTGGTAATAAGTTTCCAGTAAATTTTATGTCGTTTTACAAACTAGTTCTGTATATATTATTTCTTAAACAATATGTTGTCTCAAACTACTAATGTCAAAAAAAGCTTCAGAGTTAAATTTTCAACATCAAAAATGGACGGAGCAGAGATAAAACTCCCATAATGCAATTCACAACCGTAAATAAACAGAAAAACACTTGTGAATCACAAAATACAGAACCTGTTAATGGACAGATACTTTTTACAATGTATGAATGTCTAAATCTTTGCTTAACTAAAGTGATCTGAAGTAATAATTGTGGCACAAACGTATGCAAATCTTGTGATCTTTGATATAAATAATTTTGAAGCCAGTTTATCATTTACATTTATATTGGTCATCTCACCAGACAAGTGACTTTGTGTTATCTTTGTACATTCATATCAGAAATGTAGGATATGACTTCATTCTCCTCCATCTGTTTATCCCACATCTCTTTTTGTCCTTTCATTGAAGCCATCGTTGCTGTGTCCCTGTTTAATTAAGGATTGGCTTGGATTAGCAGTTTGAGAAAGCCTTAATCTGTTTGAGTCATCGAGACACAGTAGACCAGAGAAGAGCTGAGTGTAATCACACAGAGAGCCAGATAATAGATGAACCTGAGTTAGTTAACCTACAGCCAAGACCAATACTACCCAGACACCGAGTTTTAGATGGATGGTGAAGGTGTGAAGCAGCCGCACAGTGAGGATGAGATGGAGCAGGAGTTATCCTCTGATGACCGAGCAGAGAGAGAGGAGGATGAAGCTGAAGAAGACGAGGACGAGATGGCAGACGCACAGGACCGAGAGTGCCTGAGAGACGTGGAGGACTGGAATGGCTTTATTTCTGGAGGACCAGTGGCTGAAGAAGAGGCGCTGCTGGACTGGAAACCTGGCGACCCTGTGACTCCTCAGTATGTTCTCAGACTGCCGGGATACACTGAAGGTGAGGACAACACTAAAAAAAAGCTGCTTACTTCTGTTGGTTTGTTTACTTTAATGCAACATTAAACTGATGTTTACTGTTATTGGTTATTTGTGCAGACTACATGTGCTCCCCAGAAGACAATATCTACAACATTAGCTTCTCACGCTTCAAAATAAGAGATCTGGAAGGTGGATGTGTTATCTTGGATCTAAAACGACATTGTCCAACAGGTATGATAGAGATAAAGGGATAGTTCATCCAGAAATTTAAATTCTGTAATTATGGACTCACCCATCAGTTGTTTCAAACCAGTTTATTTTTATTTTTAATAAATAAACCTGTTGGAAACCTTGACGTGTCTTGGTTAGATTGACTGCCATAGTATTTTCCTATTATGAATGTCAGTGGTTGCTGGTTTCATCCATATATTTTCCCTTGTGTTCATCAGAACAAAAAAAAAACTTCAAAAGAATCATTTACCACTGTACTGGTTGATTTTTGTCAGTAAGACCACTCAGCCAAACACTGTGTTTGTGCTAAAGAGAAGTCAAGTGTGACAGTTGCCCTCTAATGGACATTTGGTGCACTAACATTAATAAAATGTATTTCATCCTGCTTTTCTGTAAACCTCATGTCACCAGTGTTGTTTTAGTATTTATATACTATATATATTATAGAATTAACAATATTTTGAATATGATTTTTCTAAACTTATTTAAGTTGTTGTGACTTAAATAAGTAAAATATTCTATAATGTTGATTTTAGTTTTAATATATTCTAGCATTGTCGTGTGTCTATGTATATATGTCTATGTGTGTGTATATATATATATATATAATTATATATATATATACATATATATATACACACACACACACACACACACACACACACACACATATATATATATACATAGACACACTACAATGCTAGAATATATTAAAACTAAAATCAACATTATAGAATATTTTAAATCTTGTGCACAGTCGCAACAACTTAAATAGATTCGACAAGTCCATATTGACATGATAGCATCATGCAGTTGCTGCAGATTTGTAGGCTTAATATCCATAGTGTGAATCTCTCGTTCCACCACATCCCAAAGGTGCTCTATTGGATTGAGATCTGGTGACTGTGAAGGCCATTTGAGTACAGTGAACTCATTGCCATAGTCAAGAAACCAGGCAGAGATGATTTGGGCTTTTTTGATATGACGCCATCCTGCTGTAAGTAGATGGAAAAACTGTGGTCATAAAGGGATGTGCATGGGCAGCAACAATACTCCGGTAGGCTGTGGCATTGACACAATGCTCAATTAGTACTAATGGACCCAAAGTGTGCCAAGAAAATATCCCCCACACCATTACACCACCACCACAAGCCTGAACCCTTGATACAAGGTAGAATGCATCATGTGGTTGGTGCCAAATTCTGACCCTTCCATTCGAATGTTGCAGCAGAAATCAAGACTCATAACACCAGGCAACGTTTTTCCAATCTTCTATTGCCCAATTTTGGTTGCCTGTGCGAACTGTAGTCTCCTGTTCTTAGCTGACAGGAGTGGCACCCGGTGTGGTCTTCTGCTGCTGTAGCCCATCTTTCTCAAGGTTGGACGTGTTGTGTGTTCAGAGATGCTCTTCTGCATACCTTGGTTGTAATGAGGGGTTATTTGTTGTGCGTTAAAATGCCAGTAGATCAGCAGTTTCTGAAATACTCAGACCATCCCATATGGCACCAATAACCATGCCACACATATATAATTTTATGTAGTTGTCAAGTAAATTACAAGTTTCTCTCCGATACTAAAATTACAACATTTCAAAATAAGAAATTGTCTTAATATTTATATTTTTATTTCCACTATTTTCAGATCATTCGAACTAATTCAATAGTTTTAGCTAACAATAACAACCCTGTCCTAAATATGATCTAAACGAACCTCTTGTTGTTGTTTCTGTGACAGAAATAAAGGATATGATAGAGCTGGACGCTGGCCGTTTCATTCAGTATCATTTCAGTCCAGCTTTTCTAAACCTCAGGGAGATTGGAGCCACGTAAGTCTTTGTATTAGAATTGATCAAAATTCTCAATCCAAATCAGTAACACATTTGCAAAACAAAATTCCTCTTCTGAAAAGGCTTGAGTTCACAGTGGGAGGAAAAGCAGTGAACAAGTTTCGTCTGATCGAGAGGCATTACTTCAGGGATCTTCTGCTGAAGACGTTTGACTTTGAGATCGGCTTCTGTATCCCACACAGCAGAAACACCTGTGAACACATCTACTGCTTACCAGACCTGGATCCACACACCAGTGAGCAACACACACTTTCACATAGGCATGAACAAATGAACATTTAAGCCTATGCAGCACATGTAAATGTCCGTGTCAACACTCTTCTGTTTATTTTTCTTCAGTTGAGGAGATGATCAGCCACCCTTTTGAGACGCGGTCAGACAGCTTCTACTTCGCCAACAACACTCTGATCATGCATCATAAGGCCGAGTATTCCTTCAGTCAGGGGCTGCAGATCAACCAAAGCTAGACACTTCACCATCAGGCAGTGTGAATCACAGTAATAAAATAATATGCACAATAGTGCTGTATATTGGGTTTCGTGAATCATATCACTAGACAAAGGTGTGTCGTTGTTACCTAATGTTTGTGCTGGGGAGATGTTTGCTTTCACAGTATTAAAATAATAAAATAAATGAAAAACTCAGTAAACACTCCTTTGTGTTTTGTTAAAGTTGCAAGAATATATAGGGTAAAGGGGAGCCTATGTGATGATAAAGAGTACAAACATCTTGAGGGTCCATTACATGCCTGGTTTATTTTTCATTGCAATTATTGTTTCCCTTTTTTATTCTCCCTCACCAGAGCTCTTAAACATCCTGACTATTTTTATCACCACACAATACACAGGATCCTTTCCTCTTATCAGGGGGTCTTTTACACCCCCAGAGTGATGATAAAAGATAGGAAATTGAGCAATTTGATTGATACCTTAATGCAATAATTTTTAAAGCTAATGTGTTCTTGTTGTGATTGATAATACATTTCCCAAGGCAGTCATTATTCTCCAGTTTTCAATGTCTCCCAGTCCTTCAGAAAAACATTTTGTATCATTAGCAATGTGGACAACAGATGTGTTTTCAGAACCTAAAACAGGTAAAGTGTCTATTTTAATATTTCAAATACCTGTGATACTTAAAAAAGGGGTTCGTAAAATGTCACCAAATGACTTTGATTTTAAATGTGGTGTGTAAGTTTGTTTTTCATTTCTTCTTGGTCTATTTGAAGTTCCATAAGGGTATTCAGGCTGTGATGAGGGGTCACAAGTGTTTTCATTGTGTCACACATTTAGAGGATGCTCACACTGAGAGGAAGGAGAGAGAGGAATAGAGAGAAGGTTCAGGACAGAAGTATTGATCAAAACAACAGCCAGCCTTTCGAGAGGAATTCTGAAACGGAGGACAACGCGACCAGATGATGTATTTACTCATTTTCTGTTAGATGTGTAGCATAAAATTGACAGATATTTTGATATCGCTGGAGAATAGTTTTGCGGTTCAGTTTCACACTTTGACACGTTTTGTGTTGGATTTCTTGTGGAGAAGATCTCGTGTTTGTCACACTGATGAATGCTGCTCTCACAGTAACCAGCGCTGCGCTTCTCAGTGTTGTGTGTGCACGACCCCCAATGATGCCTGACCAATATGCTCGAGGAGTGGTAGGGATATTTTCCCCTCTTTAAAGTGTGTGTTGTTTAATACTCATTCCAAGCAACAAATAATCACTAGCATTCTTAGTTGACTATCTATGCATCGTTTTATGTGATTTATGATGAAGACTTGATCCTGTTACTGTTTATTACAACGAGAAGTATTGTCTATGTCTGTTTTAATTATTTTATGAAGAGGCAGCATTTAATTTTTAAGGAAAGCATTTTTCAGTACATTTTTTACATTTCAGGATTTATTGTAGTAGTTTTTGTTTGTTTGTTTTTGTGTGTGTAGGACTGGCTGATTCGGTATGGGTATTTACAGTCTCCAGATACCCTAATAGGTGGTCTTCAGACCAGGGAGAGTATTGAAGAAGCTGTCCGCAAAATGCAACGATTTGCTGGAATTGAAGAGACTGGGAACTTGGGTAACAGTTTATTAAGGCATTCACAGTTGAGGGCACAATTATTAGCCCTCCAGTGCAATATTTATTCTTTCTCAAATTTTTCTCAAGTGATATTTAAAGGATGAAGGAAATTTCCACAATATATTCTATAATATTTTTTCTTCTGGGGAAAGTTTTATTTGTTTTATTTCGGCTAGAATAAAAGCAGTTTTTAATTCTTTTTTCTATTGGCTACAGAACAAACTATACAATGACTTGCTTAATTAGCCTAACTTGACTAGTTCACATAATTATCCTAGTTAAGCCTTTAAATGTCACTTTAGGCTGATTAGCTGAATACTGATATCTTGAAAAATATCTAAAATATGTTCTGTCATCATGGCAAAGATAAAATAAATCAGTTATAAGAAAATATATTTTTAGAAATGTTATATTATGTATTAGTAATATTATGTTTAGAAATGAGTTGGAATAAATACTGAATAATAAAATGTTGTGTATATACCTATAATGCATTTGTTTCTTTTTTTTTTTAAATAAATGTGAACTTCCAGAGTGCTGTCAAAAATTCTAATGATCCCCCTTTTGTCATACTTTAGATCTGGTGACTTTAGAAATGATGGGCAGACCTTGCTGCTCTCTCCCAGATACCATCAGCTCTGAGGAGCTGCTGAAAGGAAAGAGGAGAGGTAAAAAGAAGATGAAAAAGAAGAGATATACTCTGCCAAAGATGAGATGGGACAAGACTGACATCACATGGAGGTGTGTTAAATCTCCTGCAGCACATTCTGTACATTAAAGAAAAAGTTACTTTCACATATGGTACACACACAAGTACACTGTTAAACTGTAAGTTATTTAAACTTTTACATTGAAAACTTTTTAATGAACTCTGTTTTGTTTTTCCATAAAATATATATATATATGTATATATATGTATATATGTATGTATGAAATTATCTATAATTATGTATATATTAGGTAAGTATGGACAAACCACTAGGTTTCCATTTTTTAACTGATTAAAAAGCTCAATGATTATGGTTGCCTTTAATTTACCCAAATTTGGGTTAAAACAACCCTGCATTTTTAACCAGTGCTGCATTTTTAAACACCTTTTACCATAAATTGTTATATAGCGCACTATAAAAATGCTGGGTTCCATACAATAGTTAACTTAATATTTTTTTTACAAAGTTAGGTGAATTGAACCTAAAACAGTTAAGTTGTACAAAACAATAATAATAAGGAATTGTGATGTTTCAGCCCATTTTAAATACATTGTTTGAACAATCAGCAAAAATCTTTTGTGTGTGATTATGAGAGATTTACCTTAAAAAGTATGGTATCACAATCTTCTTTGTGTGATTTCACCCTTAAAAAACATTAAGGAAGAAAGTTAGCTTACTTCAGTATTTACATCTTTTTAAACGTGTTAAGGGTTAAAATAACACATTTTCAGTAATATGAGATTTATTGTGACAATGTTACGATATACAACAATGTATAGACCATTTTGAGGGATGTAAACAATAACAATGGTCCTAACCTATTTCCTGTATTACATTTTTTAATTTCCATAGCTTCCAAGAATCCAAAAATGTCCACATATTGATAAATAATGTCATGACAGCGGTTTTAACATTAAGATATGATTAAATTGCCTCTTGTTACAGTAATGAAATAGTTTGACAACAAGTAGGAAAAGTTCATGGGCCAATGACATGGTCAATATTTCAAACAATATATACTTAAAAAACAATAATAATACAGGTGGCACACAGCTAAAATAAACATGTTGTCCAGTAATCCCATGTCTTTCCCCTCTTTTCACCAGCATGCAAGATTTTCCACCTCCCTCAATGTCTCCCGCTCTGAATCCAGGTCTGGTGAGGCTCATTTTGGGCAATGCCCTGCGAGTCTGGAGTGAAGACACACCTCTGCGTTTCCACTTTTCTCCAGGTGACCCCTCGCCACAGAGAGACATCACAGTCACCTTTACTAGCGGCTACCATGACGACGGTTATCCTTTCGATGGCAAGGGTGGAGCTCTGGCACATGCCTTCTTCCCAGGTAAAGGAGATCTCGCTGGAGACACACACTTTGATGCTGAAGAGAGCTGGACGTACGCAGGTAATTTCAATGTCATTTATATCACATGCATTTGTGTCTACCATCATCATACACAGATATTCATATCTGAGTGCTTTAAAAAAACATATGCTGCTTGAATCCTGCAGACTGGAGCAGCGACTCAGATTTATTCACAGTGGCAGTGCATGAGTTTGGTCATGCTTTAGGCCTGTTTCACTCCTCCTCCAGTGACTCCATCATGAAGCCGTATTACTCTGGTCCTGTGGGAGAGATGAACAGCTACAGCTTAACCGCTGGTGACAGACTGGGAGTTCAGGCGCTGTATGGTACTCTCATATGCATAAATCTTTCATATGTGATCCACGTTTCAGTGGTTTCAATTAGACGTGCCAGAGTTTATACAATATATTGCTTTAAAATTAATACACACAATAGTGTTATTGTGAGCACTTCAAAATGATAATGTCTGCATTTTTATCTAACATTAATATTTTTAGAGCACACTTTAGTTTCTTTTTATGTCCAGTTGAAAGGAATGACTGCATGAAGTTTGCTATACAGTCTATATTTGCTGTTTGAAATCAATTAAAATGATTAATAAACAGATCCCAGAAGAAAATATGCTTACTATTTACTCACCCTCAAGTGGTTCCAGACCTTTATGAGATTCTTTATTCTGGTGAACACTAAAGAAGATATTTTGATAAATGTTAGAAACCAATAACCATTGACATATTACATCATTATATTATTATTATATTATAAATATTACATTATATTATATTATATTATATTATATTATATTATATTATATTATTCATTCATTCATTAATTTTCTTTTCGGCTTAGTCCCTTTATTAATCTGGGGTTGCCACAGCGGAATGAACCGCCAACTTATCCAGCATTTGTTTTACGCAGCGGATGCCCTTCCAGCCACAACCCATCTCTGGGAAACACATCCATACATTCTCATTCACACACATACACTATGGACAGTTTAGCTTACCC
>CAIGQQ010004433.1:3558838-3699973 GCA_903798035.1 Danio albolineatus | reverse complement strand
GACCAATCATCCTGCCAGTTTATGTATCAGATTTTGTCGTCTGATTCAGCAACTGTTGACATCCTATCAGACATGATCTGTGCTGGATATAAAGAGGGAGGCAAGGATTCTTGTCAGGTTTGTGGCTAATGTAGCATTGCACACTGACTGTCTTACATACTGTACCATCTGAAAAACATCATGTCTGTTTTTCAGGGGGACTCTGGAGGGCCTCTGGTTTGCCCTGTTGGCAATGGGACATGGATTCAGGCAGGAGTTGTGAGTTTTGGACTTGGTTGTGCTCAGAAAAACCGACCAGGTATCTATTCCAGAGTGTCAAGCTTTGAAAAGCTCATCCGCACCACAGTCCCAGAAGCTTACTTTTTGGGCCATGCTTGGAGAAGCGAAAGTCAAATGCCTTTTGTTCTAGGCCTGTCTTTAGCATCAGTACTCATTTGGAGATAATGAATTTGTTTAGCAGATGGAATTAACAAGTGACATGATCATACTTTTGTAAAATACTTTTTTTTTTTTTTTTTTTTACATTCAGCGTTTGAATGAAGTCCGTGCAAAGCTTCAGGTGATTTTGCACATTGTTTTAAATTATGATTTAATTTGCAAAATGTTTATATAAAGTGATTTAGTCTAGGCATGGAACGATATGCTTCAAAATATTTTAGATTCTGTTTGAGTTTTAAAGGGAAAAAGTTTTAGTTTTTTACCCAGACATTTAAAAATAATATGTTTTACAGCATAATACCGTGAAACTGTGATATTTTTATCCGAGGTTATCATACCATCAGAATCATATACAGTACTAGCCCATGCCTAATAGTCATCTGATCATAAGCACAATCTAGTCCTTGCATTGTTATTGTGTTTATAGAGTTATTATTATTTTATGTAATTGCAATAATGTCATCAAGACCTCAGAACACTTTATAATGCCAATATCCTAATTTATAGGATAAATTCAGTATCATTTTTTATTTCTTAATTTGATTGATTGTAATTGATTGACTGAATGAGGCATATTATTGCACACTCTCCACTGCTTGCTTTCACTCATGCATTCAATATCAGTGTTGTAACATTTTAGATACTTGTAGAATTTATATTTATTTAGTATGCCATTTGTTTTCTCTTTTGCATGTTTTTTAATAAAGATGGTTTTGATTCGATCAGTTCTTTTAAGAGTCAAAATGCATGTATTTAAATGTGGTTATATGTGCGTTCGATCTCAGTGTTGTAAGCTCTTTTATAATTGTAGGATTTATATTAAATTAAAATGCCATTTCAGTTTTTGTGTTTGCATGTTTTTTCTTATAAGGATGCTCTTGGTTTGATAATTTTTTAAGGAGCTATATTTTAAATATATATTTAAATAGTTAGCTAAACCTTTAGTAAACTGTTTTAATTAACATTTGCATATGAAATGCAAAAGTTTAAAAAGGAACAAATCTAAAATAAGGAGTCAGTCAGGGTTTGGAATTGCAAAACAGTACATTGCAATATTGATTACATTCAGAGATGAAGAGACTAAATAAGTAAATAAATTTCGTAAGTCATGTTTAAGACATTTTCACATTACTTCCGCAGAAAGTTCAGTTCAATTCACCTTTATTTCTATAACGCTTTTACAGTGTAGATTGTGTCAAGGCAGCTTAACATAGAAGTTCTAGTAAATTTATACAGTGTAAGTCCAGTTTTCAGAGTTGAAATTTTAGTTTAGTTCAGTGTGGTTTCATTTTCACTGCTGAAAGTTCAAACACTGAAGATCAAATCCATCAATGCGCAGCTCCACAAATCCCAAACCAAGCAATCCAGTGCCGACAGTGACAGAAAATAACTTCACTAACGAAAGTAAAGAAAAAAACAAAGTATCTATTTTAGTTTGGCCAAAGTAAAAGCAGTTTTTAATAATAAAAAATAATAATTTGACCCTCCTAAGCATTATTTAATGTCTACAGAACAATCTAATGTTGTCCATTGGCTTTCCTAAATTTCTTTAACATCGAATTATATGCTTGCTGCAGGGTTTGTAAAATAAATAACATTTAAAATGATTAGATGAATGAACATAAGCTGAATATATATTAAACCCAAGGAATACGCAATATAAATATCATTTATATAAATTATACAAAAACAAAACAGTGATTAGACACTAATGTTTCAGGTGCCTTTAGTATAGTTGGTAAACATGAGAAAGATACTTTTTTTTAATGAGAAAGATAATCAGATAATCAGAATGGTCGAGTGTTACCTCACCGTTGCCGCCTACAGGCTGAACTCGACACTACATCATCACCGTCTTCGTCCAACATTATCTCTCTTCGTCAGTCTCTCCGCACAGTTGCGCAGTTAACCGTAGGTGACTGTACGTACTACACCTCAGATATTATTCTGCATCATTTCTAAAAGGATTTCAAGCGCAAACATGGCGTCAAACGGTAAGATGTGGTGAAGGAAACATTTCACGTTTTATGATATTCGTTGATATTCATAAGATTTAGCCGACGCATAGCCTCTGCAGCGAAACACATCTGTTTTTAAAACGTTAATCCTTATCTTTCGCTCGCGCACACCGCGAACATTAGTTATGTAACGGATATGTTATAGGGGCGAGGGTCTCATTTTGGTGCATTCAGTATTTTGAGAACAGACGAAAGGAAGAACATGTCGGCATCGGCCATTTTGTTTGCAGCTCGTTCGGGTTTAGCTTGTTTGTTCTACTGACCTATATTTGAGCACGAGACCACGAAATTTGGTTTATTTTAATGCAGTTTCAACAAACCCGACGTAAAATGTTTTAGAGGGATACATTACCTAGAATTCTCTACGTCCTGTAAATTTCATACTAGCGACGCAACAGAACTGGAACTATCCTAGCTCATTTATTATTTAGTTTCATTAAAGGGATAGTTACCTTTGGCCAAAATTGATATCTTTTGTCGTCATTTAACGTTACATACACTCATGTCTTTCCAAGCCCAAACGTCCTGTGATAAAGAAAAAGAGTATTCTGAAGAGTGAAGGGTAACCAAACAGTATTGTTCACCGTTGACATACATTCATTGTTTGGACAGAGCAGTGATACATTTTTCTAAATTTCTTCTTTGTGTTCTTTTGAAGAAAGTACAGGGTGGGCCATTTATTTGGATACATCTTAATTAATTACATAGACAATTACCTTCAGATGACCACTAGATAAAAGTCTAAGGGGGTCAGATCGGGAGACCTTGGGGGCCATTCAACTCACCCACTACGACCAATCCACTTTTCAGGAAACTGTATTCAGGAAAACATTCCCATTTTTTTAAACGTGCATCCATATAAATGGCCCACTCTGTAGTATTCATACATGTAACGTAATTCAATTTAAAACTATACTTTAATTTTACATGAGTACATGTTTCCAGAGGTGTCTCAATAAATGCAAAGCTGCAGGTACAATGATTCAATTAATATGGACATGGAGTAAATTCTGATAATAATTATAATACATTTTATTTATAACACGCTTTTCTAAGACCCAAAGTGCTTACAAGACAATAAAAAAAAACAACAAAGCACAGTAAAAACAATTTAAAAATACAGTAAAAAAGAAGAAATTTTTACAAATTAAAACAGTCCTGAAAAGAGGAGTTTTAAGTAGCTTCTTAAAACAGTCCAAGGAACCAGTGATCCTAATGTGGGTTTGGGTGCATGGTAAAAGAATTCTTGGTGCTGAGTTTGCATTGAGGCTGAAATAGCATAGGACCTGAGGCAGAGCGTAGATAGCAAGAGACAGAAGAAATAAACATGAAGCCACAAATGTTAACCCAGAGCAGAACCATGAACCTCTATATATGTTAAAATCAATGTCTTAAAATCAATATAAGACTTGATGTGCAGCCAGTGAAGTTGTTGGAGTACAGGAGTAATGTGAGACCGAGAGGATGTGTGTAAACACGCGCAGCAGAATTTTGGATGTATTGTAAAATCTTGACAGAATTAGCTGGTAACCCACTGAACAGAGAATTGCAAAAATATAAACGAGACATGATAAAAGCATGGACAATTCTTTCAGCATCGGGCCTCGAGAGGAAAGGACGCATGCGGTCCTTATTTCAAAGATGAAATAAAAGGCTCTTTTTAGTTAAATTTGTAAAATGAGGCTTCAGACTAAGCTAAGAGTCAAGGAGAACACCAAGATTACGCACCTGCGAAGTTGGTGATAAGACAGACCCATCAACTGTTAATGCAGATTCACTACACCTCTTGATGTTAGAAGTAGTGCCAATCAATAAAATCTTGGTTTTTAAACTATTCAGTTTAACATGTTATGTTGCATGACTGCATCCAGGCTTTTATTTTTAACTAAGCAAGCATTAAGCGATGACATTGATGCTGATAAATTTGGAGAAGTGCTAATATAGATCTGCATGTCATCGGCATAGCAATGATATCTAATACCAAATTTTTGCAAATTATGCTGTAAATATTAGAATATAATTTTTACTCTCAAAAAAAGGGGACAGTGTTATATGTCCAAATGTGCCTTTACTGGTAGAGAAATTATGATTTATAAGTTATAACAAATAAGATGATTCTATTCAAGAACCTATATATCTATACTAGACTACCTGAATACATAATGATTCTTATAAGGGCTGTGCAACGTGGACAAAATAATCATATTGCTATTTTTTTTTTTTATTGCGATTGCAGTTTTATTTTTTCAATCAACTGTTTTTGCTTTTTCAAACAAGCTACACACATTCTAAATGTATTCAGTGCACAAGAAGTGCATAACAAAACATTCCAATATGAAATAACATGGTATTAAGTTTAATAAATAAAAATGTAGTAAAATTGTCTTTAAAACAGACAACATAAAATAAATTAAGATTAATTAAAACCTCAACTCTGTTTAAATACATACTGTACACAGTAGTACTGACTGCTTGATAAAACAAAACTTTAATAAATTGTCTTAAAAACAGACAACACAACACAAATAAAGATTAACCTCAATTCCAGTCATAACAATAAACAACAATAAACGTAAATCAAAACCACCTATTTGGTTCTCCCGCTCGTCGTGCGTGGAGTGAGCTCTGATTGGTTAACATCTTTCTCCCGCTCAGCTTAACTGTAAATGCCCGGTGTGCTGTGTCAGCTCTGAATGGTTAACATATTAAAATCATGCACACAAGAACATGAACAAAAATCTAAATAAATTAATAGATAAAATTGCTGCCTTACACGATTCAGAAATTGCATGTGCTTAAATCGCGATTTTTTAAAAAACTATTCTCAAAGTCACATCAATTGCATTATTTATACATTTTTTTGTTTGTCTTATGATATAATTCCTATATATAATACCTCTATTCCTCATTTGGACTTTCGAATGGGGTATATACACGGACTTCATTTCAGCCAGCCAGCCTCAGCACTTCTGGTGAACAGTCTTTCCATTTTAAAATTGCCATGTTCAAGGTCTGATTTTATTAATAATCAGTGATCTTCACTGCCTGATAGATGTACGATATAAGGTGGGTCTCAGGCCAGACAAGAAGCATTGCATTAAATTCCATTATCCCCCACCATGTCTTTCAAATATGACAGTTTATTTTACCCCAGTATGTTCAATGCGGCTGATCCTGACGGCGCTAGCAGTTACACGATCTTTCATCTCGTTTCACACTTGATCAACTAAATGAATGCTTAAGTCTGTTTAACTGAATGTATTGTAATTATACTACAACATCGATGCTGTAAAAGGAACCTTATGAATTTAAAAATAGTCACATTAAGCTTAAGTGGAAGTTTTCATTGGCTGAAAAAACTAGCTGTGCATATAGCCCATTGTATTCTTTATCAGAAACCCTAATGAATAAAGTTATATTACAAAAATTGAGAAAGTAATAATATAAAATGAACATTGTCTTTTCTCTTCAGATTATGGCCAAACCTCAAGCCATGGGTAAGTTTAATCTATCTATCCATCCATCCTTCTATCAACCCATCCCATTCCAGAGTGTCATCATAATACTGAATGAATTGTAATTTACTCAGTTATGGGGGTTATGGAGGACAGTCCGGCCAGAGCTACAGTCAACCTTCTGCTCAGAACTACAGTCAGCAGAGCTATGGAGGATACAACCAAAGCTCAGAGAGCAGCTCTGCTCCGTATAATCAGGGCGGATACAGCTCCAACTATGGACAGTCCCAGTCAGGTATTAGTCATGAATATCTGCAGTTGCTCAGAAAATGAGAACAGGTCCATTCAGTAACCTAATATTATCCATTTTTAGGAGGATATGGATCTCAGGCTCCCTCACAAGGCTACAGTCAGTCCAGTCAGTCCTATAGCTCTGGTGGATACAGTAACACTAGCCAGCCTCCACCAGGTCAAAGCGGAGGCTACAGCCAGCAGTCTTCTTATTCTGGCTATAACCAGCATCAGTCTTCTCCTTCATCTGCCCCTGGGTGAGAGTTTAAATATCAAAAATATGTTATACTGTTGATATACTTTATTTGAACTTGGTTATTTTCTGAATAAAAATCTTTTAGATGTGCAGTATTACTGTAGACACATTATCAAAGTGCATTAAGGACCTGTGAACATCTTAATTACCATTGGGTAGGGCTCTTCCACAGGATATTAGCACAACAGTGGTCAACAGAACAGATAGATGACAAACAAAAGAGCAAGAATTTGAATCCGAACATATCTTTGCACATTTAGCATGACAAGTAATTATCTTCACAACTTTCGCTATGTTAAAAACGAAACACCCAAAACTCTGTTTGACCATAGTGAAAACCAAATGTATACATGAATATCTGGGGAGGTTGTCAAATGGCATTGCATGGGGATTTATGACATCAGTCTATTTACTACAAACTTAAAGCAATGTAATGTAAATAATCTGATTACTGATGTCCATGTAAATATACTCCATATTGCTGATATTGTTAACTTACCATTTTATAGTGCAATTGAATGCTTGATTCAGATGAACATTTTAAGGGGCACAGAACAAATTTTTTCTTTCCAATGTGCTTTCACATTTCACTGTTCACTGTAAGTTTCACCGCAGTGAACCAATCAGAAGAGCTCAGAGGTAGGTCAATTGTTGCACGTTTCTATTTACAAGCACTAAGTGGCTATGTCCGGATTCTCTTGTGTTTTATGCACTTTAAACTGTTCTTAAACATTGCATCTTGCATTTTCAGAAGCAAAGACTCGTTCAGTGTGAATGATCCCAAAGTGTGCAATTATTTTCAGATAAACCCCGAGCTAATGTAGTTGCAGGCAGGTCCTGACTTTACAGTTTTATCTCACTGTGCTGAATGATTTGGGGTATCTCACAGCTACAGTATAGTATCAAAACAAAAGGGTTTGGATAAGACGTGTTAAAAACTAGTCCTGTTGACAGCAATATTTTTTACAACAAAAAAAATGGCAGGCGTCTTGAAATATAACATTGTGTGGTAACCATAGTATAAGTTGAATAATTGAATCTAGTCTGTTGAATTATTAGGAAATAAAGGCCACTTAGAGGTTCCATCAAGTGGATATGCATCACCACCTCAGGTGTTATTTTCAAATAATTCATCATCCCGTTGTCAGTAAAATTGTTGGGTGTAGCGCATTACAGCGAGAATAATGCGAGTTACGTAATAATATTACTTTTCTTAGTAATAATGTTTAAGTTGTTTGTAAATGTAATGCGAGTTAGTTTAATTAGCTTTTTTTAAAAAATAGCTAAATTCATATTAAACTAGTCAATGTATCACACAGTCAATGAGAGAAGGTGTTCATTATTTTGAACGCATCAAAGAAAAAGAGATTGGGATTGTCTACACGGACCGTGATTTTACTAGAGAGAAAAGTAGCAAACACATTGCTTTAAACTTTCAATAATCTGTATATACGGGCATATATAGCTCTGTGGTCAGGAAGTTCTCTGATAACATCCTAAAATATATTTTTGATGTGTGTGTTTTTTTTAAAGGTTAATGTAGGTGTAGGTTATACAGTGCGTTGTTTATTGCAGAGCTCCTCTATTTAAAAAAAGTTCTGAAAGAAATCAAGCTTCATAAGTAAAAAGTAACGCAAAACTAACTCAAAAGTAGCGTAACACATTAATCACCATAAAAACTAAGTAATGCAACTAGTTACTTTTTTGAGGAGTGATGCGATGTTACAATGCATTGCTTTCTGAAGTAACTTTCCCCAACCCTGGTCAGTAATGCCTTACATGTGTGATAATATTGACAGGAATATGTTATGTTGTGTTTCAGTGGCTATGGCAGCAGCTCTCAGTCGTCTGGCTACGGTCAGCAGCAGCAGAGTGGAGGTGGGTATGGAGGCAGTGGTGGTCAGTCTGGAGGGTACGGGAGTAGTGGAGGCCAGAGCAGTGGATTTGGGAGTAGCGGAGGCCAACACCAGTCGTCTCAGTCTGGAGGAGGGTCTTACAGCCCATCTCCTAACTACAGCTCCCCTCCACCACAAAGCTATGGCCAACAAAGTCAGTACGGACAGGGAGGTGGGTTTTGCTCATCATATTGAAGTTTGATTTGTTGTGTTCTGTTTGTAGGTCTAAATCCAGAAAAACGAGTAGCAATATTTATAATGTAGGTCAAGGACAAAACGTGTTTTTAACCTTATAAAGAGTAACATGGACTTCTTCAAAATTTAGAATTTATACTCCTTTAAAAAAAAAATCAAAGGAAAAAAAAATACTTGGCATAAACTTTGTTTAACCAAGATTACAAAGATGTGCACTAAATTTAAATTCAGTGGAACAGGAGTTTATTTACCTAAAATCATTTGATGACATATAAGACGGGGTTGTGGCTGATAGACATCACAATGCTGAGTCGGCATCTGTGATCCTCCACCCCCATCACAAACCAATGTGTGAATGAGAGAGAAAGAGAGAGCGTGATGCTGTGTGTCGCTTGCTTGGTGCTGTCTTTGTGTGTCGCTTGCTTGGTGCTGTCTTTGTGTGTGTGTATGCGGTCGGGTTCGGACTAAAACCTGGTGGGAGCGGGATTAAAAATTTTGTCCTGCACAGGTTTCTTGCTGAAAACTTATATGGTTTAATCATCTTTCATAAAATGTATTTCAAAGTGTTTATACAATGCAAGGCATTGTAATAATATTGTATTTATATTGTTATTCTGTTGTATTTCTGTTCTAGGTTACAACCAGGATACCCCACCAATGAGTGGTGGAGGAGGAGGAGGAGGAGGAGGAGGGGGGTATGGTGGTCAGGATGGCGGATACAGCCAGGATGGTAGAGGCGGACGTGGCCGCGGAGGTGGTTTTGGAGGTCGAGGAGCTGGTGGGTTTGACAGGGGTGGTCGTGGAGGACCCCGTGGCAGAGGAGGAATGGGGTAAGGAAATATTCATATCACAAATTTCTTCCATCTTTTTCACCACTTAAAGTCCACCTGTATGTATCAGTGTGTGTGTTAAAGTTGAAAATCATTAGCATCAGGTAAAAGGTTCAAATATAGCTGAAAGTCTTCTGTTGTATGAACTGGCTGGGCTGAAAGTAAATGATGACTTAGACCTCGATCAACTACAGATAAACTGAATTGTGGTGGAAAGTTACGGTCTACTTAAGGTATTAAAGTGGCATCAAAATCAACGGAGACATTTTTTCAGTCAGGATGGTGTGGTGTATTATTTATTGGTGATCCACATATCCATGTGTCTGTCTAAAAAGATGCATTATCTTCAGCTGGTGCCAGTGTGCAGAATATTTAAAAGTCCCAGACTTCACAAAAAGCGGTCTACTTAAAATTGCATCTGATTAGTTTTTGCTCAACGAGTGAGCAGGTATTCATTGAATGTACAATTTGTTTAATAAATACACACAACAAGAAAAAAAAAAGAATTGTGGGTTTGAGTGCATCACGTCACATGTTTGCCTTCACACTTTCACATTGCACAAATCACGGTGTTTACTAGTGCTATAGTTCAAAATATCTTAGGTTGTATTGAGATTCCGTTGACATATAGTGTTATGTGTTTTGTCATGTCTTCCCATTTTATCAGTAATGCTTTTGTTTGTTTTAATTTTCCAATAGTCATAAGTTGGGGTGCACCGATACTGGTTTTCGGGTTGGATACCGTGTTAAAAGCTGGTAATATGCAGTGTATTGATTACACTCTCCTGGGATTTTCTGTAATTTCACTAGCAATGTCGTGACTGTTTGAAGCAAATTGATTCAGTTGGATGTTGAAACCTTTTCCTAATGTTACTTGGCGATGAGTGAGAGACTGCTGAAATGCTTGCTCTTCTATGCTTCTGCTGCATTTTTCCCACAAGCCCTTCTGATCAGCTCTGCCATTTATTTTATGATATTATTAGGAGTTATAACACTTTAGGAGGATGTTACACATACAATCTTTAAATCTACATTTCTAATGTGCTTCAAAAGTAACGTAACACTTCATTTTACAGTGTTTTTTTATTTCACATGTACTTACTATTGAAGCAAAGGAGCATTAACACCAAGCCAAATCTTTATCCTCACCCTAACTCTTTAGGAAGTACATGTTGCAAATTAATGTTACTGAGAACTTGCATGTATAATAATTACACTGTAACCCAGACAATGTAAAATAAGTGTAACAAAATTTCAGGGAATCACAGGTGTTGGCTAAAAAAACAAAAAACAAAAACAAAAGTATCGGTGCATCCATAGTTTGACATGCATACAATTTTACAAAGCCCCCAAAATTATACACAAGTAAATGTTAAAATGTTACATAGTTTGAAGCAGCAGATGATAAATCCCATCTGGCTGTGATCTCATTTGTTCTCTAAACCTCCATCCTCTCCTACAGGATTATTGTGTGTTGCAATGCTTTAATGAATCTTTAAATCTCCTCCTAGGCTGGTTTCTACATGATTCAGCGAATTTAGCCTTTTCCTTTTGAAGAAGATAAAACAGAAGGTTCTAGAAAACAGGGAATTGGGAAAGGGAGGATTAGTCAAGAATAAATGAGAAATGTGTGACTAAAAGGAGGGTCAGGTTAAAAACGAAAGGTAATGTTTAAAGATCTTTTCAAATCTTAAAAGGATCCTAAAACCATATGGAACAGCTGGAGAGTAATAAAAAAGGGGACAAGTGGTCACATTCGGTCTGCCTGTCCTAGTTTAAATGCAAAACTGGATGCAGTGTATGCAGTTTCTGTCCAAAGCAGTAGAGCATGGGTGCTGTTCACTACATTAGGTGAAGGTCCTGGGGAAAATGGGTACTTCAGTCAGAAAATTATTGATTTGGTTAAGGAGTACGAGATCAGAGTTCACTGCAAAACTGCATGGTAAAAGATATATGGTTATTCCTTTTAACGCAATAGGCCAAATGGTTATGATAGAGGGCCTGCGTGACTTTGGAATATATCAAGAAGGATCCAGAAGCCCTTATGGGTGTTAAAGACAGATGTATCTAGTGAGGGGGTAATTCAGCAGGTAGAAGGGCAACAGGGGTCTTGTAGAATGGATGGCGGAGATGGGTGGGGCCTTCCCAGCCTCAAGAGTGAAATGGGGCACCACCCTCGTCAACCTTCAATTCGTCTTGCTTCTCTCTCCTTCTCCGTCAGAATGGGCGATCGCGGAGGATTCAATAAGTTTGGTGGTAAGTGACAAACTCTTTAAACAAGGAACTTCAGGGAGAGCCTGATCTAGGAGGGAGGAGTGGGTGTCTGGTCGTGTCAGAGACATTTGCGCACAATTGTTTAAAAAATGGTAAAATGAATGGAGTAATTACTTGGGGTAGTAATAAAGATGAGTGGTAAACAGCTGGGCTGTAAATAACGTTTCAAGTGGTTGTGGAAAAAACACAAAGCCATTAGTCAAAAACCTAAAGGATTATTTGAGCTAAAAACTGAAATTCAGTCATTTACTCACATGTGATTCCAAACTTAACTTTCCTCTGTGAAGAAAAAAAGTGCTATTTTCATTTTTGGTTAATTATCCATGTTAGCACCGGTATGTACTTTTTTCTATCAATATCACCGCACATTTTTGAAAAGGAGGTCATTTTCAGTGTTTAAAAAGTGATATTTCACAGTAAATACTGGAAATGGTGCTCTGAATTCTGGAATTTTACATTAACAAGAATCTAACAAGCAGACATGGAACCAAACATTTGTTGATACATGTTAGCTTTTGACAGGTATACATAATGGTTCAAAGGATGAATCAAAGGGTTTTTTGGGTTCTTTTTGGGGGTTTTTTGCATTTCTTTTTTTATCAGTAATTGTTCCCTGGAAATCAAACCCATGACCCTTACACCATGTTGCAGCTGAAATTATAAAAAAAGTCTTCGTTTTCAATACAGTATTGTTTTACCGTGGTCCGACCATTAAAAATCGTGCACATACCTTTATCAGATGTACAATTCTTGCAATGCATGGAATGCCTTTAAAAGTGTGGAAAAATGTTGAATATAGAAATATTCATCAAACTGAAATTAAAATTGCCTATCACAGATTTTTCAGTCATTTTTTAAAAATCACAAATGAACAATATCGTTGGATTTTACAATGAAGATTCAGATTCTTTTTTCTCCTTATTTTGCTGTATCAAACCTAATCAGCATTTTATAAGAAGGTTAAGTTGGCAAACAGCTGGATTCTGGAAGTTCGGTCAATTGCTGTCAGGTGGTTTTAGACTTGTCACAAAGATCCTTAATGAGTGATTCTATACTAATACCAGGGGGAAAAAACAACAGGAATGAAGGACTGGAAATGGAGGGAATCGGTATCAAACTGCATATTCACAATATAATGCCCATTGTCAAAGATGAATGTTCATAATTGCTTGAAATCAAAATCATGAGCTGCAAACCAACATGCTTGTGTTCGCCACGGTGTTTCTAAGTGGTAACTTTATGACATCTCAACGTATAACAATATGGTAAAACTTGCTTATCTGGTTAGCTCAAATACAATCTACTGCAGCCAAATTCATGGGTTTTGTGTGGAATAAATATTTTCTAATGGATTGTAAGGTGAACTTGTAGGTGAAGCTTGCTACATTTCAGGGTTGAGAAATTGCTGTGTATCCAATTAGGAGAATCGTGGTCCTTTTCCTAAAACTGAAAGCCACCTGTTTGGCTTTCAATGTTTTTCTTATTGACGCGGTTGGATTCGACTGGTAAAAATTGGTTTACTGTTGATCATCACAGTCTCTCAGTGTGCTGGCAATTCTTCTATTTTGTGAAAAATGGTTGTGTGGCTTGGTAAAACCAATGTCTGGTTGTAATCACAGACCAAAAACAATGAAACAACAAGTGTGTCTGATGTTTTGTCTATTTCGGAATCAGCTTGTGTGGAATACAGGATAAAAGGCTTATCACACAGTCTATGAACGCACTGTCATTGCCATGTTTCAGTGGTGTTCAGTGCTGATTTAATAACAGAGTTTTCAATACAAAAATAAGAAAAGTGGTATTCAGTTAGAGGTTGTCTTTGTTAGCCTTTCACCAGATACCTACAACTAAAACCAGCTTACTAACACACCAATAACAACAACAACAACAACAAAAGACCCAAAAGTAGATTGAATGTATGATTGAATGGGTTTTGCAGGAATTTATTAGGATATTAGGATGCAAGGTTTTCCGCTTTCCAGAAAATTAAAGATGTGTGATATAAAAGCCAGTACATGGAGTTGTCTGATATAAATTCAGGTTTTCCCATGAGGATGAATCATGCTGCAGTTGCTGGTATGGGAAGACCGATTCTTCCACTTAAGTCCTTGGACGTATTTAAAATCTTTAAAGATCTTTTCCATCGAGTGTTGATTAGAACCAATGTGTATGGTGCTTTTGGTATAACTCTCATACAGCCAAATATGCAGTTTTCTACTCGTGGAGCATAAATTCTATATAATTAATAGTACAGATGTGCGTTATAAGATGAAGAAAAGTCAGAGGATAAAAAGTGTTTGCATACTGCGTTCTTCTGTACATGCATAATATTAATGAGTGTTCCTTTCACTTAAAGGGCCCAGGGATCATGGAGCCGGTGGGCCCAATAGTAAGTCAAATACGGCAATTATTATGATTGTTTTGATCCTTAGACAGTTTTTTAAACCTCGTTATAATTTTCTGTTACAGTGCAGGAGCAGGATAACTCTGACAACAACACCATCTTTGTACAAGGTCTTGGAGACAACTATACTGTAGACTCTGTCGCAGACTTCTTCAAACAGATCGGCATCATCAAGGTACAGCGGCAAGGCAATAAACTGCCACTGTGATGCAGATGTCTGATGTGTTCACAAAGTTCCCCAGAGCTGAGTGTCTAGTTGTTTTCTCACACAGGTCAATAAGAAGACAGGATTGCCCATGATCAATCTGTATACAGACAGAGAGACAGGGAAGCTTAAAGGGGAGGCCACTGTTTCCTTCGATGACCCTCCTTCAGCAAAAGCGGCCATTGATTGGTTTGATGGTACGTTGAAGAGGAAGACGAAAGTTCATTTCTTTTAAAAACAAGACTGGAGTCTGTTTATTTGCTATTTAATATTGATGAGTCTCATAAACCTTGTCCTCTTAGGTAAAGATTTTAATGGAAATCCAATCAAGGTGTCCTTCGCCACCCGCAGAGCTGAGTTCGGACGTGGCGGCGGCAGTGGCGGCATGAGAGGTGGTCGTGGTCGGGGAGGTTAGTGTAAATTCTTGGAGATATAGCCCGTTTAAGAATTACAGTTTGGAACATTTGGTCCAAGCCAAAAATAAGACTTTAAAAAGGAATGCACAAGTTCTGGTTTACTTGGTAGCCTGTTTTATGGCTGAACCTTAATTTAAGACCAAAAATTGGTTGTTTGGACTATTTTGTGAAGTAATTTACCAAGCATTTAAAAGCGTGCTGTTGGCATGTGTGTACATGTGATGATTTATACTCACTCAAATGAACTGCATTCACTGAGCCATTTCATCAGAGTTGATTTTTTTAAACTGTTTTACTTTGGTTTGATATGGTCTCTCTCTTCTTTTGGCAGGGCCAATGGGGCGTGGGGGATTTGGGGGTGGCAGAGGTGGTGGTGGTGGCGGCGGTGGTTTCCAAGGCAACAATGGTGGTGGTGGTGGTAGTGGCAGCGGCGGTGGTCAGCAAAGAGCAGGAGACTGGAAGTGTTCAAACCCGTAAGTGCTGGCACATGTGCAGGTCCAGTCTACATAATAGGAATTGTATACAAAACAGACACAAATTTGTTATATATATATATATATATATATATATATATATATATATATGCTGTCTATTCTGTGCCATTGGGTTTTACTTTGTTCATTTATCCAGAGTTTTACAGCAATGCTGAACTCTCATGCTTCAGGTTTTATCATTTTTTTTCATGCATGTAGTCTGAGTGCTTTGAACATACCATCATCTTTAAAGGGCCGTGAATCCCCCCCAAGAGCAGATTCGCACCGATTTTGATCACTCAGAAGATGAAATTAGCTGACAAATTATCGTTTTCCTCACAACAAAGCTAAGAGGTGCTAACGTTGTCTTCATTTATGTACAACACACACAAATCTGTTCATTTAAAAAAATTACTCTTTTTCTTGAACCTTTAAAAATCTGTCAAGTCTGTCTAAATTTAAAGTGAATACATTCATGAACCTTTTTTAATCACATCAGCCTACATTACTAACATTTTATATAAGATTAAAACATTTCACCTCTTGCTGTAAGAGTATGTTACAGATTAAGTGTCCATTATTACTAAGATAAAGTTTTTTTTATTGCATGGCCTTGAGAATAACCTTTTTTTTACTACGAGTATATTTTAAATATTTTTTTATTTTATAATAGGGGCCTTTTCTTTTTCTTTATCTTCTTTTTGGTTTTTTTCTAACAATGAAAGCCCAATCAAACCGAAACTGTTACAATTAAACCATGACACAAATCGAAACGATGGTTTTGTAAACAGTTCCACCGTGTGTGTGTGTGTGTGTGTTATATTTAGCAAATCTCAGCTCCCTTCTATATTTGTTTTTCCAGCTTTTATACAACAAAATTAAATAGGAAAAAAAATAGGATTTGTCTGTACAACGGCTTTGAAATTATGCAAATTGTTAAATATTGATTTTGATCTCTTATGTCTGTGCAGGACATGTGGGAATTTGAACTTCTCGTGGCGAAACGAGTGCAATCAGTGCAAAGAACCCAAACCGGAAGGAAGTGGAGGAGGAATGTCTCCGATGGGAGGTAAAGAGGAGCAAGATGTTGTGGTAGCAGCGGACTCTTGAGCTCAGACAGTGGATTAGTGAATGCATGTGTTTGTGTAGGTGGTTTTGGTGGAGAGCGAGGCAGAGGTGGCTTCGATCGAGGTGGTTTCCGTGGTCGTGGTGGTGATCGAGGAGGTTTCAGAGGAGGAAGAGGAGGAGATCGTGGAGGATTCGGACCTGGAAAGATGGACTCGAGGTGAATGTTCGGGTGCACATCTTAATATTTTAATTGATTAAAAAAAACTATTTTTCGATGTATAACATTCATGTTGTGTGTTTTTCAGGGGTGACCACAGACATGAGCGCAGAGACCGCCCTTACTAACGTCTCTTTTGTCTAAATCCAACTTTTAATTCTACATGGGACCAGTATTCAATCCACTTTGACCGATTTTTCTTGAGTTTTGTGTTGTATGCTGTTAAAATAAATGTTTTTGTTTTAGTCACGGTATTATAATTATTATTATTATTATATATTTTTTACTGTTTTCTGTATAATCTCATATTTTTAATTATAAATATTTTTTTTTTGTTTTTCTTTCCCTGAATTTGCTGGTGATTAGGTCATCTTAGTAAAATTTGTGCAATTTATCTAATGTACTTTCTTTGACCTTTTTTGAAAGATGTGAATTAAAACGAAAAACATTTGAGTTGGTTGTGATGAGTCGTTACTTAATCTCAACATTTTTTTTCCAAAAACTTCTCTATTTCTATTCTTATCTTTGTCATTAATTTATAATACAACCCCAAATCAGAAAAGGTTAGGACAGTACAGAGAATGCAAATAAAAAAAGAAAGTAGTGATTTCCAAATTTGCTTTGACTTGTATTTCTTTGTAGACAATATGAACACTGTTTTGTCTGGTCAACTTCATTTCATTTAATATAATTAAATATACATCCTTTCCTGTCATTCAGACCTGCAACACATTCCAGAAAAAGACGTGAACAGGATTTATTTAGGGCTAATGATCAGGCAAATTGGTTACATAATTATGTTATTTGAAACAGACGATGTCAAAATGTGGTTGTTATAATTTGGTACAAAAGCAGAACCCAAGAAAGGTCTAGTCTCTTCGGAGCAAAGATGGGCAGATGATCGCCAGTTTGTCAACAAATAAGTGAGAAAATTATTGAAGTGTTTAAAAACAATGTTCCTCAAAGAAAGATAGGAAGACATTTGGATATTTCACCTTCAACAGTGCAAAACATCATTAAATGATTCAAGGAATCTGGAGGAATTTCAGTGCGAAAAGGACAAGAGTGCAAGCCCAAGCTGAACAACCGTGATCTCCGACACCTGAGGAGTAACTCTTCAAGAATCATCATTCATCTATAAACAGTATCACCACATAGACTCAGGACCACTTTGGCAAACCTTTGTCAAGTACCACAATACACAGTTACATCCACAAATACCAGTTAAAACTGCACTGTGCCAGAAGGAAGACAAGACCTATGTTAGCAGTCTCCAGAAGCGCCGTTAACTTCTCTGGGCTCTGAGGCATTTGGGATGGACCATCACACAGTGGATTGTGTGTACTGTGGTCAGATGAATCAGTATTTTAAGTATTTGTTCAGAGAAATTGACGCCGTGTGCTTCAGACCAAAAAAGAAGAGGATCATCCACACTGCTACTAGCAACAAGTCCAAAAGGGTTGTGTCAGTGCCCTTGGCAAAGGTAATTTGCACTTTTGTGATGGCACCATTCATTCATTTCTTTTCGGCTTCGCCCCTTTATTAATCTGGGGTCGCCGCAGCGGAATGAACCGCTAACATATCAAGCATGCGTTTTTCGCAGCGGATGCCAGTTCAGCTGCAACCCATCACAGGGAAATGTCCATACACACTCATTCACACACATATATACACTACGGCCAATTTAGCCTACCCAATTCACCTATAGCTCATGTCTTTGGACTGTGGGGGAAACCGGAGCACCTGGAGGAAACCTACGCAACCACGGGGAGAACATGCAAACTCCACACAGAAATGCCAACTGACCCACTGATTGTGCTACCCACTGAGTGACCGTGCTGCCCTGAAATGAAGATATTTATGCAAAATATTTCTTAAATGATCTTAGCATATCACTTCAGTCATGTCTTTACTTTGTTTTCCAGTTACATTTAGAATAGATTTGTATGATTTTATTTATTTGGATTAGAATAATTGTATAATAGTAATAATTATTATTATTAATTATTACTAGTATTAATACTCTTATTTATAATAACTATTTAATAAAAAATACTTATTTAAATAATATATTTATGATTTGGGGCGTGGTTTGGTTTGGGCGTGGCTTTTGACATGGGGCGAGGCAAAAAAAACCAAAAGTTGGCAGCCCTCAGGAGTCAACAAAAACTCAGATGAGACGAAAATCTTCAATTGAATTTACCTACAATATTAACTAATTTGTCTCACTAATAATAACAGTGCGAAATACTCTTCAATAACAAGAAATACTAGAAATTTAAAATATTCACTTCACTAAATGTTTAAGATTGTAGCAGCACCACCTACTGTTCAATAAGTTGCAGTAATTTATAAACTCGCGAACAGAATTACAATATAACAAACCGTATAAAAATAAACAAATATTATTTACTCAAAATGTGCTTTGTACATGAACGTGTGTCCTTTTTATGTAATATGTTATCTCCCTAATCTCTAAAACGTACATGCTGTTGTTACCATAGCATGCTCGACTATGTGTATATACTTATGTGCTACATTTTAATGAAGTATTAAAGTATTTTTTAGCTATTTTGCTTCCAAATTCTTGATTATTTTACTGCCTGTTATCATGACATTTTGTTTCTGCACATTACTTTTCTCATAACTAACTGTCATCTTCTCCTACTACTAAGTTGTTACTACTATTTCCTAAGTTAAATATCTCTGATAATGCATTGTGCATATGTTAAACAACTGCGAGGTATTGTTATTTTAATGTAAAAATAACTCTTTAAGCATACGCATATATCAAGTTCGTAGAGTTGTGACGTAAAATGAAACAGAACAACAGATTCGGCAGAAAGCAATCACGCTTGCAATGGACAAATTATTTTGATGTGTTCGAAAAAGCCAAAGAAAGGAAATAACTCAGTGTTAACATATATTACAATTCAGCTTAAATAAACATATAGTTCAATCTATTTGAACATTTTTGAACCTTTATAGCAAATGCACATAGTCCTGCTTTCTGTGGAAAGTGCGTGTGCCACTGCAACGGCTGATATTTCTAGTGACTGATGGCGAGCAGGCGAGGCACTCAGGTTAGTTACGCGATGGCTGCTTACTGTATTATGTTATTCTTTTTAATACACTTCTTTTTCTGGCGGAATATAATCACTTATTCCGCATCGATATTGCACCGGAATACAAGCGACACCGTTTTAGTACAGATTTAAGGCGCCGGTGTCAAAACGGAGCTAGATTTTTAAGTCAGGCTTGTCTGTTTTCCCGTCCGACACAGGCCTAGCTGTAGCGAGCTAGCGGCAGGCGAAGCGGGCAAACCTCCTCCAGACCCGCGCTCCGTTCTGTGAGTTTCTCGCCACACTGTGTGGGAACATTTATTTTTAGTATCGGAAATTGGTGTAAATTCGTTTGCTAGAAGTTATTGGCACTTGAGCTGTACTCTGCTGTCACATCATTTTGAAGTTGAACTTTAGCTAGCTTCGCGCAGTGTGAGCGGCTAGCAGCTTCAGTGTTTATTATGTTAGCTTGTTGTTGTTGCTAGCCGATATGTCAGATACCGTAAACTAGGCTGCACCTTTAGTGTATTTTTGTTTATTACTCTGTAATAGACAACCGTAAGTCGTGTGCTTTATTTCCACGCATTATGCTGTTAATGTGACATTTTACTGTGAATAAGGCATCTTTGTCAGGCTCAGGTGTAAGTGGTTTTAGATCAGCCTGTCAGTTTGACACACAAAACATTAGTCAGCATCTCACACCAGCCTAAATAAAGACACTTTATGTTTTGTAAATATATACAGAGTGCCAGCATTTTATGTGTAATTTGTCTGGCTTTCCAAAAGGAGGTTTTCAACATTAAAGTGTGTTGCTCGTCTGCATGTGCACACTGTCAGGTTGTATGTCTGCTTGTATTAGTGAGCCATAAGTTAATTGTAATAAAAAAAGCTTTTCTCACTATGACTTCAATACGAGTCGCCGAGCATCTGCACAACATCTCAATCCTCTCTGTGTCTGCAGTGATAGCATGGATCCGGACAATGGGGCGGACTCTCAGCGAACTCTCAGTCTGCAATGGAAGAGCTATAAGCTAGTACAAGACCCTGCCCTCCGGCGGGTTACTCAGAAAATCTACAGATATGATGGGATTCACTTTAGTGTTCCGGTATGGACCTCCACTAAATCAACTCATGATTCAGCCTATAATGCTGTACATTTTGTGAAGTCTGCGTTCTGCTTGATTTTAGGATTCAGCATTTCCGCCTGTGGGGGACTTGCGTGATCCAAGACCCCGCAGAATCTGGTCTAGACACACAGAGCTGTCGCTGCCAGTGCCCAAATTTAAGGTATTCCTTTCTTTGCTTCTCATGCCATGTCTTTTCAGATCTATGTTTCTGTGTGATTTCTGTGTTTTAATATGTACAATGTCTTTTTTTCCTCACAGTTGGACGAGTATTACGTAGGCCCTATACCACTTAAAGAAGTGACGTTTGCAAGACTGAATGATAACATAAAGGAGCCATTCCTGGCAGAGATGTGCGCTAAGTTTGGTGAGGTTGAAGAAATGGAGATTTTGTTTCATCCCAAGACACGGAAGCACTTGGGCTTGGCCCGCGTTCTCTTCACCAGCACTAGAGGTGCCAAAGACACAGTCAAACACCTGCACAACACTTCTGTCATGGGAAACATTGTTCATGTCCAACTGGATATCAAAGGTGGGTTTTCCTTTGCAAAGGACTTTCATTAGTTATTAAAATTAAGTGCTTCATTAATGCAGTCCAGCTAGCTTGGAACCAGTGTGTGTGTGTGTGTGTGTGTGTGTTTGTGTGTGTTTTAATGATATTAACGCTTGTGTGCTGCTAAGGTACAAAAAAATTGGTCAAGCATGACAGCAAATGCACAGTGTTACAACAGATTTCTGTTAATTAAGTTGTTGTTTTGAACTTTCATTATATTATTCATATAAGGTATTCATTATACAATTATGATATTTTTGTATGATTCTATAATGACTAGACAGTAGGGCTGTGCAATTAATCACAATCACAAAAAAAATCATGATTTAAGCACATGCAATTTCTAAATCACGTGAAGCTGCAACTTGATCCATTAATTTATTTAGATTTTTGTTCACGTTCTTGTGCGCATGATTTTAATATGTTACCCAATCGGAGCTGACGCAGCACACCGGACAATTACAGCTAAGTTGAGCGGGAGAAAGATGTTAACCAATCTGTGCATGACAAAGTTGAGTGGGAGAACCGAGTAGGTGGTTTTGATTCACGTTAGTTTTTATTTATTGTTATAACTAGAATTGAGGTTAGTTAATCTTTCTTTTTTCATGTTGTCTGTTTTTAAGACAATTTATTACAGTTTTGTTTTTTTGTGTACAGTATGTGTTTATCTAGAAGTGAGGTTAGTTAATCTTTTATTTTTTGTTGTCTGTTTTAAAGATTAAACTTATTTATTAACCTTAATAACATGTTATTTCATCTTGAAATGTTTTATGCACTTCTTGTGCACTGAATACATTTAGAATGTGTGTGTGTGTATGTAGATTGTTTGCAAAATCGCAATATTCGTTCCAAAAATCGCAATATGATTATTTTGTCCATATTGCACAGTCCTAATAGACTGTTTAACAACTGATTTAACAGAAATCTTTTCTTTCATTTTTGACCAGTTTTGTAGCACCAAGTCAGTATTTAAAATGTTTTCTGATGGATCTGCCATTACAGTTTGAACAGTTTTGAAAATGTTGTTTATAATTGTATATCCTGTGACATTAAGCTGATCGGGTTTCAGTTGGTTTTTAATAAAATTGTAGAATATGTTAGAAGCTCTCTGGGATTTTTTTTTATATCAATAGCATGAGCATTATCATTACTTAAAGTATTGTAGCTGAATATAAATTGTCATCTGCATCTCTATTAGCAAAACAAATGCCAAATATTTATGTGACAATTGCTTGATTTTATCGTTTCTTGCAAATAAAGAATGAAATGGTATAGTGGAAAAGTGGGCTTGTCAAACATTGCGTGAAGTTTATATTGTTTGCATGCTTTTCTAGGCCAACAGAGGATGAAGTATTATGACTTGATAGTAAGCGGCTCATACACCCCTCAGACAGTGCCGACTGGAGGCAAAGCTCTCACAGAGAAATTTCAGCCCCCAGTTCCAACACAACCAGATACGGTGAGTACACATACAAACTTTAACTGCGCCACACTGAAAAGAATGCTTTGACTTCTGATAAGTGATGCCACTGTGTGAGGTTACCAGCCATAGTTTATCGGCATCTTTGAAGTGCAACACTTTCTTGGATTTGAGCATGAGTCTTCTTTATAATTCTACATGCTGCCTGTTATCGTAACCATGAATGAACCACAAAATGTCTGAAAGGCAAAGAGCCATCAAACCTTCCACAGTGCATTCTCGAGATTTTCCACATGCAGGGCAGATGAACACTGTTAGTGTCTTTAAATGATCGGAAAGATTGCTTTCTGTGGCTGCTGGCAATGAGACTCTTTGTTGGTCCTTTTTCGGATGTTTTGATTGTGAGAACCGATTTCCACAGTGTTTCATCATTATTATGCTCAGTAACCATGCTATATGTCTCCCTCACTTATCTGCTTTAGTTTTGGATTGTATCAAGATGTCAGCTATTTCTGTGACCAAGACTAAGGGATTTCATTGGTCAACCAAGATTATGTGACCAAGATTAAAAGATTTCTTTAGTCATACCAGTTTCATTGGATTTCAACCATTTGACAATTTCACACACACAACTCATTCATTTGATGTGTAGCAATTTGTATTTTCCCAAATATTTGTATGCAGACCAAAGTTCACTTCAGAATTCATCCATTTGGACACTCATTACGTATGTACATGTACACACTACCGGTCAAAAGTTTGGGGTCAGTAGGATTTTTAATTGTTTTAAAATAAGCCTCTCCTGCTCACCAAGGCTGCATTTATTTGATCAAAAATACAGTACAATTTCTGAAAAGTTATTGCACTATAAAACAATTTAACAGTTTTTTTTTTACGTTTATTAAATGCTGCCTTAAAGAACAGAATAATTTTCTTTAAAAATAAAAAAAAACATGGGAAAAAATGACCAAAAGTTGGAGAAAAAAACAAAAATGTGCAACAGTTTTATGTTTCACTGTATTTATGTTTTCATCTACTCTATTAGCTGTTATTTCTTTTCTTTGGTTAGTCGTCTGATATCCGGCGGAGGCTCTCCACAGACCAGATGGCAGCTCCTGCTGCTGCGACTCTGAACTCTGGCAGTACCACCCCCTGTTCTGTGGATACTGGGTTTGGAGATCAGCGCCTTGACACCCCTCCATCTTCAATGGGTGGACCCTATACACCAGGCTCCTCTGCTTCTTCACAGGGTGGGGGCACCCCGTATACTCCTCGCTCTGGAACTCCTTTCTCCCAGGACTCGGGCTACTCTGTTGCCAGGTTTGTTTGTGGATCGCATAAAACCTTGAATTAAATATTTACTTGGCTAAGTTTCTATAGCAGTTTAGAAATAATCTTCTAATTTTTCTTCAGGCATGGTGGCTATAGCAGCACTCAGAGTTTCCCTCAGCAGGATATGCTTCCATCTTCCTCCTGCTCCTCCTCAGCAGTCTCCTCGTCATCAGGGTTCAAGCCCCCTCGCTTTCATGATGACCTACATGCTCCACCTCCACAAGATGTGTTCCAAAGGGGTCGGACTGGATTTCCTCAATCTGCACCTTTTAGACCTAATGAACCTCCCTATCCGTATCCCAGTGCTGGAGGTTCAGGGATGCACATGCCCTTACATAAACCCATACCACCTCAATTTGAGCAACCCCCACTGTCAGACAGGGAGAGAGACCGAGACAGAGAAAGGGGACATCGTGATCGAGAGAGAGACTCTGGAGGAGGGCGCTATGGAGGTGGAATAAGCTCCAGACGCTCCTCCTACCCCTATCAACAAGAAACAAACTCCTCTTCCACTGCCAAATCCTACCATGCACACCACTCACATCATGCTGAGCGGCGGGAAGATAGGGACGGCAGGGGCTACAGGCGGGACAGTTCAGGCTCACGTTCAGGTGATCACAGTAGGCATCGGAACCACCATCACTCCCACAACCACCACAGTAGCGGAGGAGGATCGAGTCGACGAAGGAGCAGCAGAGACCGGGAGTGGGAGCGAGACAGAGATGGGGAATTCAACCCGTCTGATCCACGTTATGGGAGCCACTCGAACTCCAGCCACCACTCGTCCAATAGTCTCTCCCCTCCCTCTGCTACCTCCTCATTTGGAGGATTCTCCTCATCTAAAGACTTGTCCCCCTACGACACACCTTCCTCCTCTCGGCTGGAGCCCTCGTCGGCCTTCCGTCCCCAGCAAGGTGCAGGTGAGAGGGCTTTTGGGATGGGAGGAAGCATGGACAATGACTATCGTAGTCATTCACACCACACACCCCTGGCGCCTCCACCGCCTCCGCCTCCCCTTCCGCCAGCCTCCGTCATTGCAGCTGCTGTGGCTGAGACACTCAGCTCACTTGACTTCGGCCAGGACAGTCCCATCAGAGAAGAACAATGGACCAAACCCAAACGCCATCCCAGCACCCCACCCCTTCCACCTCGGACACCTCCAACCTCCTCGCCTCCCCACGCCTCCATCCCATCTTCATCTACCTCCCCGTCCTCAACTTCCCTGCCTCACCATCTTCCTTCTTCTACAGCATCCCTCTCTCCACCTCCTCCACAGCGTGACTCTTCTCCGGAGCCTGACTCCACCAACGAGAGTCTGCCGTTCATGCACCACAGCAGCAGCTTGGACTCACGTATAGAGATGTTGTTAAAGGAACAAAAGGCCAAGTTTTCCTTCCTTGCCTCAGATGATGAGGATGATGAGAAGGACGAGGTCAGAGAGAGAGGAAAATCCGATGAGAACAAAGATGGAGGAAACAAACTCAGAGAGGATGGTGGAGAAAGGGCCAGTCACAAGAGACAAGGAGACATGGAGGCAAGTCAACTGAGGAGGAGAGGAGAGAAAGATGGACGGCGCAGCAGGGGCAAAAGGCAAGTTAGTGGTGTAGGGGAAGGAAGGAAAACGCCGCCAGAGGTGGCGTCCTCCACTCCCACTGTACACAGTTTAGTGTCAGAGTCTCTTCAGGGCCAAATACCTCCACCTCAGGAAGAGCACACAACCTCTGACACACACAGGGCTCCACATACACCACCCACCTACAATGGTGAAGCACAGGTGAGTGTCCCATTCTATCTGTTATGCTCTTATTGTCCATCTTATTATTTAACATAATTAGTGCTTGAATATGCAAGCTCCTGGTGTCAGTCTTTATTGGCTCAAAACATATTTCATGGTGTTTATTGTTATGAACTGTTATTGATCATAATGAAGGTTTTCATACTTATTGTGTACCAAAACACACAGATTACACACTGTAATTTTTTTAATAGGAAAAAAGTTGTCAACCACATTATTTTCGTTTAGCTTGCTTGTTACTAAAATAAATTTTGCCTTGGCTCTTCCTTGCTCTATAATGGTGTTGGGTAGTGGCTCTTCCAGAATAACATACCATAAATATAACCCATATGTTGCCCTGGCTTACCGGATATCTTGTGAACTGGATTTATGTGTTTTTGTAACAATATTTTGTTCAAGTTTTAAATTATAAGCTCAAATCACAGTCTTCCAGTTGATGCTGAATGCATGTCTTCGAAAACTTCTTGGCTGACCTCTGACTCGACTTATGATGCATGATGTAGGAACACACATTCAACAGCCGCTCTAAGACAGTGATTTGAGTTTACAATTAGAACAATTGAAAAAACGAATTGTTCTGTTCCGTTAGACATATGTTATGTCTTGTGTATGGGGTGCAGTGCACATAATTTTATGACAGATTTATTTTGATTTTGGAAGAATTACTCAAGACTGTTAAACACCATGGAAGAGCATGGATAAAATTTAAAACCACTGACTGTGTTTGTCTGAAAGACGAAATTCAAATACAGAGGAGCAATAAATGATTGCATATTTTTTAATTGTGGTGAACTATCCACTTAAATGGGTAGCAGCTAATTAATGGCAGGTCTCGCACTAATCATGAATATCTAAATTTAAGGTAACTCTATTAATTTAACATTTTAAGATGCTGTGTGAGTGAGCAGTTCAAGTCTTCAGACTTTCTAAAGAGTCTATGGCAGTGCTGTTAATGATCCAATTGCTCCAAGAGGCGCTTTGTTCTTGAAGTCAAGAAAATAGCTGCATTAAATTCAAAGCACCAAGTAGCATTGACTGTATTATGATGTGGATCTCATATGTTTTTGTTTTTTGAGACTAAGATTTAACATGAGATTTGAGTTACCAGCTGATATTCAGAGTTGCCTAGCAATAAGCTGAGCAATGCTGAAAAACCTTTGAGTTTTTATGTTAATTTATTTGGTCACGCAGCCTTGGCATTCTCTCATGTTCTTCTTAAAGTCTAGACTTCTTTTTTATTGCATTTGTAATTATGCACTATCATTATAGGATTAGTTGCTTTAGATCTGGCACATGGTTTCTTATTGGCAATAAAACAAGTTCTGCTTCAAAATAAGTGTGGAAGGACACTGGTTGTCATTAAAAGGTCTGTGAATCCAAGACATTTAATTATAATTTACTTGCAAGACTTTAATTTTCAAAAAATAAATTAAATAGTTTTTATGAAATTTGCACATCTGCCTTCTTTTGAAATCCAAAGGGTTCATGAATTGTGGAAAAAGAAAGTCTACTTGAGCATAGTTATTGTTGTTTAAAAATATCTCAATTTGCATAATAATTCTGCAAGGTCTTATGGGTTTAAGATGGCCGAGTTTGAATTAAGGTGTTCATTATAGGTTTTCATTTATGTTAGAAATTCTTTAACTGTTGTTTCATGCCAATTGCTTTTACAAATGTTTTCATTTGTCATGTGCCATTGTGCAGTTTCTTGATACTGTTTCTCGGTTTCAGTGCACCACTAAATTTGATTCTAGCTGGAGAATGTCCCTTTCCTCCAAAGTGTGTTTAACTTGTAACCTTCACACTCTTGTCTTCAGCCATCCCCTCGCTCGTCTGGCGAAGATATGGAAATATCTGACGAAGATGACAACACCATCACCACAGCGACATCCCATCCCGCAGCCTCTTCATCCTCTTCACCAGCAACCTCCGCACAGTCTGCCCTCCCGTCCCAAACCACAGACCCCTCTGCAAGCCCTGTTCCTGACACCAGCCAGCACTTCAGCGCCACCATGCCACCTCCACCCATCCCGTCTTATCCTCCCCACCTCCCTCCACCACCCCTCCCCGGCTTTTCCCTGCAGCCTCCTCCGCCCCCTGGCATACCTCCTCCACTACCACACATGGAGCTGCACCCTGAGTACCCTCCTCCACTGCCCCACCACATGTATGACTACGCCAGCTCCATGGAGCTCATGAGCCAGTACTGTGGGGGAGCACCCATGTCATTCCAGATGCAGACACACATGCTTAGTCGTCTCCACCAGATGCGAATGGCCTCTTCCACCAGCACAGCAACACCACCTGCAGATGTCCCACCCGCTTCTGAATATCCTCCCTCATATCACCTCCATTCAATACCCCCTCCCCATGCACCGCCACACCACCCTCACCACCCATACATGGACCAAGATGGCAATGTTGCCAGCCATTATGATCAGGACCACCGCTACATCCCTCCTCCCTTACCATATGCATACCCAGACCCTCATGCAGCTCAGCTTCCACACCATCACGCCATCCCACCACCACACACCCCCTGGCCTCCTCACCTACTACCCCAGCAGTTTCCTTCCCACTATCCTCCTCCTGGCTTTGGCGCAGTGCCCGGCGTGGATGGAGAACTGTATGGAGCGGCAGGCGACCAGATGGCCATAATGGACCACAACCCCTGTGAGGCTGTAGTGCAGCAGGTTCTGGCAGCTTTGATCGAGGAGATGAAGAACATCATGCAGAGGGACCTGAACCGAAAGATGGTGGAGAATGTTGCTTTTGGTACCTTTGATGAGTGGTGGGACCGCAAGGAGCGGAAAGCTAAGGTAATGACTGAGATTTTCTCATGTTTCTTTTAAACAATCTTCAGTGTTTGTCAGTGGTGTCAAATTTTGCTTTCGTATGCTCAGCCTTTCCAGACAGCCATGCGAGGAGTTGCGGTGGTGCGTGAGGAGGAGAAGAAGGAGGAGAAGACGACAAGCAACCGACCTCGAGAGCCACTCATGTCTCTGGTAGACTGGGCCAAGAGCGGAGGCATGGAGGGTTTCTCCCTGCGGGGGGCATTACGCTTGCCTTCTTTCAAGGTGCCTGATTTTATTTCCCAACTCCTAAACATTGAACATTTACCCTGATCATAAATCCAGTCGCTTTTTCTACTGAAGAGTCTTAAAGCACTATATAATTACAGAAATATTGTTATAGAGGTATATTGCAAAAACTGTACTAACATGCCTACACTTTGTTGTTTGTATGTCTTATATATTTCTAGTTATAAGGCAGAACTGTAATTAACTCTTTCTTTCATTCTAAACATTTGTAGTTCATTCCTGCTTGCCTACAGATTGTATTTTTTCCACTATCTTACTGTATATTTTATCAGCAGTTATTTTAGAAAAAACATAGCTGTTGTTTACCTGAATGTTTTTTTAAACTGCCATTTTGTTAGTACCTTCTTTAGGATGGATACTGTGCACATTTTTTTATATTTACAAATCTAGCAGACACTTATATAAGCGACTTACAAGTGAGGAGGCACAATCCAATACAAATCCACATTCAAACAAAACCAAATACCTTGTCAGTTTTCTAGGGGTAGTCAATGAAATACTTTTTAAATCATTAATTTTGGACATACTAATTTATAAGTGAAATTGTGATATTATATATATATATATATATATATATATATATTTATTTATTTATTTTTTATTATTATTATTATTTTTTTTAAAGAATAATTGTTCAGTGCATGAATTTACAAAATTCTCTCCTTTTTATTTGAAAATACTACACCCTGTTGCATGCATGCACTGTGAAGGCTGATTTATACTTCTGTGTCAAGTGCACACGTGGGCTCTGGTGCAGCCTTCGTGTGGTCACATAGCCCTCGCCGTGGCTGACACCAACTCTGATGCGCACCTCTCACATTTAACTACACATTGCAACGATGCGCAGCACAAGCTCTTTGATTGGCCTGATTGGTAGCTGTGACCAGCGTGGGCAGTGCTGAGTGCCATGTAAACCCGTTGGAGCGTGTGTTTAAAAGTGTCGAGTCGCTCTAGATGGAAACCGTTGTTTTGTGTTTACCTTATGATTAATGTTGTTGCATGTCCGCCAGCTCCTGCCTCTGAGTGAGCGTGTTTGAGCTATTTGTATATTTATGGTAGGGTTCAGAAAAAACAAAACAGCCGCAACTGGAACATAAAAACCTACTGCCAGCTAGCGTTTTCAGAAGTGTTATTGCAGAGCAACACAAGCAGCACACCGAAGTATAAATGCACGACTGCACAAGGCAGGCGCCGTGGGTCACGCCGATCACTCGATGCAGAAGTATAAACCAGCTATAAGAGATAAGGATGTTGGCCATGGGAATTCTTTTTTTTTTTTTTTTTTTTTTTTTTGGTATCCTAATCGTGCAATTCTGTTTTCCAAGTCTCAGTTGTAACAAGCAGATGTCTATTGTTACTAAAATTGCATGATCCTGTCACGCTTCATAACTATATGATTACTAACGAGGAATGTGTTCTCCAGGTGAAGAGGAAGGAGCCTCAGGAGCTTGTGGAGGGTGATGAGCTGAAGAGAGCCAGACCTTCTACTCCACCAGATGAAGAAGATGAGGGTATGTCTTCACATGAGCTGGATTAATCATCTCCCATTGCATTCCATCAGGTTTTCTTTTTTAAGGTTACATAATTGTACATCTGTAACCTCGTCTTTTTCTCTTTCACAGACTCTTATCAGGGTAAATCTGCCGACGCTGCTGCCGGAAGAACAGAGGAGCGGCGTGTGGCAGACAGAGGAGCAGCCAGGAGGAGGAGCAGAGCCAAGGCACGCAAGCCATACGACCTGGACAGCGAAGGAGAAGAGACATCAGATGGGTCCTCCTCTGAGAAGGTTGGTTTGTTTGCCATTATGCCTGTCCTTTTTGTGTATCTGAGTAGTGGGCACGGGCTGGTTTGGAGTACTCCAAGAGAGTGCTTTGACTACAGAATTCCAAAGGCTTGTTGTTTTACTGTTACAATACACTATTTTGTTAGCTTGTTGTTTTACTGTTACAATACCATGTTACGAACACTATTTAGGAACATTTACATTTTAATCAAATGTAAGATAACACTGTATATTTTTCATTGTTAAAATAATACTGTACAATTAATCTTCAAGCTACAAATGTTTAATTTATTATGCCCAAATGTCAAAACAAATGCAAATAATAAAGTTTGCCTCTAAGGTTAACATTTGAAATGATTCTACTATTTTCTGAACTGTAATGTCTGGTCAACTATAATCCTGAATCTACATTGCAGATTCTGCGATGTGACTATTAAAGATTCATTTATTGTGTTATCGATGCTGAAACGATTTCCTCAGCCATAGTATTTATTCATGATTATGTATGATAACTGGGGAACAAAATAAAACAACTTTAAATATTTATTTTTGTTGTTTATTCTTTTTTAATTATATTATTATTATTATTATATTATTTTATTGTAATTTTATCTTTTTAATTTTTTTTAGCTTGTCTAGCATTTTTTTATTTAATGTAATATACAACTTTTCCATCTAATATTGTATTAAATTTTCTGGTTAATTTGATTGAATGAAAACCATTTGGATTAGATTTAGTTAATATCATTTGAATTGTTCATAAATAATGTGGCCATGGTGGCTCAGTGGTTAGCACAATCGCTTCACAGCAAGAAGGTTGCTGGTTTGAGCCTCGGCTGGGTCAGTTGGCATTTCTGTGTGGAGTTTGCTTGTTCTCTCCATGTTGCCGTGGGTTTCCTCCGGGTGCTCCAGTTTCCCCCAAAGATATGCGTTACAGGTGAATTGGGTAAGCTAAATTGTCCATAGTGTATGTGCTTGAATGAGAGTGTATGAATGTTTCCCAGTGATTGGTTGCAGCTGGAAGGGCATCCGCTGCGTAAAACAAATGCTGGATAAGTTGGGGGTTCATTCAACCTTAATTTGAATAATCCATCTAATGAAAATTGTAAAGAAGTTAAGCCTATTGTCACTGTTTCGTAGAAAAATCATGAATTGCAGTTTAGCAGCAATCAGAACTCAATATAATACATTAAAATTTAAATATATGAATAAGAACTCATCAAGACTGTAGCCACAACACAAGGTAAATAAATAAATCTGTCCAATAAAAGAAATGTAACTTGGTGCCATTCACATGAATGTAAATTGGATATACTGTAGTGGGGAATTAGATGACATCCATTATAGTAAGTAATAATATATATGTATATTATATATTATTGCTGGTATATATATATATATACCAGCACTGCAGTGACAGTTATTAAAAAGCTTTATGATATTTTTTTACTATATGTTCTTGGTTGTCGTTTCATTATATAATGGCTAGATGGCAGCATTTCTCTTTCAGTTGCTGTGGAGTATTGATGTGCAGCACTTCTCTTTCAGTTGCATATAGCTCACAGCAGATGAGTCTATACATGTTTTTTTACATTGTTGTGACTGGTGACTTGTTTTTTTAGGAGGATGAAGACAGTGACAAAGTGGATGAGTCAGAAGGTATGTTTTGATTTTCAAACTGCTCGTTATTTTAGTCCACTGCCCGTTTCTATGCACATCTTATTTTAGTTTTTATCTTTATCTGTTTATCATTTATATGCTTGTTTTGGTTTCTAACTGATTTTTTTGTGTTGCTCATGTCTTTCAGATGACGCCCTTAGTGCAGACAGTGATGACGAGAGTGTTTCTTCCTCCTCTTCTGAGAGCTCTTCATCCTCCTCAGCATCGTCCTCTTCATCTGATGAGGAAGATGAAGAGGAAGGTGAGCAGGCTGCAGAGAGCGAGTCTTTGGACACAATGGATGAGTCAACGATGGACAGTGTGGCAGCGGTAGACACAGAAAAGGAAGAAAGGTGAGACTTGATACCATGAAAAAAGTTTTGTCAATGAACGGATTCATTAAAGTTGAATCATTTCCGGTTTGTTTTACAGGGACAAAGCAAGTTTAGACCAATCATCAGTGACCACTCCAGAGGACAAACAAGGTCAGTGTCACAAAAAAAAAACAAGTTTAGTATTTTTTTCAACCTCATGTTGTCTCATACCTGTAACTATTTTTCCTTTGAGGAAAACAAATGAGTTTATGAAGTGATGGCAACAGTTTTCTTTTTTTATTGACTTTGTATTTTGACCGTACAAAGAAAGTCAATGGAAACAGAAATCAATTTCTGCCGGTTGCCAGTTTTCTGTAAAATATCACCACTTGCAGCAAAAAGTTATACTGAAGTTGAGTGACATGAGGGGGAGGTAGCGATTGCACTTTTTTTTACTTAATATCAAAAGCGTTAGTTTTTTTGTGTTAATTTGATCAATTTTTGACTTCCAGAGGAAGAGAAATCTGCTACAGCTGTGCCTCCAACTTCTCCGTACCCCCGTCCCTCTTCCCCCATTCTCCTCCTTCCCCCTCTCAAGAAACGGCGCAAGACAGTTTCTTTCTCAATGGAAGAAAGCGAGGTCAAGCCTTCCGTTCAGTCATCGTCTGCTTCCTCTCCATCTCCCTCTCCTGTTTCACAAGCTTCAGACGTTCCTCCATCCGTGTCTCCTGTAAGCACACCCACACCAGCTGCTCCTTCTGCCTCCTCCAAGCCCGTCCCGATGCTCCTTCCGTTTGCCTCTCGTCCCAGTGAAAGCAGTGCCCTGACCTCCCCTGCTTCCCCTTCAGCCATTCTTACCGTCCCTCCACCTGTGCGTTCCCTGCGGCCTGATGAGCCCAAAAAGAGTCCAGGTCCTCCTCCATCCCCACAAACACCCCCTCCCAAAAACTCCTCCAAACGTGGCAAAGACTCCCCCCGAACACCTCCTGCACCTGTCTGCCTCACGGTCCAAAATCTCCCTCTCGACCATGCCTCCTTGGTCAAAATGGCCTACGAGGATCCCGTCCCATTGCCAACAACACAAAAGGGTCGTGCACGTGGTCGCTCTCGAACACTCAGCCAATCGCCTTCAGCTTCTCATCTTCATCCTGCTCTGGAGGAAGAGGAGGAGGATGAAGAGGAGCTGGAGCAGCGGTTGAAACTCAGGGAACAGCTAGGCGTGTCCAGCCTGCTGCAGCTCGCCTCTGCCCCCAAACCTGACCTGTCTGTTCTGGCCGATGTGGCGCTCAAGATGGACCCGGAGGCCGATATCGACTCGGAAGAAACTGAGACATCCGATGAGGCAGAGGAGCACAAGCTGGAGGAAGAAGAGGGAGACTTCTTTGCCCCGCACCCACGCCAACCACTCCTGGATCCAGAGGGTCTGTTCGTCATGCAGGAGCACAACTATTCTAAAACTCCTGCACCTCCACACCTTACTTCTCCACAGAAGAGGACAAAACAAGACTCCACTGTCCTGCTTCCTGCAGATCTCAATCAGCACGGGGTTCAGGAAGCTCCTGAAGAGGTCATCGGAGAAGCTCTTGCTGCCAGGGCAGAGGCTCCTGAGCTATACGGGGATCTGAACCTGCTTTGTGATGGGAGGGACACAGCAGAAACACAGACCAAGACCCTTAGCTCACCATACAAGAGGACCGCCTCGATCAGCAAAGATATGGAAATGGAGGAGAGGGGGAAAGGTAAAAACAAGAAGAGGAGTAGGAAGGACAAGGAGAATGAGGAACTACAGACTTCAAAGAAACAGAAAGAGAAGCAGGTCAAGAAACAGAAGAAACGGAAGTTAGAGGTTTGTGCTTCTGTCATTTTTCTTAGTATAGACAGTGCTTCCCATACAAAGACTTGACTTGGCTGGGCTGCCCAGGTATGTTAAAGGCCACCCAAGTATTTTTGGCAACACTTTTTTTTTTATGCTATTATTATCATCCTTTTACACTTTTTATATATCTGCTCAAGACAACCAAATATCTGGGATCAATTAACTAGTAGAAAGTTGTCTCTCGTTTAGCCGTTCCGTAGGCTACTGCTGGTTCTCAGAGCTTGAGAACTGTTAACACTCTCAGACAGTCGCATGCTCTGTAGACCCACAGAGACATGCCGTTTTGGCACTTTGGCATCCGGTGGTGTTTCTAAATCTCCTAATATGCAGTATTTAGCTTTCGCTTTCGAAAGTTGTCATTAATCATATGCGTTTTATATTACCTTTTTTATTTAACCTTACTTTCGCTTGGCTTTGCAGCTAGCTCTGCACGCACAGCCGTGACAGCGAGAGAAACATTAAAAAATTAATTCTTTAAAGATGCAGTATGTAAGTTTGACACCCAGTGGTTGATCTAGATATTGCACTCCTGGATCAAAACAAACAGAAATGCAGGTTGCCAGATTGAGTACAGGAGCGAGTGATTTAAACTGTTCAAAATAAAAGCAACGGCACCCGATAGAAGGAATATTCTCCATATTAAAAGGAGTTTTTTTTCTAACCAACACCTCAAATTGATATATTAGAAACAGCTTCTATTACTTACAGCTGAACAACAAAAAACTATGACAATGATCACCTCAGGTAAACCTCATTTGCTTTATTTAGTGTTAAATGTTAACAATGTAAGTTTGAAATCATGTAAAAATGGCAATTTATTGGCATATACTGAAAGCAGCAACAGATAGTTCACCTCAGACCTTGAAATTGAACTGTAGAACTAAACACGATTCAGCATCTACATTTACAGTAATAATGTTAATATGTATTAAATAGATTATAAATATTACCATTTCGTGAGTGAGTGCATAATCTGTCCTTATGAATGGCTGTGTTTAAATATCTGTTGTGTTTCGTCAGGTGCAAACAGCCAAGTTGCTTATCACTGTGTATCTCATTATGAAGCATGTTGTTAGGACAAGCGGTTACAGTGTAACCTGCTCACCTAATGTTTGCGTTCGTAATATTTATATTATTTGCTAATTAATACCTCATGTGGAACTGAATCGGTCTCGTTTTGGAGTTCATATGATACTGTCCACCAGAGGTCGCATTTCGGTCATGGCCGCATGCTTTCAGTGCCTTTCTGAGTGAATGAATGAAATACGCTGTTTTCCACTAAGACAACCTGGAGTGCTGAAATATTAGCTAAAGTGGCATTGAGCGGGTTAAAAGAACATAAACAAAGAGAGCGTTCCGGCATGAAAAACACATTTTCAAAGCAGAATATCTGACTTCAGCATTGTTTTTCAGATAAGGAAGTTCACTTGGCATGTTTCTTCAATATCTGCACACATATTATGGTATTTTTATGCTTTAGAAGAGTCAAAAACTTACATACAGTACCTTTAATAAATGTCTCCGAAAAACTTTACTAAAGATGAAATTACATCTAAACTGGCTGCAAAATTTTGTACACCATTATAAATGGTTAATGAACTAAGTTGTCTTTTTCCTCATTTATTTCTCGTTTGCTGTATAGTTTTTATTAATATAATGATATTAATATATAAAATAGCCTATTTTATACATATCTAAAATGCTTTGGCATTTCTGTACAAAATGCCATGCCAATAAAGCAACCTTAACTTGAGAGAGAGAGAGAATAAATTAACAATACAAATTAAACAATTAAAGAGTTAAATATTGTTTTTTTTGTCACATGTAGTTGACCATTTATGTGCTGTTGGTAAAAGGTGTCTTGATCTTGAGAATTGACCTTCTGATTGTCATATATATTGTATTACCTTCTTAAAGATATTAAATAGCTTCAAAATCTAGCTACAAGCGGTCTCCCAATTGGGGATTCTTGTATAAGGAACATTACAACATCCCGCATAGTTTGCAAAAAAAAAAACGTTCAGTGGTTTTAGTTGACCGCCTCTTCACACTACTAATTTCACCATGCTGGTATGTTTCAGACTGTTGCGATGTAACAGTTTTTCCCAATAAACCCACAGAAATTTTGCTGTTTTTCTTAGTTCTGCATTGTGGGGTAAAACTAAGTTTGCCAAAATAGTGTCAAAATACTCCCATTTTGGTCGTTGTGTGCATGTAGTCTGTTTTCTAACATCTTAATTACATACTGTGCTGTCAGGAATTTGAAGAAGATGTGGATGTGGAGCAGTTGGAGTCTGGTGAGCTTTCCAGCTCCACCTCTGACTCGGGAGACTCTGACTTTGGTCTGGAGCGATCACTGGAGTTTGAAAAAGAAGAGGTTAGAAAAAGCGAACGCCTTTTCCTACAAGAAGCTGGCCTGACTCCCTCGACTCAGCGGCGACCCAAACACACGCCTGAATCTCTACCCATACCCCATCCCTCTTATAAGAACCGCAGTGAGTTTGAACAAATGACCATCCTGTATGACATCTGGAACTCTGGCCTGGACCAGGAAGATATGAGACTCTTGAAGAGCACCTATGAGAAATTGCTGCAGGATGATCATGGCACCGACTGGCTCAATGACACACACTGGGTCCCTCATACTAATATCCTTTCCACTGCTTAAAAACAAAAATGCAAACCACATCAGATGCTTTTAGTGCCCATACATGAGCCAACAGTCATTGTTAATTAGTGATAATGGCTAAAAGTCAAGACATATTGCTGTCACGGTTGATTTTTTTTCAAGGTTTGTTCCTTAACCTCTGTTCTGCACTCACCAACATCCCGAACCCCCGGCGGAAGAAGAAGACACCAGATGGGCAACTCAGAGAGCACGTGACTGGCTGTGCCCGCAGTGAAGGCTACTACGCCATCAGCCGCAAGGAAAAGGACGTCTACCTTGAGCTTGACCAGCCAGTAACATTGCGAGAAATTGGGGACTACGATACTGCAGTAGGTTCAGTTTTTTTTGTTCTTTTCTCAGCTCAAATATACATTAAAGTCGTTAATGAAGTCCGTTTACACCAAGCACAATAACTATAAAGATAACAATAAAGACATCATCCTAAAAATCAAACCACAGCTATAACGATAAAGATTTAGAGAAGTGATGTTGCTGGGATCACTTTCATAATGGTTTATTATCTCAGCTAATAATTGCCAGTTTCCACTGAGTGGTACAGTACAGAATGGGTTTGTACGCTTTTATGAAAACAAAGGAGTATCCTGAATAAACAAAGAAGCAAATGATTCTTTCAGCAATCTAAAACATAAACAAACTGTCATGTTTAATTTATAGTATCGCCTTTTGGACTATATGAACTTGGAATGACGGAATTACTTTTTAAGAAGATGTTAACGTTACATCTGCTGGTGATAAATAAAGATGAGAGGTTTTTACTGACTGTATATGTTTGGTATTGTTTTTTAACCCTAATAAGGATTACATGTATGTTTTGGGTATTTTTATTTTATTTTTTTTTTATCTGTTACTGGTAACATTTCAGAGTAGTGATGCACGGATAGCGGTTACATCCACGGGCACTGCAGATAATCCGTGGGTCGGGTGGGTCTGGTAATAAAAAAAATGCATTATGATTAATTGTGGGTGGGTCGCGGGTGGATGAGATGAATTATTAATGATTTTTGTTTTGTATTTTTAAAACACATTCTGTAAAATACGATGTTTTAATACATTTTTTATCGGGCAAATGGGCTATAATTTACAGGCGTGGTGGAGGTCCATTTGTTAAAGCAGAAATGGAGGCAAAGCCCATCCGAGAGAGAACTTAAAAAGGTAGAATTAAAAACAAAAGGAGGGAAAGAAAAGTGCCGTGTGAGAGCATTTTAGTAAATCAAAAGACCAGTCAAGTCAAAGTCAGACAAGCACTTTAACTTCTTACGTTTGTCAGGAGATAAATCAATAGAACTGGAAGTCTAGTCTCATGGATGCATGTGTAGACCTGTGCTGCCTTGATGTACAGTGTGCCCCTTTCATGTTGTCTCTGGCAAGGGATGAGCAGCCTAGCTGATTGACTCTGCTGTTAATAACTAACGATACACACTTATACACACATCATGCTTAAAATAAAGAATTAGAATTATTAAAGTGGCGATCGGTGTGGATATATGTATCAGATAAAATTATATGTGCGGGTGGGTGGATGATTAGTATGAAGCCGTGGATTCGGGTGATCCGCGCATCTCTGTTTCAGATACTGTAAGTCCCTGTATGTGTTCACAAATGTTTTTGTTTATTTTTTATTCAATATAATCACAGACATTGTTTTGCATTATCGTTGATCTACAGCTACAATCAAATCCTGTTCATAGAAAAGTTAGTATTTAACATTTATGTATACCCAAGTATTTATGTATATAAAGCATTTGTTCTGTGAAAAGTGCTTCTCATACGATGTCACGTCGACTGCAAGTTTCTGTCGAACACCACACCTACCAAAAGGGTACCATTGGTACCATTTGGCAGTGGACATCCAAGCCTGATAAAGGTGACATACCGAACTATACAGTATCGGACTATACCATTCAGTGGAAACGAGACTTAAATGATAAAACACTGACCGCCAGTCAGAATCAGTTGAAATAAAAAGGTTACAGGCATTTTAAAGCTACAGGCGCCATTGTGCAGAATCACAGCTTGATGATAATCTCTTTTGTTCAAAGATTGCTTAAAGATAATGACTCTCTAGAAAACAATGGGTTTCCATGGGAAAGAATGATAAAATTATATGGAAGTTATTCAAGCCAGGCCAGCAAATTTAAGTATAAAAAAAAGCTACCTCAAGTGTGCAGTGTTCGTTTTAGCGTCTTTGTGTTGAATCCTTTGAATATGTTGGGGAAAATAGTTTTTGATTCAACTACACCAGGGGTGGCCAACCCTGTTCCTGGAGAGCCACCCTCCTGCAGATTTCAGTTGCAACCCATATCAAACACACCTGCCTGTAATTATCAAGTGCTGTTCAGGTCCTAATTAATTGGTTCAGGTGTGTTTGATCAGGGTTGCAACTGAAATCTGCAGGAGGGTGGCTCTCCAGGAACTGGGTTGGCCACCCCTGAACTACACTCACCACGATTGCTCATTTAATTTGATTAGATTTATATATTGTAAATAAAGATTCACCTGTCAGATGCACTAGACGCACACTGAGGACATCTGCTGCTTACAGCTGGGTAATGCCAAATGAAAAGCAGTACCTAAAATAAAACTGTGCAGATTTGTATCATTCGTAAGTGTGGGTGCACAGATAGTTATTGTTGTAGTTATCATGCTTAGTGTGAACAGGCCTTTATTCAGGTTTAATTTTATTGACAAGACTTGTCAGATCTATGTATTGTAGTTGTGCTACTTAAACATTTTTGACTGGGGATTAATTGGTGTTAAGTGACTCATCACAGTTTGGGTCAGTAGTTTGATTCCATCTGATCTGACGTCTTTCTCACAGGGCTCAAATCGTGTGCTGTCTGAAAGGCGCTCAGAGCAGCGGCGTCTCCTCAGTGCTATCGGCACCCCAGCAGTGATGGACTCGGACCTTTTGAAACTGAACCAGCTCAAGGTAAGACTCTTCAGTTTGTTGACACAGCCTTGGCCTTCATGTTATCAACACTTTGATTGCAGTGACCTCACCTATCCTTCAGTTTCAAGAGCTCGCTTCAGATTTATTCAGTGCTGTAGTTCCTTGATTTGTTTTGTTTAAAATTTGATTACATCATGCCAGCAGGGTTGTTGGCATCTGTGGGTACATTCACCGGCAGGTCTTTGCGCTCTTTTTAGAGTAATTTATACCCTACACACAGTGGTTTATGGTTTGTGACTCCTGTGTCGTTGACCCTGCCTGGCTGAGCTTATCGGTGGTTATGGGTGTGTGCTGTAGTGCTGCGCTTTAACTGTTTGAGATTGAGTTCACATGTTCAAAGTTAAAAGACGTTCCTTCAAAAGCAGTTCTTATCTTAGAGCCGCCTTAAAGGGGGAGTTCATCCAAAATTGGAAATTCTTTCATTTACTCACCTTCACTTATAAGTTTCTGTCTTCTGTTAAACACAAATGTAAATATTTAGAAAAGTGCTTGACTTCAATCATTTATATATATATTTTCTACAATCAGCTTTCAACATATTTCTAAATAGCTTATTTTGTGTTCAACAAAAAAACTTTAAAAGTTCAGAGCTTAAGGGTGAGTAAATAGTGTACATTTTTGGCTGAACGATCCCTTTGATAGCACGCATTTTTTAGGAAGAATGGATGAATTCACTCCATATGTTTAGAATAGGTGGACGTGTGTTTAGGTGATTTGTTATACAGCGGATGTGGTGGTTTGTCACACAAAGACTAACTTGTGGGTCTTTTTGTTGCTATGTTTTGTTGTAAAGCAAGATTTGAATCAGTGAGCTAAATGTATCTGATTTCCACTGTAAAACAGCCATTTACTAGTATATTTATCACAGCTCTGTGCGATTGAAGTGGTTACTAGGAGGAGATGTTTAAATAGTTTGTTTCAAGAAAAGATTGTGTAGAACCTTGTTGAGTTGGATAGGAATCATCTGCTGTGATGTTTAGTGTGCTGCTAATCAGTGTTCATTCTGTAGTCATATAAAGGGGTCACGAACTGCCTTGATTTTGGTATTTTGTAGTTCACTTGTAATGTTATCAAGATGTTTGCATCAAAACGATTTAGAAGTAATGGGTTATTTTTCTGTGTTGTTTAGACTCCCAGCAGTAGAATACTGTTGTGTGTGGTATGGTGGATTGTAGACCAAACAAAAAGAAAGATTTAGGATAAGAACACAATTACTGAGTATATTTCAAATCATCTGTAATAATAGACGAAGCATTAGTGAACACTCATTTCAGCATCAATATCGCATTGTGCGCATCCGCAGTGATATGCAATGTTAATTCTGCATTATAGTTGACCAGGAGTTACAGAATTGTACTTAATCACTTTTATTTATATGGAATTTATCTGATTTATGCAAAAAACTTTTTTTTGTCTTGTTTCTAGTCCAAATATCTACATTTCAAAGCAAAAGCAAGATTATTTCACTAACCCCATTGGCAGATCATTTTGCTAGTTTTAAGGAAAAACACTTAATTTTGACGATGACAACTAAACAATATTTTACTTGCTCTAAGAATGTTTTGATGTTTGGAGTAGAAACGAGACAAAGTAAGAGAAACATTTTTTCAACTTCTGAATACTGCAAGACTCCCCAGAAAACTTTCAAATAGAGCTATTCAAACTATCTTGTGAAACTGTTTTCATATTGTAATATTTATCGCAGAAAAATAAAATATTTGTTTTTGCTATATGTTTCTTACTTGTGAGTAGCAAAAGTCTTTTACTTTTTCAGTCTTTCTGAAAATCCTGCATCGAGTTGTGCTTTGTTTATAAATGAATCTGCAATAAGATGAAGGATAAGTTTCTTATTAATGTGGCCTGATAGTCTATTTAAATTACATTTCCAATGTTGGGATCATGAATGGCTTGTTGCCTTCAGAGCATCTATTATTGTTTTAAAAATACGTTTTCATTTTGAAATGACACATTTTATTCTGCAAGTTTGTTAAACCGATCAAATTTGGCTTTTCATTGTCAACTCTGAAAACTGGGCCGACAGTTTCAGCTTACTAGAACTTGTATGTTAAGTTGCTTAGAAATAAAGATGAATTGAACTGAAAAAAATGTAATTAAAAAAAAAAAAAACATTGAATGAAATATGCTAAATAAAATTACATTTTTAAATGTATTAGTAATTTGATATGGCAATTACATTTTATTTAAATAATAATTTCATTTCATTTTACTGTATTAATTCCAATAATATGTCAAGTTCTTACTGTATTTTTACAGATAAAAAATGCAGTTTCCTTGAGCATGTAACATGATATTATGCTCAAGGCAGCTGCATTTTGTTATTGCGGATAATAAAACGTAATGCATGCATCTGTTTCTTTTACAGTTTTTGTTCAAGAGTTTAAAGTAGGCTCATTTTGGTTCAGTTAGTCTGCATATAGACAAATTCCAGTTAATGTTTAGGAAATGCTCCTTGTGATCGTAAACATGGTCAGCCCTGTAAATATTTACATGGTCCTTGTTTATAAAACATGTTTGTAATGCATCTGCCTGCAGTTCCGCAAGAAGAAGTTGAGGTTTGGCCGCAGCCGTATCCACGAATGGGGCTTGTTTGCTATGGAGCCCATCGCCGCCGATGAGATGGTCATTGAATATGTGGGACAGAGCATTAGACAGGTGAGCATTCCAGCAGATGTGTAACTAAGCGACATTAAATCATATGTTCTAAGACGTTAGTTAGTTCCTCATGAATAACACATGCTTGTTGATCAGCGCATCAGTGCTAATGGATTGTGTTTTTGTTGCACCATGTGTAGATGGTGGCTGATAATCGGGAGAAGCGATATGCCCAGGAAGGCATCGGGAGCAGTTATCTATTCCGTGTCGACCATGACACTATTATCGATGCCACGAAGTGTGGTAACTTGGCTCGGTTTATTAACCACTGCTGCACAGTAAGTACCCTCCTAATGACACTCAGATATCTCTAAAACCACATGACTGGCGTGATAAACATATTGCTGACCCTCCCAGTGCGAATAGCTCTTATGTTAAATAATATTTATATAAACTCAGTATCAGGATTGCATTAGACTGAAGGTATCAAAATTAAAAGAAAGTGAGTACTCTACGTTTTTAAATGATATCATTCAAATTTATACCTTGTATGGTTTTGAAGATATGCCTATTTGAATTATGGTTGTCAGCCCTCTTTTTCCAATTGAAAATCATAAGAATTTTTAATTAATTAATTTATTTATTTTTATGCTGATATCCTATAAAATCCATTGCATGTAAAGGCATAAACTACTTATTTTACACCTTAATTTGTACATTTTTATATATACAAATGCCATTAATCCAGGCTGAAGCTCTAATTATTCTTATGTAATTATTTGAATAAATATTTAAAAACTTTTACAAAGATTTACTAAAATCAGAAAGATTGAACAGAGGTGCTACTTTTTTTTTTAAAAGTGTTAAATAATTCTTAACAGAGATTCCAACAGTTAAATATTGGGTTAAAATAAATCTCGTATTCGTTGAGAGAGGCCATAGACAGACAACACAGCTATCCATCGTTAATTTTACAACCTTTTCAGCAAAAGGCCTGTGTTTTGGCTAACTCATCTCAATCCATGGTAACACACTGCAATCCATGGTTCACACACACTGCTTCAAAGCTACACATGACTTTATTAACTTCCTCAACATCAGTCACGGATTGTTTTCATATATGTATAACTGTATATCACATTCCATTTATCCTGGCCATTTCACACTGGATTATACTGGGACATCTGTTGAGTTCTCTTATGAAATGAAATGACTGTAAATTTCAGCTGGTCTTTCAGATATTGGAAGTAATTGTCCACTTGTCATTTCTGCTGCCCTGCAGCTGCAGGATTAACTGATTTAGTGTTTGCATAACAGTGGGTCTGTCTTCACATAGTTTCTGAAAGCCATAAAATCCTTGTATTGTTTCTGCTGCATCTGTGAGTGGAATTTGTATTGGCACCAGTGACAATCCCCTCCAGCTACTAAAGATGAGCTCATGGAATGTAAACATACCCCATAGAGCTGTGCAGGACAGAAATGAAACGTTCAACATTTCCCAGATCTCCTATAGAAGGGGAACATAATAAAAAAATCTGTTCTTCTTAGTCACAACTTGTTGTTCTCTCTTATAGCCTAACTGCTACGCCAAAGTGATCACCATCGAGTCCCAGAAGAAGATCGTGATATACTCCAAGCAGCCTATCGGTGTAAACGAGGAGATCACGTACGATTACAAGTTCCCCATTGAAGAGAACAAAATCCCTTGTCTATGTGGCACGGAGAGCTGCAGAGGAACCCTCAACTAAAAGTGTCCTACTTCTGATACATGACTGGCCAATCAACTGTCCTGGCCCACAAGCTACTTTTCTCAGAGCGCACAACAATGTAGGTAGTGTGTGTGTGATAGGGCTTCTGTACAGAAACTGATGTGTAGCCCAGAGTCAATGGGACCTCAGCACTGCCGCAACACCTCGACTCCCACCTATAGTTTTTTATTTTTTGTCCTCCAGACCAGGCCCTTATCTAATTTTGTTGCAGCTGTGTGTTGTTTTTGACACGCTCTATGCTTTGAACCGCAGCTGTTCACCAACCAAACACACACACATTCTTCTCATTTGTGCACAACAACCACCTTAAAGTGCTGGGCCTTGTTTCAAGGGCAATTTTAAAGACCTGCTTAACAACATGAATTTAACATCATAGTGCAGCACCCCTGTTGAGAGAGAGTAATCATTTCACTTTATTATTATTTATTATCGTCATTCTGATGCCTTCATTTAGGTCAGATCTGTCCCTGTCCTGTCATCATTGTGTCTGCTTTCAAGCACCTCTGTATGTTGTTTAATATGGAGCTGTTTTGGCACATGTTTCTATTCAAACTTCTTCACAGCTGAACCGATAACAAATTTCCCCCTTTCCAGTATGACATGCTGGTGGTCTAGACCTTATATGGGACAGTATTGTAAGTCGTTACGTTGTACATTACTGTTTAATTTGTACATTATTCATAAATTAGTTGTTACAATGCCAGTACGCTGTAACGCAGTTATCATAGAGGTAATCAAGATCCGACTAGTTTTTGTGATACCCATTTCATCAATAGTTTTTAGCAATTCAAGGAGAACCAGGGCAGTTGAGGTCGTCGTTTTGAGTGCGCTGAAATGTAAGCACATTGAAATTTTAGCATAAGATTGGAATTATTCATTGGGTTGTCTTTTGCCATCGTTTTTATGGACCACTGTAGAATCGTGGAGCGATGGGGCATTTGTTTTAAGATAAAGCCTGGACTTGGGGACTAATTACTCCCTTTCTTACAATGTATTTCCACATAAGTTGGAAGAAACATGTAGGATACATGAATATTGTGCATATTTTAAAATGGATGTCCCTGGTCTCCTGAGAGATGTGCACGTGTGAAGATTCACTGGGAACGGGTGATCATGTCTGTTCCTTCTTTTCTGTCCTTTCGTATTACTGAATCTCTCTCTTTCTCTCTCTCTGCTCTGCCATATTTTGACATGTTGATGTGACATTACATTTTTGCTCTTTTTTTTTTTTTTTTTTTCCTCCCCTTTTATCAGAGGGCCTTGCCAGCATTCTGTTCCTTTGCGAGGAAGAGCTGTAAAATATGTAGATTTATTGCAGTCTTTCAGTAAAAACTGATCCACGAAAGTGTAACCATAAAAAAAAAAACCCTGAAAAGGACAAAAAAGAATTACATGTAAATATTGTAGAGGTGTTTGTTTCTCGTAGAAACACACTGGTTCTAGTCTGTAAATATGTTCATCCTTTTCCTACTTCCCATTGCAAGAAAATAATTGTACATACCTATCATTCAGTTATTTGTTTTTGTTGTTTTTTTTCTTTTAATTTGATTTAAAGTTTTAATATTATTTGCAATATTTCTCTTGTATTAATGCGTTGGACCCTTTATTAATGGTGCATTAAAATATTTTTTAAAAAATAATTCGCTTTTCAGCGTTTCTTTTTTTAACTTTTAAAACAGCACGAAATGCGAGGTGCTAATTTCTGCATGTGGGTTAGCTTGCAGATGACGAGCCACTACTTAAAATAGAGGTAATTTGAACTTTCAGGCTTCTTTACATTTGAGGCATGAGCAAAGGCCCCTGCTGGGGTGCATAGTCAAGAGGAGAATGAATATGAAAAACACTACAGGGGAGAAAGTAGAATCAAATTATTATTGAAGGCATGTTGTTTGTAACAGATATTCCCAGATTTTAGCTGAGAGTTTTATTTTGTGTTTCACAATCCAATTACATTGCCCTGTGGCAATTAAAAAATAACACCATGTTCCACATTGTTACCTGAAAACATTGAGACACTGATATACGCTGTCTATACCTGTATTCCTAATCTTTTGTTCCTGCATGGAAAGCATGCAATGTGTTCTCTCTGACAGTGTTTGATTCTTCAGTCTGCGTCATAAATCCTGACCCCTGGCCAACTATCAGCTGGGTTGAGTGGGCTGAGTAGCCTCTTTTCTGCACATTCAATGAGGCAATTGCTAATGTTGGGCCCCCGAGAGTGTCATTTTCAAAATCTTTCTTTATATTTTTGTAGATTTAAGCTAGTGTTTATGTTAATGGACAATGTGTCTATGCAGTGTACTGGAGAATATATAGATTGTTGTTTTTTGTGTGGGTATAATATGGATTAGCTCTCTCTTCCTCTTTTGAGCTGTGGCGGAAGAATGCAGTTTGCAGAGGAAGGTGCACACAGGAAACAGAAACATTCATCTCACTGCTGTCATTGAGGAAACTGAGGGAATTTACTGAGGTAAGGCATATAGTCTAGGTTTAAACTAGGAATACGTGTTTTGTGTAGTCCACCTACTTGAGAGGATTCATTTTGTGAACAACACGGGTAAAGATCAGGAAATGGGTCAAATATATTAAAATAATTTCTGTATAGTTTGTAGACCTAAATGACTGATGCGAAACACGAGCTCTGCAGAGACGTACCTGATAACCTAAATGTTACGGTAGGCACAAAAGAGACAGGTTAAGCTTTCACGGACACTGAAACACTGAGTGGAAACAGCCCGGTTCTGCACTGGAGTGGGTTTTATATATAATGTTGAAATGTCCTGCACAATCATTCGTTCATTCCGCTGGATTTGGGGAAAGTCGTGTTTGCGTGAATAATGTCATCCCACCTTTCTATGGTTAACGCTGCTCAGGATGTTCTGTACCTGTAACGCGCTGTACGCCAATATAACGGTCGGGTTTGTCCGCAGGGTGTTTTTCTAGAACACCGGTGAGTGACGAAGGTGTTTGGATCGGGATGCTGTGAAGCTGCTGACAGGTCGGAACAGCTGTGAAGCGCGTTGTGATGTCGATGCAAACATGTTTGCCAAGTTATGGTTAATTCAAACAGAAATTTCTTAACGAATAAGAAAATCACATGAGTGACATGTAAGGATCGTTAAATCTGCTAGTATCGTTTAACCAACGCGTCTTCAAAGTTTGTTTTAATATTGCTTCCATGTTGTTTTCATTCTGTGTATTTTATGGCTGATTAGCTTCCGTAATAGGATTATTCTTGGAAATTGAACACGCCAATGGGTTTTGCTGCTTATTTTATTTGAAAATAAATTCGGTCACAAGTTCAGTGATGAAGGGAATTTTTGCAACCTGATTTAGAGCCACATGACATTCACCTTAATTTAATTTGAGATGAGGAATCATTTCCCAGTTGTGGGTTGCAGCTGGAACATATGCTGGATACATTGGCAGTTAATTCCTCTGTGGTGACCCCTGATTAATAAAGGGACTAAGCCGAAGGAAAATGAATAAAATTTCCAAGGTAGGATACTGCAACCGATGTGCATCTGTAATACAATCACCAGCAATAAAATAAAGGTTTTCAGTCAGGTATTTCTATCTTTTCCTGTAATGTTTGCACAGTTATTTTCTGAGAAGTAGCCAGTGATCCACACAGAGATCTGAGCTCACCATCATCCAGTAAACTGATATTTGGCTCAAACACAATATGACAAAAGATGCCATGTTTTTATTGCCAGTCTTTACAGAGAACTGAGGCTTGAATTCAGTAGCGGAGTCTTCTGTTATACTTTTGATGACCATTTTGGGTATTCACTGTGTTCCTTGGCAAATTGAAACCTATTTTCAAAATTAGATTTTCAGCAGTGGTAATGTGTGGTGTCTGAGTTTCCATCAAACACCCTCTGACTGTAACAGTTTCTTAAATGATTACAGCCAAAAAAACATTTTAAAGAAATGTTATCGCTGCTATAGGGCACGCTCAAACTAGACATCAAATTATCCGAAGGCTAATTCATCAAGCCTTAACTTATACACAGGATGACAATAATTTTTGAGGTTGTTTGTAGCCTGTCCATATGCAAAAACAGCTAAACACATATTTTGTTTGTCTCCGAGCTGGCTTTTCAGCTCAAACGTGCACCTATTTTAGAAAGGATTTCGACATCTTGCCTTTATCTTTTTTTATTGATATGGTTATTCTGTTATTTTTTAAAGACAATGTGTCTCACAGCCCATTAGGTTCCTAAAGAGATAGTCCAAAAATGAAAATGTACTCAGCATTTACTCTCCCTCAATAAGATATTTTGAAAAATGTTAGAAACTTGTAATCATTGACTTCCATAATGGGAAAAACTAATGCTGTGGAAACCGACGGAATAACTTATTTTGTTTCAACTGATGAGGAAATGATGAGCGAGTAAAAAGCTGGTGAGTAAATGATGACAGAATTTTTAGTTTTGGGTGAACTGTCCCTATAAGCTTCTTTAAAAATAATGCTTAGCCGACATACCCTACGGAAATGTGATCCAAGCTTAGTCATCCTGCTGGGGCTTCAACTGCATGGACAAGATGTGGAAAACTCTAGAAGGGGAAACTAGAATCAAGTAATTGTTCAACGCATCTTTTTTTTTTTTTTTTTTTAATAACAGATACTTCTCCCCCTGGCAGGATCCCAGTGATCTCATAAATTGATATAGATTTTAGCTGACAGTATTATTTTGTATTTCACAATCCAATGACATCGCCCTGTGATGATCAAAATAACATGGTGTTCCACAGAGTTATGTGAAAAGACACATTAAAACCCTGATATCTGTTGTATACGCCTGTATTGGTAATCTATTTCTCCTGTACTCTAAATTGTGTTCTCTGACAGTGTTTTCTTCTTTCTGTCTGCATCAAGAATCCTGACCACAGGCCAACATACAGCTGGGTCGAGTTGGATGAGCAGCGTCCTTTCTCCATATTCAATGAGGCAATAGCTAATTATTGGCCTGAGAGTGAGTGCCATTTGCAAACCGTTTTTTTTTTTACAGATTTGGTCTAGAGTTACTGATGTAAATGCACAATTCTATATGCTGATGTTTAAGCTTAATATTTAAAAACACATATTGAGAGATTTTGGTTATTTTGTTTTGGTGTAGTATTCTTTTTGGGGATTACCTTTAACACTGACTTCTGTCCTTTCCTTATTTTTAAAGACAAAACATCTCTCACAGCCCACTGGGGGGTTGAGGAAGCTTCTTTTCACTGTTTCCCCTCTTAAGTCAAACTGAGAGCTATTGACAGATGATGTAACCAGTTTTGTAATGCAGCCCAACAGATTTGTTTCACAAATTTTCATTTAAATTTCCTGTCATGTATAGTTACTATGCAGCGTTGAAGATAATTATGCAAATAAGAAGCTGTTTTTATTCCCAAGTACTAGATGGTTGATGTATTGAAACTGTTTAAACGCTAACATGCTGTCTTCATATCAGTTGTCAGTCACGCTATGTTTTAACCACTGGTCTGCAATAGAGAAAAGATTATAGATCGGTGATTTTAACTGGTTAAAATGTGTTTGATATGGGCCAGATGACACTGTCCTTGAAAGCAGATTGTGACTTTGATCAGAGTTATGGTCATATTAATTTTTAACCACTCACACACTGTGAATTGACAGATAGTGGCTTTGAGTAAGTTGTTGTCTGAGACTGGTGTAGTGCACATTTCATAGCTCAATGTGTGACACGAAGCTTATATTTTAGTTCTGGTAACCGAACAACATATCTTTAGTGTTTATTTCATTATTTTAAGTTAACTTGGTCACTTTACTATTTTCATTCATTCATTCTTTCATTTTCCTTTGGCTTAGTCCCTTTATTTATCAGAGGCCACCACAGTGGAATGAACCGCCAACTTATCCAGCATATGTTTTATGCAGCAGATGCCCTTCCAGCTGACATCCATACACTCTCACATGCACACTCATACACTACGGCTAATGTAGTTTATTCAATTGACCTATACCACATGTCTTTGGACTTGTGGGGGAAACCGGAGCACCCAGAGGAAACCCACACGAACAGAACATGTAAACTCCACACAGATTTGCCAACTGACCCAGTTGGGATTTGAACCAGCGATCTTATTGCTGCGAGGCGACAGTGCTAACCACTGCCCCAACCCTAATTGTTCACATAAAAAAATTCAAATAATCAAGGTGTTCAAGACTATAGAGACTAAGCAGTTGTGAGTTAGAGGTGGTTGGAGCTACAATCTTCAGAGCTGCAACCCTCCAGGAATTGAGTTTGAGACCACTGATTTACTGTATTTTGATCAAATAAATGCAGCCTTGGTCTGGACTCCAACTAGTGACCTTCTTGCTGTGAGGCGACAGTGCTAACCATTGAGCTACCGTGTTGTCCAATACTGCGTTATTAGAAATTTAATTATTTCCATTTCTAAATAAAACTATACCAATATTCCTTATTGTATGTCAGATTAAACAAGGTCAGAACAGCTTATTAAAACATAATAATACATAGTACATATTAGTTTTGTATGTGTGTGTGTGAGAAAGATTTACAATTTATAGTGAACAACTGCTGAAATTTCTTAAAATTTTTAAAGTTGGACTATATTAATGGACTATTTAGAGATATTTATTAATTTGTTTTACAGTAAAAATGAAAACGGTTCTACATTTTCTGACATTTATATTAATTTTTTAGTCAACAGATTATCTTTTATTCTCAGAGAAGTTAAGAAATTAGATAAGAAACTTTTGGTTGAATATAATTACATTTAATAAATTAAACGATCGCTGTGTTTGCGGTCAGATGCAGTTTTATTCAAGGGTCAGATCTAACAACTAAAATCTGATATATGGGAATATGCAAATATGACTTGTAAAAAGTAAATAATATAACAAGCAAGTTCATCTTTGGATTTAACAAATATAAAAATGTGTACATCTGTACAATTTTCAAATGATTGCAAAATTATCTGCATAGTCTATGTTACACATTTTTCTCAACCACAAATCTAGTTCAAATATATGAACATTAATTTTATTGTTTCATAATTTAATCAGATTTCCATTGTCCTCATTCAGGAGAGGCGCACGTGATATGACCATAAAGCATGTTAGGTGTTCAGTGATGCTTAAATATATGAAATGTTTCAGATCTATGGCACACATTACACACAGCTGCACAAATGCGGATATTTTCTACATGTCTTAAAAACAGAACAAATCTATTTCATAAACTTCTTGATCTAATATATAAATTCACAACTATATGACAACAAATTCAACTGAAATTCTTTTGTTGTTGGTTTTTTTTTGTAGCATAGCCTATGTATGTATATAAAAGTTAAATAACACATTTTTAACCCCTTTAGCTACATATTAAACCTTTATTAATAGTTTATATCATTAGTGTATAATTACAATCTCTTTGTAATGTTTTATTGTATCATTTACAATTAATTTCAGAACATACACAAGGAAATTTTAATGTATAAGTATATCCTTCCTACTGGACGCGCAAGGAACAACAGCAGATGATGCCAACAGCATGATTGCCGCTTGTAGGATCCAAGTCTGCAGACGCCCCATATAGGAGACAGGAGAAACGCCCTCCTTTTTTTTCTCGGTGGGCTGGGCTGTTAAATTAGTTGAAATTTGGAACTCAGGTTGATTTCTCTTACATTTGCAGAGAGAACGCTGACAGACCAAACATTTCAGTCAATAACGGGGAGGATTCAACGGAGAAAGAATGTCCAATAATAATAACAAGTCGAAGTTAACTTATGTCATAACTGGAGGATGCGGTTTCCTTGGGCAGCACCTGTTGAGAGTTCTGCTGGAGAAGGAAGAAAATGTCAAGGAGATCAGGCTTTTCGATAAAAACGTATACCAAAGTCTTCAGAATGAGAGCACAGGTAAGAAACTCACAAACAGACCGTTCATTGTAAGGATTACGGTAGTATTGGATGGCATTTACTAATGTGTTAATTATTACATTCATAGTTGTACCTCAATGATGTTGCTCGCTGCTTTGACGGTCAATACGTGCGTTTTGTTTACGCTTTATGTTAGCAATGTTTAATGGTGCTTTTTAAGAAAATGAACATTTCCATCCTCTCTCCAGCTTTGTATTGTATTTGATTATATGAAATGGTTGCCATTAAACATTTTAATAATCTTATCTTCCTGTGCAAATGTTTGCAGCAAGTAACGTTTAATTTATTGATGCGTAAGGTTGAAGGCGCTAAATAAATGAATAGCCTACATAATCAGTCTCAAAAGGCTGAAAGAGACACATAGGGCGATGTAACTGTAAAGTTATATATTGATGGTTGTGTTACATTTTCTAAAAAATAGCTAGCCTTTTACGAAAAGCTGCCTACAGGCTGCTGTCAGCAGCGTATGGACCTAATAACGTTACACAAACATTAATGGTGATGCAAATGACGTCTCAAAAATAAAAGAATAAAAAAAAGTTATTTTTAAACCATATTTTTTTAATTGCGTATTGTTCCTTTATGTTCTCTCCTAAACTTCTTTCATTTATTTAGTTGACTTTTCATTGAGGCATAGAGCATATATCCAGCCTCTTTCATCAAATTGGACAAAACAGAAACCTGTTAATTAATAAAATCGGGTGTTTCTCTAATGCTGGATACGAATCTCCCAGGGGTTGGTCTTTATTCACTTTTCCTCAGAATATGCCTGTATTCTTTACGGCTGTGGTTTTTCTGGAACTGCCCAGAGGGAAGCATCTGCTGTTTCTCTAACTTCAGTAACGGGAAGGAGCAGATGGAAATTGTCATTCATTTCAATGCATAACCTTGACATTTGCTTGCGTATTTGAGCTTGGTTCAGTTTTTGAGGTCAGGCCACACCACTTCCATCCAACGTAGTTTTCTCCACTCATCTTTTCCGTCATCACCAGACAGCTCTGTCTGTCCTTTTCTGTAGAAATATCCTTCCATTATTCTCTTAAGTCTCATGTGTAGTCAGTAAAAAAAAATCTCTCCCTGTAATGATATTAAGCTCAAACTATGTTGTTTTTAAATATATCCTAACTTCTTAAGTAGACGCTGCATGTAGATGCTTGAGGAAAGTTAGACTTTGAATCTGATCAGCTGATGGTTCTAATTTGTCAGTGAGCTGTTTTTTATTAGCAGAGTTTGTTGGCTTTTTGTCAAGTACAGACACTGCAGTGTCCATTGTTTTGCCTTCTAGTCCTTACATACCCACTGGAAGTAAGATTACATTATTTTCATGCAGATGTTCGAAATCGACAACAGCTCAGCATGTGGTCAAAGTCTAGATGGCAACAGAAAGAGGTTAGATAAACTTTCATATCAGAATTGAACATTGACCTACTTGGATAGTGAAAAACGTTGTGACAATCCGTCACACACAGAAAACGTTCACTAGGAGAGTTAAATATAAAGCCCAGTTAATCAAGCATCTTCCAGGTGAGGGATATTAAAGATGTGATTATCTAACACTGGATATTCCAGTCTCTGTAATTGTTGTTTGTGTTGTGTAGCTGTTGAAAAGGGTTGTAATTTTTAGCAGTCTGGGCCTATATCTCCATAGACAATTGCTGCTCTGGTTGTTGTCAGGAGGGCAAAATCCTTTTATTCAGTTAGATTCATCTTTATTTCTATAGTGCTTTTACAATGTAGATCAATGTAGTGTCAAAGCAGCTTAACATAGAAGATTATAGTGAATTAAACAGTCAGTCCAGTTTTCAGAGTTTAAGTTCAGTTCAGTGTGGTTTAATATTCACTGCTGAGAGTTCAAACACTGAAGGGTACTCTATCGATGCGCAGACCTACAAGCTTGAACTATGCAAAAAAAAACTTTACCAATTGGCGAAGGTGAAGAAAAAAAAACCTTGAGAGAATCCAGGCTCAACTGGGCACGACCATTTTTCCTATGGCTAAACGTCTTGTGCAGAGCTTATAAGTGGAATTGGTTAGACTTGTGTGAAATGTTCAGGCGCAGTGGTTTGTCAGTGCCTGGCCAAACAATAAAAAAATGACATGAATTCCATATTTCGAAAATAACCAAGGCTGCACAATATATCGATTCAGCATAGATATAGTGTAAATCTGCAATCACATTGCATTTACATGTGTAACATTTTTGTTTGGGTGTGTTTTAAGACATGACTGCGTGAGATTTCTAATTTAGACAACAAAGTTGAAGATTAAAGCTTTAACAAAGATTAACTGTGTTTATTTAAATAATAAAGACTATACAGTGTTATTTTACATTTAATAATTGAATATATGTTCATCAATACTGTTTGACTCCACAGAAAACCATTTTTTACATTTGTTTATTTGTTTCAATGTTTTTGTTCAAAAATTCTTCTTCTTCTTCTTCTTTTTTTTTTTTTTTTTTTAACTAAAACAATGGGATTCCTCAAATCAAATAATACCACAGCAAATTCAGATACTGCATTTCTCTGCAGGATCGTTCCGAACAAACATGTTTATTGTTATATAAATAGCTGAGTAAGAACGAGAACAATGCTTTGTTTACCAGGATGAGGGTGTTGCTTCTACAAGACAGATGGAGCAACTTGTTTATTTCTCCGTATTAGATAAAGACGTCATTATAATCAGATGGATTATCAACTATCCTAGAAATGACAACAGGACGTTTCCTGTGCAGTCCACAGATAATAGGATGCTGACTAAAGTGACCTTGTGAGCAGCTGTCAAAAGCACACCCACAGACTCCCTCATTTACTAGAATTTACCAAGAACCTACAGATTGTTTGTTCGATGGGGCCTTCGCTGATACATTGAATCTATATAGATTTTCTCAAAACACTAACCACGATTTCTGGTTTCTCTTTTATTCACAGAGGATGTGAAAGTGGTCGTCATTCAGGGAGATATAACAAAATATGATGACGTACGCGATGCCTTCCAGGGAGCAGACCTGGTTATCCATGCTGCAAGTTTGGTTGATGTGTGGTATAAAGTTCCAGAGAAGGTCATCTTTGCTGTCAATGTCCAAGGTATGTGAAGAATAAGATAAGAGGAAGTAAAAAGGAGACTGATAGCAATGCTTGTGTATCAGTGATGATGGTGTTTTGCAGTTCGAAAGGGTTTAGAATCACAGGTTTTGAATGTACAGGCGGGGAGTACTACAGAAAATCCAATGTTGCCAGCAACTGCTCACCAGGGCTGCATTTATTTGATCAAAGTACAGTAAATATTGTAAATTTGTATTGCGATTTTAAGTTATTTATTCATGTGTTGACAAATGTATGTAGTTAGCCTGTCTTGTGTTACATGATCTTTCACAAATTATGAAAATATGCTTTAGAGATGTCTTGTTTTTAGTAGTATTAAAACAGTTGTATGGTTTATTTGTTTATTTATTTTTTAAATTATTGTTTTTATTTGTCTTTGAAACAAAGTAGTGAAGTATTTGAAGTAGTTTCTTATTGTCAAAATCTACACTTTTCTTTTATAGTATCCTTTTTAAACAAACAAATTTATTTCTCTCAACAAAGGCATAAAACAAACAGCGGTGTTAGTGGGTGTTGTGTGGGTGTTTTTGGTTTCTCCCACAGTTTTTCTTTACCGCCATTTCCAGTAACCTTCAAGCTTTACTAGTTGGTTTTGTCCAGAAATGCATTGATTACTCACACACAAAGCGAGAATTCTGACCTTGTTTTTGCTGCACTTAATGAAGTTTTTTTTTTTTAGCAAGCGCAACTGCTGTTTTACTGTAAACACTTCTGCCAGTCTGGAAGGATCATTGTCTTTATGAGAGCTACATTTCATGCCTTTAATTAGTAATTCAATTATTTACTTAGGGCTGCACAATATATCGTTTCAGCATCGATATCGCAATGTGCACTTCTGCAGTAGTCACATCACAAACATATGCAATGTTGAGTCTGAATTATAGTTGACATGGAGCTCCAGAACTGTATTTAATCACTGTATTTATAAAGGATTTTTATGATTTATGCAAAAAAAAAACATTTCTTCCAATTTTCGTCTTGCTATTAGTCCAAATATCAACATTTCATAGGTAAAACAAGATAATTTAATGTACCCCACTGGCAGATAATTTCCTTAAAACAAGCAAAAAACTATTAATTTTCACTTATTTTTTTCTGATGGTGTAAACTAAACAATATTTTACATGATTTATATATAAAAACAAGATTTTTTTATATATATATATTTGGACTAGAAACAAGACAAAACAAAGTAAGAAAAGCATTGTTTTTGCATTGTGATTATTCAACTTCTGTACCTGAATAGTGTTAGACTCCCCAGAAAACTGTCAAACATTCATCTTGCCATAAAGTTGAAATTACTGAACCTACACAGAGGAGCCTGAGAAAAATGCTTTTAAAACAGCAGAGAAGGACCACCACTTCAAGTACGGAAGCAAATAGTCAGACTTTTATTGAAGATTACAAAAACAAATTTTTCATTTTTTTCATTTTTTAATTTACACAGATTACAGTTCTTCAAGTCATAAAAGTCTTGTAATAATCAATAAAAGCGCAAAGTTTTTCCAATGAGTATTTCGGTGAGCACCCTTTAAAGGGTTTCTCAATAAATATTGCGATATAATTACATTTTCAGAACATAGTTTCATTTGTTTCATTGAATTTAAAGTGAAATAACTGAACCATAAACATTTGAGGCTGATAAAAATGCTCATATTAGAAGAAATCTTCAAACGTTGTTTCAGACGAGCAAACATAAATTGTAATCAATGTCAAGGAAGTCTACATGTGTGGTTCATCGCCTGAGTAAGGGTTAAGCCAGACTCAGTATGAGGCTGATAGGCATCAACAAACCCAAAGAATTTAGATAAAAACAAGAGCAAGAGATGATAAATGCACTACCATACAGGAATTTTCCTTTGGTTTGGATCCTGTCCAATCATATCATATTCTTTCGTTTGGCCTCAGATCTGCACTCCACCTTATTTTACCAGAAATCACCTCTGTGATTACCACTGAATAAAACTGAGGAGTTAAAAAAATAATTATTTACATTTGTTTTCAATATGCGATACTTCAGAAAGCATTTGCATGATTTATAGCTTTCTCCTTTAAGCTATCTGATGCCTCAAACTGCATCCATATTTGGAACCTTCTAGTTTACACCATCAGTTACATGTTTAACAATTGTCATTAATGGCAGCTTACACAACACAAACATCTTTATTTATTGTTAATCGTCCCCTCACCTGTTATTTCTTTTATCCTATTGCTTAGTTTTACTCTGTGTTTTTCTTTATTAGGGACGGAGAATGCTATAAAGGCCTGTGTAGAAATCGGTATTCAGTATTTGGTCTACACAAGCTCCATGGAGGTGGTTGGTCCAAATGTAAAAGGAGATGAATTCGTCAGGTGAGTGGACCTGTTTAAATAGCTTCTTTGAGAAATGTTAAAATTGTGAAAATTGGTGAATGTCTTTACACAGACATAGGTGTTTAAATTCAAAAGGATTTAGTACATAATGACGAAATCTATTTAAATTGAATTCTGGGTAACCTTGCTTTGCATTTGCGCACAGTCTATTCCTGGGTATGACGTTTCACATTCCCAAACTATGGATTAATTTGCACATTTGTGGTGTCTGTGTCATTGATAAAGGGTTACTTGAGCATGCGACCTGTTTATATAAAGGCTGTAGTGTTGGAAACATGCAGCAGCTGTGGCTTATTGGATTGTTGGATTTGTGATCTAAAGCTCACAGGTTTGAGTTTTTGCACTGTTAGGTCTTTTAGGTGGGGGAGTGAATAACCAGCACACTTCCACCCCAACAAGGATCGAACCCCCCACTGCTCCAGAATTGTGTTCACGGCTGTGAGTTGCTTTGGAATAAAGCATCTGCTAAATGTAAATGAATCAAGTTCCATGTTAACCAAGAGTTTCGAATTAAATGCTGTGAAACATGGACGGATGAATACATAAGGTCATTTCTTAACCCAGGGTAAACTGTTAACATTGTGAAATGTATTGAAACTTTAGGTTTACAATGATTCAGCGGTGACAGTTTCGTGTGTGAAAAGCCCTTTTACCCAGGGTTAAGTGCACTGTGAAAAGCCCCAAGGAAAGAATGTCTGGAAGACTATAGGTTTGCACATGTTGAAGGCGTTCTTGATATGACTTAACAGAATCCCACAATCACCTCAAACATTCCATTTTGAAGTATCTGTCAAATTGAAAAAAATACAGACCACAAATGATGAATCTGTGCCACTGACAATGTACCCCGTCTTGTCTGATAAGTGACACTTGCGTGTCTGAAAGCACATGAATCTTTTGTGTTGTGTACCATGCTCTAAAGCGATGATTTACAAAGTAGCGGTTGCAAGCTCTTTAAATTGTCAACCCAGATGGAATTTTTTTTGTTTTTATTGTTCTGGTATTTTGTTTCCTCTACTTAACATGACGTTTGCTCATTTAATGCATTTTGTTGTTAACTGAGAGTAATGCACAGTTAGTAGTTGCTGAAAGCATAATCTGTTTGGCCAAAATAGTTTGAATGCTCCACAGATGACTGTTTGGCCTAGTAATAAACCAGACTCAAAGGAAAAATGTGTCTTGCTGTCTTATCGACGACTGGAATGATAGCCTTTGGATGGCCTTTAAGTTGTTTTGCTCATGAAAGACTTTTAACTGAAGTCTGGTGAAGAACTCGAAGTTAAAAAGCACACAGAGCAAAGCCTTTAAACCTTTCCATTACTGCCACGTGCTAGAAACATTAACATTTTCCTGTGAGAGCGATTAACACACATGCCCCGTTTCAAAATCTTTTCATTTCTCTCATATTGAAATACCGCACAAACAATACCTCACTCTCTCCATGCTGCCATATTTTAATGAAAATACCCCTGTGGTGTGTTTTGAATTGATTTTTAACATTGTGAAACATCATTTGCTTGCCATGAGCAATGCCCTTTTAAGGTCATGATTATAATGAATGTTTTATAGCCATAGGCAAGTATTCACAGAACAAATATACTCTCTCTAACCCCTTTGGAAAACAGATGTGCACTCAGGTCATATCTAGTGTAAACCTCTGGAAAAAGTGCTATATCTTGATATAAAGTGAAATAAATAAATAATTAATTTAATATGTATGTGTGTGTATGAGTCGGGGCGGACTGGGACAAAAATTCAGCCCTGGCACTGTAGCCACACCAGCCCATATTACCACACCGACACAGCCCCACCCACAGACATGCACATTCACTATTTATAGTAGTAGCATAAATGCCATGTATATTACTTAGTATGTTTTAGTCAAATGACTTCAAAGTATATTTTCTGTTTTCTTCTTACCTCCTCTACCGCGCTACTGTCCTCCAATGAGGCAGCTGGATTTAAACCATTCGAGAATATTTCAGTTAATTTTGTGCATTTGGCAGTGTCTGATTTTAGAGCTCTATTTTTGCTTTTTCTGAGCTTATCGGCACCGCCTTTCCATTTTTTACGGTCTATCTCTGACAACTAGCTTGTGTTGCACTTACTCTTTGTTTGACATTTTTGCCAGATTTTGATTGCATCCGTGAGTCGGCCCATCTTGAAACCAGCCGTAAATCGGCGATTGGACCAAATGCTTAACCTTTAATATTATTATTATTATTATTATTATTATTATCATCAAAATATTCACATCTTGCAAGAGATAAAAGCTACCTGCATGTAAAAACAGTACATATATTAAAAAAAAAAAAAAAAAAGAAAGAAAAGAAAAGCTCACCGGCCCACATTTTTAAAAAAAATGGTTCGGCCCTTCTGACATTTGCCCTTCTGACATGACATTGCTTTTTCACTGTCATACATGACAAAAATAAATATAATTGTCACTATTTAAAATGCAGTAAATGGTTAAACATTTTCTTTGTCTTCCATGGACCACTTACTATAATAACTGCTATGTTCACATTGTTCACATTACTGAGCCAATTCTCAAAACTGGCGGTTATTTATACTTCAGTGCATTTAAATCATTACAATATAAATAGCTCAGGCCTAATTTTACAGGTGCCTATATTAGTAATCGGCAATGTTTTTTTTTCATTCATTTATTTTTAAAACATAGTAACTTGATCCATTTTGTCATTGAAAACCATGTCTGTGGTGTGACCCTATGGTAATATTAAATCAGGCAATTTCACTGAAAACCTTAACTGTTGAAAGACTCCATTCAAGATCAGGTGTTTAACTTTTGTATTTTTATTTTTTTCATATTTACCTTTTTTACAACCACTATAAAACTAGGTTTTGTTGTCCATTGATGTGACACCCATTTATTGAAAGTGTCACAAGTCATGGAGAAAAAATCCTATTCATAATTAATATAAAATAGGTAGCACTATATGAATATAAGTGTCTTATAATGCAGATACATCACTGTCGTGCTATTTGTATATTAAGAAGGTTTTTTGCTTTCATTTTGCTGTTTCATTGTGTTTTCTCAAACATCAGACTACAAGCTTACAAAAATGTATGCTTTTTTTATTCTTTTGAAAATGTTGTGAAAAAAACAAAACTGCCAATTTGTCAATACACACACTGCTCAGAGGTCACTGACCTGTAAAGTAACCTATAAGTTGCTTTACTCCCGTTTGCTCCTCATGTTCTGCAGCGGTTTGTGCAGGGGTTTAATATTCGGATGGGTTTGATGACCTCGAATGGTTTAAATCAGGGGTCACCAAACTTGCTCCTTGAGATCCGGTTTCCTGCAGATTTTAGCTCCAACCCTAATCAAACACACCTGAACAAGCTAATCAAGCTCTCACTAGGTATACCTGAAACATCCAGGCAGGTGTTTTGAGGCAAGTTGAAGCTAAACCCTGCAGGGACACCGGACCTCCAGGACCGAGACTGGTGATCCCTGGTTTAAATCATGTTGAGTTTATGGTATAGCTATTGCTTAAATCCCTATTACGTAACTTGGCTCAGCTTTAACTCTTTGTGTTCTTCTTTCTTGACACAGAGGAAACGAGGATACTCCATATAATATATTCCATGAGATGCCCTACCCTAAATCCAAAGCTGCAGCTGAGAAAATGATGCTGGAAGCCAATGGCACAAAGGTAAGTACATGCATTGATTTGGCATGTTCAATCGATGCCAAACTCAAAACAATCATTTATCACAGCATCTCTGTTTTAGGCATTTGATTGAGCTGTTTTATAGTTTTAATTTGCATGTTTTAGAGCCACGTCAACTTGTCAGCAAAAACATATTTGATATATTTATTAAATTAACATATGTTTCTTGCATCAGGCTTTACAAAAATTATATTTAAGCAAATGTAACTTGATTTGGTGGTTGCTGAAAGTCATGCTTCTCGTTTATGTTGGTCTCGTTGCTATTTTCCAACTATGTATTTCCCAGTACAGCTCCCTCCCAAACCCTTGGGAAACATGAACATCACATGGCACTCATGTTAGAAGACTTAAATCATCATCTATGGTTTTATAGTCACGCCTTTGCTCTTGGTGTTTTATTGTGTTATGCCTTGACTGGCATTTCTAAACACTATAAATCCTAGTGTTTTTTTTATAACGTTGCTTGTGTTGTTTTTCATCCTGCATTGGAATGGAAATACGATCCATACAGTTTTCTGCTGGAATAAATTATTCATTTTGTTCTCTCCTTTCCCCTACTTACACTGATTAGGTCAAGGGAGGGAACATTCTCTACACATGCTGTCTGCGGCCAACTGGAATCTATGGGGAACAGCATCAGCTGATGAAGGACTTCTATCTGAACAGTGTTCGTAACGGCGGTTGGGTGATGAGAGGTGTTCCTCGTCATACGGAGCATGGACGTGTCTATGCAGGTTAAACATGACTCTTGCTTCTCTGTGATGATTCTGATTTACCTTGATCAATGCAGAACACAGTAACTGTACGAGTTAAGAAAGTAAGGAGAAATGGCTGCAGAGGTTTAAAAACAAATGTTGATTAGACATCGTTTTGTACACTAAATAATCTCATGATATGAGTTAATGTGTCTGTCACAGGACAGAAATCATAGTCTATGCTCCTCCTTCCATCATACCAGAAAATCTGCTTTGCACACCTGCACCTGTCTGGATCTTAAGCCTGGTTAAGCAGCTTCCTTTATAAATCATACTTACCCAGTCAGTTCATAGTGAATGCCCAGTCTGTTGTCAATAAGATCGACAAGTTGAGGCTGAGGATCCACTTGAATAGACTGAGCAGTTCTGCTTCCTTAAGCAGCTGTGCTTCCAGGGATGTTGGGCTTTAGCCAAGCCATCAATTTACATCCATCAAAGTAGACCAGTGTCTGACCCTACTCATTTATTATCAAACCCACCTGGACTCAAATGTAAACTGTATTGATGTGTTGGCGTATCCATCACTCTTGATGATCACTGTAACCTCTTCAAATCCTTTAACCTTTAGGATTTTATCGATTCCAGTTGATAAAACATAATTGTTTTACCTGAGGCCACTAAAACTGAACCTGACAAGTTTGAGCCAAACCAACTCAGGTATTGTCTCAGATGAAACCTTTTAGCTTTTAACCAGAACACAACATTTCTGGGCCAGACGATATGCAAGCTGATGCAGTATTTACTGACTGATCAACACCTACACAACACAATGCAAGTTATGAAGCATTTCAAGCCACTCATTTTATCCCATATCGAGAGTAATAAATCACCCTGCCTGTTTACATCTAGATCAACCAGTTTAACAGAAGATGTGGTGTCGCTGGTTATGCACACAGCTCTAACATGTATAGATCTGTGGGATATGTATATTTATTACCTATAGCTCCAACGTCAGTACTTTCTCCCAAATAACCATGTTAATAAACTGCCTTAACACACACCTGTGTGACTGGGTGCAGACTATGTCTCTCCCTCTATTATATTGATCATGGGAATACCACAGGGCTACTGCTTAAACCCTGTCTTTTCACTCTCTACACGTACAACTGCAAACCCCCTTAAGAAATGAACACCAAAGTTTGCCATTGTTGTTGGCAGTAGAGTTAGTAATAAGGCAGCCAAGAGAGCAGAAGTAAACATCTTGGAGATTTTGTCATGATCCTGAAGCCTTTCAACCATGAATTGCATTAGAGAGGAGGTTGTTCAAAGAGCTTCATATACCTTGGAGTCTGTCTGCATCTCAGTGCTCGGCACTTCCTAAGGCTTTTGAAGCCAGCAGGACTCCCACAACAGCTGTTCGTGAACACCCGCTGCTCTGTCATTAGTCAGTCTTTGGCTGTACCTCAGAAAACAGGAAGTCTCATCAGCACAGCAGAAAAATAGCAGAGAGGATCTCTGACTCCAAACTTTACAGTCTGTAAGAAATTTACAGGACATTTTGCCCTCGGAAGGCCATAGCCATCATCAGGAACTGTTCACACCCAGACCACAGATGATACAGGATGTTGTATTCGCACGCAAAAAGACTAAAAAGCAGTTTTTGGCACTGAAGAGTTGAACCAGTGAACGCCTCATTTTTTACATGGACCTAGAAAGCTCAACTGTTCCTTTTGTATATTCGATTTTTTAGTGCAGATTTTCACTCTGCAAACAAAATCTAATACTACACCACCCTCTATCAATTTTTTTTTATATATATAAAGTTGAAGTCAGAATTATTAGCCCCCCCCGTTAATTTCTGTTTAACTGAGAGAAGACTTTTTCAACACATTTCTAAACATAATAGTTTTAATAAGTAATTTCTAATCACTGATTTATTTTATCTTTGTCATGATGACAGTAAATAATATTTGACTAGATATTTTTCAAGACACTTCTATACAGCTTAAAGTCACATTTAAAGGCTTAACTAGATTAATTACATTATATTTGACCTTAAAATGGTCTTTTAAAAATCAAAACTGCTTTTATTCTAGCTGAAATAAAACAAATAAGATTTTCTCCAGAAGAAAAAATATTATCAGACATACTGTGAACATTTCCTTGCTCTGTTAAACATCATTTAAGAAATATAAAAAAATAATAATAATTGAATAATTAAACTGTAAGTCAGAATAAAACAGGATAGTCATACTTCAGACCATAGTGATTGCATTCATCGCAATGGATGAATACATTTATAATGTTGTAAATAGTGTTCAAGTTCTTGTACAGACCAATGGTTTCACTTCACAAGACCTCAGTGTACAGTAGCATCAGGAGCCTTTAGCATTCATTTTGTTTACTTGTGTGTGTTTTTTGACTGGCACCACAGTGGTTAACACTGTTACCTCACTCTAGTTTCCCCCAGAGTCCAAAGATATGCACTATAGTCTATATTGAATAAACTAAAATGAGCGTGTGTGGGTGTTTCCCAGTACTGGATTGTGGCTGGAAGGGCCGCCGCTGCGTAAAACATCTGCTGGAATAGTTGGCGGTTCATTCCGCTGTGGAGACTTTTGAAATAGAGACTGAGCAAAAGGAAAATGAATGAATAAAGGTTTTTTGACTCCAAAAGCATCAGCAGCCTTTGATTTGTATGATATGAATCACCAAGGCCAACCATTTCAGCAGAAAAAATATTTCTAAAGGCTTAGTTGACCCAAAAATGAAATATTCTGTCATTAATTACTTGTCTTCATGTCATTCAAATCCATTGAGAACTTTGTTCATCTTCAGAACACAAATGAAGATATTTAAGATGAAATCTACATCCTCCATAGAAAACAATGGTTCAGTGAGAGTCCAGAAGAGGAATCAAAACATTTAATCTGCCAATTTGACGCATGTGTGTCATGCTGCGGACCCTAACGGCAGTTATATTGCCCATAGTAAACATAAACCTTAACCTGACGTGTAAGAGAAGATATCAGTGAACAAATAACTTTTACAATTATTGTGGCACACAGAATTGTTCTTGGTGCCTCTCAGATTTCATCCAAAAGATCTTCATTTGTGTTATGAAGATGAATGATGGTATCCAGGGATTGAAGTGACATGAGAGTAAATAATTGATAATATGTTTCATTTTAGGGTGAACTAACCCTTTAGAAAAGTGTCACCTATATTTAGGATGAGCTATTTTAATGACCCATGCCTTTAAATGACTTTTGTGTTTTGTTGTTGTTTTTTTCGCATCTAGGTAATGTGGCGTGGATGCATTTACTAGCAGCACGTGCTCTGCGGGAACATCCCAATCGGCTGGGAGGCGAATGTTATTTCTGCTATGACGACTCTCCATACAAGCCCTACGATGAATTCAACATGCAGTTTCTGTCAGCCTTCAACTTTCGCTCGCTTCGCCTGCCGGTGTGGATGCTGTGGTTCATAGCATGGATGAACGACCTGGTGCGCTGGGTCCTGAAGCCGATCTACAACTACACGCCGCTGCTCAACAAATACACACTGGCTGTGGCCTGCACGTCTTTCACCGTCAGCACAGATAAGGCATTTCGTCACTTTCAGTACCGGCCGCTTTACAGCTGGCAGCAGTGCCTGTCCCGCACGCAGAGCTGGGTCAACACTTTCCCGTTAGAAACCAGCACTAAAAACAAATAACAGGCTTGATGAACACATCTGTGCGTGGATGTTAAAGATGAGTGGGGTAGTGAGTGTCATAGGGCAGTGTTCATATTGTGATCTTTAAGCACACATGAACAGAGCACATCTTAATCAGTGTATGATTGGTTTAGATGAATACAGAAATCATGTATTTTTACCTGCTGGGAGCGTGATCTTTACATACAAGCACGTATTGCACAACTGAGACTATTTCAAAAGCAACCTAGCAATAAATACAAACTTGTATTGTGTTAGCTAAAGTCTTTAAGCTGAATGTACTTTATCAGTTATAAAGTGTTATAATCCACCACGTTTACTACATTATACATTTCTTTATTATTATTATTATTATTATTATTATTACAACACAGAATGTTTCATGTTTACCATTTACAGACAATTGTTTTGATGACCACAAGCTTTTAAATTGTTAATTGTCTTAAATATTTAATTGTTCGTGATCACGTGGATTTGTGTTTAAGAGAAGCAAATTAAACTATTGTGTACAAGCACTGTGCTGTTATGCAATGTATTATTACATAATATATTACACTGAGAAAGATGTCACACCCTTCTTCACAAATACAGACTTAATTGAACTCATTCACACAGGACTTTACAGTATATTACACTGTTTACAAGAAGTTGCAGCCTTAATTTAAGTCAATCAAATTAAAATTACAAGTCATCCTAATTTGTGTTCACTTAAAGTCTCATGTGAATTTATTCATGTGAGTGAAACAAAGATTAAACTCGTATCAATTAAACAAATAAGACAGAAGGTGTCACGACTGATCATATAATCTGAATAATATACATTGTAAACTTTTCTACCCTCCTTTTAAGCTTGAGGAGAAAAAACTGTTGGCTGACAGAACATTTAAATTAGCTGCAGTTGATCTTGTGAATTCCAATAAAAATTGTGTAATGTCTAAACGTTTATTTTAATATGTTTTATTTGCTGTTATTGCAACGATTTATGTGTTCATGTGTTTTGGTAAAATGATTCACTGTTCTGATTCATTTCCATACAAGGCTCACATTTGCAAAAACATGCCATTTTGCATGACTTTAGATGAGTTAATACAATATAATATAGCAAGCAATTTTAATCTACAAATCGTTAAGCATCTGTTTTTATGCTACTAGTATTTATTTATAATTAATACTAGGATCTTTTAAGTACTAGTACTTACTACTATTTATTCATTGATTTTCATGTTTATTCATAACATTCTAGTTCTTTATTTTAGAAAAAAATACTCATTCGTTAGATATTAGTAGGGCCAGACAGAATCTGCTGACATTTTTTGCTATTCCTGCACAGAATTTTGTTTAAAAACAAATAATAAAAATTTATGTGTAATGATTTTGAGAATATCATAACTAAAAACCTAATAAATAAAAATATGTTTGTACCTTTCATTTAAGATTCAGAATGCAAATTCAATTAGATCCACTTATTTGTTAAACATAGCAAGTCTCACATATAATTTACCTACTAAAAGACGTTTACAAACTGTATAGTAAATAAATCAAATGAACATTTTTATTTCAGACAATAATATTACTGAAATTAATTAAACTTAATATAAATTTACACAAGTAAATAAATAGACTCTATAGGCTAAAAATCTGCAGATTTCTGCATGCTTAGATTCCTATTAGTAACTATTAAATAGTAAATTTTTTAAATAATTTAAAATTACTGGAGTTTGCATGTTCTCCCCGTGGTTGCGTGGGTTTCCTCCGGGTGCTCCGGTTTCCCCCACAGTCCAAAGACATGCGGTACAGGTGAATTGGGTAAGCTAAATTGTCCGTAGTGTATGTGTGAATGAGAATGTGTGGATGTGTTTCCCAGAGATGGGTTGTGGCTGGAAGGGCATCCGCTGCGTAAAACAAATGCTGGATAAGTTGGCGGTTCATTCCGCTGTGGCGACCCCGGATTAATAAAGGGACTAAGCCGAAAAGAAAATGAATGAATGAATGAATTTAAAATTACTATTAAACAGACATTAGTACTTAGTTATTACTAGTATCTTTTCATAAAATAGTAATAGCTAAATACATTGACTTGAGTAGCAATAAAATATTTACTAGTCACTAATGAATAAGTACCTAACTAATAAATAATATTAATAAATGTTATTTACTATTAACTTTTTAAAAAGGCACCTAAAAAGGAGCAACAGTAGTCAATGAATGAGTATTAGTATTTTAAAGGATAGCTCACTCAAGACTGAAAATTCTGACATTGTTTACTCACCCTTTACTTGTTCCAAACCTGTTTGAGTTTTTCCTCTTCTGCTGAACCAAAAGAAGATATTTTGAAATAAGGTGGAAACCAGTAACCATTGACTTCCATATTTGTTTTTTCCTATGAGTCAATGGTTATCGGTTTCAGGCTTACTTCAAAATATTTTCTGTTGTGTTCCACAGAATGAAGAAAATTATAAACGCCTGGAAACACTTGAGGGTGAGTAAATAGTAAGTTACATGTTAAAAAAAGGTAATAGTAGCATTGAAATAGGAAGTAGGTATACGTATGGGTTATAGATTGAATGCTAATTACATGAATGAAATAAATTACCTAAACAAAAATAAAAAGTTTATATGTGACCTTCATTCATTTTGAAATGGCTTTAATAGCTAAATTTCTTGTACAGCTGTTAAAGACTCCTTGATCTGTTTTGTTGTCCAGAAGAGTTCTTACACTGACTCACAACAACCACCCTCAGCCTTCATGAGACTCGTGCTCCTCCGTCTGAACGAGAAACTGCACGAGTTCAACAACGTGTGCCCATATTTTCCACATTAGCTGCTATTGTTTTAAAGGCATAATAAGGATCATTTTTGCATAGAGGACATGCATAGACATGAGAGTAGACTCCTGTTTATCACCATAAAGAATATTTGAATTGTACATGGAGCCAAAATTTAAGAATACTTCATCACTTATTATCTACTTTATTCGCTTCTTTCTTACGCTAAAATCAAAAGAAGATATTTTGAAGAATGCTGGTTTCTGGCACCCATCGACTTCAGTAGAAGTAAAACAAAATTACTATGCAAGTCAATGGATGCCAGAAACCAGCATTTTACAAAGCATCGTCTATTGTGTGTCAACAGAAGAAAGATGCTAATGAAGTGGATAATAAATGATCAAATATTCTTAATGTTTGGGTCCTGTGCAATGATGATAGAGGTTTAATTGTTGGGTGAACTATCCCTTTAATGCAGCTTTATAGCTTTATTGGCGACATAAAATGATTTTTTTGAGTGTGTCAGTCAGGAGTCATGCAGGTTTGGAACAACATATGGGTGAATAAATTACAGTATCTTAGTTGCCAGTAACAAGTAAACATAAACTGAAACCGAACAAAAAAACATGAGGGTGTTCCCAACTGGCGTTGGCTCAAAGGCATTCCCTTAAAATTGCAGTATGACTATGGGAATCCCTCATAACAGAGCTTCCATAGTGACCTTCACAATATTTATTCTTTTGTGAATGACGAGTGGAAATTCTAGCTAGGCGGCTGCTTGCAACAGTTTTTCCTTTTCCCAGATTGGAAAGATGGTAAGCCGTTACAGATGCAAACTGTTGGTGAACTGCGCCATCTTGTGCTGCTGCGAGAAAGATGCGACATTCTTGAGGCAGGTGAAGACCAATTAAAGAGATTGTTTACCTCAAAATGAAAATTCTATCATCCTCCGAACTTGTTCCAAACTTTTATGAGTTTGTTTCTGCTGTTGAATACAAAGAAGATATTTTGAAGAATGTTGGAAAGCAACGGCATTGAAAGTTTCATGCTTTGCTCCTATACGGATGTTAATGGCTGCTGACATTCTTCAATATGTATATTTTTGTGTTCAACAGAAGAAAGAATCGCAAACAGGTTTGAAACAAGTGGATGGTGAATAAATTGTGGGATAATTTTCTTTTTGGGGTGAACTATCCTATTAATCGCTATTATAAACAATCCTGCTGCTACAGACAGTCTCTGAACAAGAAACAGCTGCAGGCATGTTTCTGGTAATATTATGTCTAAAATGTTTCTTCATTTGTTTCTTGAGTTGTGCATAGGCCTGTCACGATATCTATTTTTTGTTGTACGATATATTGCACCAAAATATATCGCGATAAACGATATTATTCTCATTTTAAGACTATTTAGGCCACTCATTATATAATGCCAGAATGGCAATATAATAGCATCATAACACAAGTACACTATTCAAAAGAACACATAGTATTTTATTCTTAAGAATATTTAATTTAATTAAGTCATTTGAATAACTTAATGATTAGGCATTGGAATCAGAATGTGAAAACGCATATCCAAAACAAATAATAGTAAATGTTAAATGTAAATACTATAGTGTTTTTTAACCATACTGACACTGACACCTCAAACAGAGATAGAGAGGTTGTACAAACAGCTAAAATGTTGCAAGAATTGTTTTTTACATATGGGCGATATATATTTCATCACCAAAAATCATTGAGGTCAAGTCCATGTATTGTGCGATAAGTCGATATATTGATTATTGTGACAGGCCTAGTTGTGCATTCAAGATTATTTTGTATACGTCATATCTCATTTCTATTTGTATTTTCCTTAGTGTCCCTTCTTACTATTGTTATGGACATTTTTCATGTATTGTTTCCCTCATTCCTGACATCTGATCAAGAAAAGAAAAGGTACCCTGTAATGAAAACTTGTAATTTGATGGATCCTTTATGTAAAAGAACATATTTTGTGTTGGAAAATTGTGAAGAAATCTGCTCACTGAAGCTAAGCATGGCTGAGCCTGGTCAGTACCTGGATGGGAGACCACTTGGGAAAACTAGGTTGCTGTTAGAAGTGGTGTTTGTGAGACCAGCAGAGGGCGCTCAACCTGATCCTCCTAATGCCCCACAATCTCAGAAATAATGGTGCGCGAGCTGTCACTGGGGTGGTACCTTTTCAAAAGGTACAAATTTGTACCTAAAGGGTCCATATGAATACCCCAAGGTTACATAATAGAACCTAAAAAGTAAAGAACTGTTCCTCTTAAAATGTTTAGGTAATATCTACTTTTGAGGTACCAGCATGGACCCTTTAAAATGTGTACCTTTTGAAAAAAGAAATGACAGCTCAGTGACAGCTCATGGTCCTTTCTTTCTGAGAGTCCATTATAGTGAAAGGGACACCATACTGTCAATGGGCGCCGTCTTTCGGATGAGACGTTAAACCGACGTCCTGACTCTCTGTGGTCATTAAAAATCCCATGGCACTTCTCGTAAACGGTAGGGGTGTTGCCCTGGTGTCCTGGCTAAATTTCCACCATCGGCCCTTACCATCCTGGCCTCCCAATCATCCCCATCCACCAAACTGGCGCTGTCACTGTCTCTCCACTCCACCTTTAGCTGGTGTGCTGTGAGCGCACTGTTTTCCTGTGGCTGCCGTTGCATCATCCAAGTGGATGCTGCACACTGGTGGTTGATGCGGAGAGACCCCCCTCATGATTGTGAAGTGCTTTGGGTGTATGGCCATACACAATACATGTGCTAAATTAAAAATAGACATTAATTTACATTACAAATTTAACTTGTTCATTTTCTATACTTATCTATATGTAATTGGCTCATTTATTTTCATTTATTATTCTTATTTATTATTATTGCATCAAACACCATGAATGGTAACACTTTATTTTAGTGTTTGTTGTGTACTATACTCATTTTTAAATTACAGTTAAAATACTGTGTACATTTTAATGCAAACTATCTAATGAAAGTTATTAAATATGAGCCGATTAGGCTAAACAATAGAAATATTGGCTTGGTGGCCATGTGATACAGGTGCCCATGAGCTTTTGTAGTTAACACCGAATAGTAGATGCATGAGAAGTGGAACAGTTGATTAATGAGGCGTTTCAAGCTTCATTATTAAATAATTCCCCACTGAAAAAATAAAATCACAATATAAACCATTACAAAGGTTCTAATGGTTTTGACTACAAATAGCCCGTTAAAAACATTACACACCAGCAGTCAATCATGGTTTTAAAGTGTTTTGGAGCATATCCATTAGGGTCTGGTGGTAGAGACCAATATGAACCTTTGAAGTTTCCATTAAATTTAAAAAGGCTATACTTTTTTTTTAATAATAGCCATTAGCTACAAATTCTATCAAGGTTTCTTTTTTTCTCTTTTCACCTCTGAAATGTATGTGATCACAATATATAGTGAAATCTTATAACTATTTCTTGATATGTAATTTAATACAGAACTAAATGTGAGCACTGGGCATTTGTAGTAAAATGGGTGTCAGTTTTCTGTTAGCTACCAAAGATAATAAAGATCACATTTGATGTACATGACATCCTTTATTCTGTCATTTAGTCTAAACTAATACTGCACTAACATTGGATTTTCTGTCTCACTTCAGTTTAGGTATATACTACAACTGTTGCAATTATTTTGACAATAATGTTAAATATCCAGGGTGGACTTCTTAATTAATACCTTTTGCTTATGTACTCAGCAGGGGTGCATTTTTTTTATAATTGACAAACCATGTAACACTTCATTAGACCTATGTGCTAATACTGCTTTTTTTAGGATTTGAAGGCAACTTGATGACAGGCCCGTAGCCAGCCAGGTTAAAGGAGTGGCTCTTTTTTTTCAAAAAGTGGACCTTTTTGCAGTTATTCACCTCTATGTTTAATTATCAGATTTAAATAATTCTTTTTAGTGACATTTTAGCACTTGGATTAGCTCATCGGATTTTAAAATGAACCAAAAATATATATTCATTCATTTTCCTTCAGCTTTGTCTCTAGTACCAAACATATTTATAAAAGATTTAGAGTAAAGAAATATGAATAAATACTTTATTTAAAATACAAATTTATTACATCATATGTCTTTAGAAAAGAATAGGAATGTGTTTTAAATCAAAATTTGATTTAAAGTTTTAAATTAAAAACTGTAGCCTGTCATTTATTAGGGAAATGACAAACAGGCCAGCACACACAACTTTCCTCAGAATTTGGCCAATCGAATAAAATAATTAAAACTTAATAATAATTATAATAATAATAATAATGTAGAGATTCACAATTTTTGTAGCCTCTCGTCAAAAAGTACATGTATGGGATAGGCATGGGCCGGTATAAGATTCTGACGATATGATAGCCTTGGATAAAAATACCACGGTTTCACAGTATGACGGTATTGTATTTACTGCTCTAAAATATATTCTTTATAAATGTCTGGTTGAAAAACTAAACCTTTTTGTCCTTTGAACACAATATATTTTATTTTGAGAAACATTTAAAATATTTTGGGGCAGTAAACCTGTCAGGCTAAATAATTCAAGTGAATCACTGACTTCTGTGGTCTTCATTTGTTTCAAAAACACAGATTTCTTTACAATTTACACCTAAAAACAAAACAAAAAAATATAAATAAAAAAATCTTACACATACCTTAGGAACAGTATAGCAGAAAATTTTGGCGGTATGATAACCTTGACTATTCCATACCGCGGTATACCTTGAAAACGGTTATCGTCCCATGCCTAGTATGGGACAAATTGTGCACCCTGTCATTGAGGGGGTGTCAGTTTCGAACCCCCTCTGGCTATGGGTCTGTATGAGGAGACTTCAATTTCAAAAACCTAAACCTAAAGACTGAAAGCACTTTAGGTTCAAGAACCTAAAATCGTTTCAGGACTCAATATTTTGCACAATTATTTGTTAAATACACATTCAGTGCTCTCCAAGATCTGCAAAGCATATTGTTAATAATAACAGCATGCTTTGGGCTTCATACTGCCAACTGCATTTAAATATAAAATACGAATTAAATCATGTTAATATGAGTAGTTAATATTGTAAAATAATTGCAAATAAATATTTTAGGGGAACTTTAAAACTCCATACAAAAGCGATGGCTGGATCGACTGGACGTCATTACGTCAGTCGACTCTGACGTAGTGCGCATTGAGTCGGGTGCGCGCACGTCGCTGTCACTCTGGTTGTAGGAAATGCGGACACGGCGAGATGTAGGGCCGTGTTGATCTCTTCCAGTGATGCGGCCCAATTCATACTTCATGGAGGTTCTTTGACCTTTTAAAACGCATTGTACTCAATGCCAACAGTGAAACGGATCTGTTTGCGCGTGGATGAGAGGGAAGCCAGTGCGGAGCGGCAGTGTTTAGCTAACGGCGTTAGCTCAGCAGCGCACCACCCGCCACACACAGACCCCTAACCGCACTTTTAGGTTAATCATTCAAACTTCTTTATCTTCCCGGCGGCTTACCAGCGGCCTGCCACCCTTGCACCCTACATCCGTTCATCAGTGGAGGCGGGGGGGTCACGGTAACCGGAGCGGACAGGAGCCCCCCCGGGTCGGACGGACAGATTCCTCAGCGGCGGTGAGTCTGCACACTCGTCTCTGTTATCTTCTCTAAGTCTCGACAGATGCGATGAACAAACTAAACAACACAATTTCTTCCGCCGTAAACCGGGAAGTTGAGCTCCTCGGCCGCTACTGTAGGCATGAGCTAGCGAGTTAGCAGGCCAGTTTCACCTGCCAAAAGAGTACATCATGATTACAAGCATCCCCGTTTTCTGTTCACCTTATGTACCATGGACTGAACGCTGATGCTTAGTAAAACAAAGTCACATTTGTGTTGTTAAGAGGTTGTTGCATGACAGATCGGACAGCACGATTAACAGCTTTAGGTTAAACTTGGCAGTCACAAATCCAGCGTCTCCTGTGGGTTAAGCAGTCTCAGGTGGTGTCTGCTCACTTTTTGTCCTTGCTAGGGTGTTTTCAGGACTTCAGTCTTGCGTTTTTGAGCGTGATGTAATGTGTATGCTTGTCTTGTACTTTTATAAATTAAGGTTTCCCTGTATTCAGCAGTGTCATGCCCACATGCTTCACATGTGGTCGGTCACAACAATTGACAGCTCTCACGTTTTCACCCATGCCTTTCTAAAACGCTACATTGGCTGTTCGCACGCGTGGTTTGTTTACATCTCTTTCATGTCCACACTATACGCATATTGTTGCATAAAAGTCTAAGTCACCCGGAACGAGCACAGTGTATGTGTATGGGTGGAGTCCCACAAACTGGCATTGTCCGATTCCTGGACGTATTGTTCACTTGAGTCGGATCTTTCAACTGATTTGTTGAACCGATTCTCAAAATCAACTGGCGTTATTTGAGCTTTTAATTGGTCCAAACATTTACTGGCTCATTAAACTGGCTGTAAAGTAATTGATAAGAGCTTTTCGGAATGAATAATATATTACTTTAAAGGCCTCATGAAATCACTCTGGAATGGCATTCATATTTTGAAGACGTCTTAGTTTTAATTATTCCGCTCCAACCCATAGTTTTCCGTGAGTAAGATGTAGAGGAGGGATGCTGAAATTAAACAACACCCTCTATTCACACTGTGCACTTACACACTTTGTACTCATCCATCTTTATAGGGTTTTGTTCATCTGAGTCTGAAAGCCACACCTCTGATTGCATGAAGTTTGCTTTTTTGTTAAATAAGGACATTAACTTTTTCAATTGCAATTTTTGAACACACTACTTCTACATTTTAAACTTAAGCACATAAGAGAACAGTGGATTCAAAGTGTGTAAACTGGAATATATGTCAAAATACTGATGTTGGTTGCTTTAGAACTACATAGGCTGATTTACACACAAGTGAGTTTTATCACAAATCTGATCACATAGAAGTTGATAAATGGCATTTTATTCAAATCCTGGAAAGATATTTTAATAAGTTTTAATAATAAGTAATAATGAGTATTGTAAGAGATGTTAATAAGTTTTAGTATTGTTTTGTTTTATTGTTTTATGTGTTGTGTTGTTTAACATAAATAGTTAGTTATATTTAGGTTAATTTAATTTAAAATGAATTATACCATAACATATCCATAACTGAATACTTTATAATAGGGCTGGGCTGATAAACGATATTTTATCGAATCGCAATAAAATTTTCACCAATAACAATGATAAGCTCTGGATTTTTTTTTACTCTATATCATGGGTCTCAAAGTCAATTCCTGAAGGGCCGCAGCTCTGCACAGTTTTATTCCAACCCTAATCAAACACAGCTGATCCAACTAATCAAGGTTTTCAAAAGAGTCATAACCATTGGTTGGATCAGCTGTGTTGGATCAGGGTTGAAGCAAAACTGTGCAGAGCTGTGGACCTCCAGCAATTGACTTTGAGACCTATGCTCTATATTGACCCAAGAGCCAGTCACACAGCAGAAAATGCAACAATGGGAATCTAAAAGTGTGTTGATATTAGAGATGTGCTGAATTTCGGACACCGAAAATGTATCTGCCGAAAATTTGTTGTGCTGTTTAACGAACCCTCTTAATTCTTTGTGGATTCAGTCATTTTTGGGGTACTCTTTTCAATCTGGAAGCATTAACGACTTATCGAAATATATATCATTATCGTTTAATATGAAAAATAATTATCGAGATTGCATTTTTGCCATATCGCCCAGCCCTCTTTATAGTACTAAACTTGATTTAAAGGGGCAGTTCACCCCAAAATTAAAATGTCCTCTTCATTTACTCACACATGTGTTTCTGAACTTGTATGAATTTTTCTTCTTTTGTTTCTTTGAAGATGCATTGATTAATGCTTCATTACACACCTTGCGTTTTAATATTTTGCTAGTGTTTCATCAGTTTTAGACATCCCAGATTGACAGCGTATGGGCTGTGTCAAAACCTTGTGAGCATTCTGCCTAGATAGCATTTGGCCTTCACAGGCGTGTCAGATATTTAACCACCACAATGCTTTTGTCAAGGAACCACTTCCTTTTTACGTCCTGCCAGCATGTGTACACGGACATGTTTATATATAGATTATGCGGAAGAAGAAGAGGCAGATTTTAGTATAAGAGGAAATAGTGATACCCTGTTCCTTTACTCTCTACCTAAACTAGACCTACATCGAGTAGTGTTGCCTTATGCTTAGACAAGTAATTGAAATTTGATTGCATCTAATTTACGACTTTGTCAAACAAGTTCAACATTGTGTTAACTAAGCAGTACAAAGGTCCTCTAGTCTGAATGTGTCCTAGCCTTTAGGATACGTTTATAGGCAGTGCATCATGCCAGATGTTAGTAACATCATGTTACTAACTTTTATTTATTGCAATTGCTAATTTAAAGAGTCTTTTGAATCTTGTCATTAAAATGAATGTAATATAGTAATTAATTAAATTATTTATATAAAGGGTGAACTTTTGTAATGCTTGATAAAATTGAGCTTGAGTTATTTTCTGTCATCAAGTCACCTAGAGTAAAAAGAGAATCTTAAGAAAGCATCACTCATCGTTTTGTTGTCAAATTGAACTGTTTTGTCCCTGAACTGTCACCATACTTTTTGGCTTCACAATGTGTTCTGACATTGCATATCCTGCGATGTGACTATTGCCATACACATTGCGATATCAATGCTAAAACGATATATTGTGCAGCCCTAGTTCACATTTACAAATGAAATATGATAAATGCATATTATTCATTCATTCATTTTCTTTTCGGCTTAGTCTCTTTATTAATCCGGGGTCGCCACAGCGGAATGAACCGCCAACTTATCCAGCATATTTTTACGCAGAGGATGCCCTTCCAGCCGCAACCCATCTCTGGGAAACATCCATACACACTCATTCACACTCATACACTACGGACAATTTAGCTTACCCAATTCACCTGTACCGCATGTCTTTGGACTTGTGGGGGAAACCGGAGCACCCGGAGGAAACCCACGCAACCATGGGGAGAACATGCAAACTCCACACAGAAATGCCAACTGACCCAGCCGAGGCTCGAACCAGCGACCTTCTTGCTGTGAGGCGCATGTGCTACCCACTAGGCCACAGTGGCGCTCTAAATGCATATTATATAGTTTTTAAAAAAAATCAGTCCAGGTTTAGACAAATAAATAAAATATATGCATGTCTTTATGAATATATGTGTAAAATATGTATTGAAAAATGTCTCATCTGTGAAACGGTGGTACAGTCAAAGGTTTGGGGCCAGTATGTTTTTTAAATCTATTTAAAAAAGGGATATTTAGTTATCACAGAAATAAAATATATTAATACTTATTTAATATATTCAGCAAGGAGGCGTTCAGTTCATTTTGACATATCTTTTACAGTAAGAAAGGTAATTGGATGGTTGCATTGTTATTTATTTTAAATATATATTAAAAGTCTAAACTGGGATACTGTTTGCCAAAATGACTGTTTACCATATTTTTGATCATATAAAGACAGCCCAGGGGATCATAGGAGATTTTGCGCTAAGTTAAAATTAAGTAGTTAAACATGTCACAGTTTCTGTAAGCAAATAAGAAATGTGTAGACTGTTGCTCAGTAGACCTCTAATGTAAGTGCATTTTGTAAACCTTTTTTTTTGGGTATCATTTTCCTCATATAAAAGTGACATCAAATGAATTTAAATAGCTTTTCCTTCCTCCCTTTTAGGATTTAGATTAATGCAATGTATCCTACTACAGTACATGCATACATTTCAATATGTTTCCTCTTATTTATTTTACTTTAAACTTGAAAAGTTTAATGTCAGGTTCATGACATTAATGATGTGTTTTTTCCTCTTTTGATCAGCCGTATCACTAAGGAGCAGAAGCTATGGCTGAAATCACCACCATCACTCCCTCCCCTCCTGCCATGGGTGAACAACCAGTGCCTGCTCCCTCCAGCCCACAGTTTCTCCCCTCTGAAACTCCCATCCCAAAATCCTCTCTCTACGGGGATCGAGCCGTGATGGGAAACCCTACGTTACAGTCAAGTGGAAGAAATTCTTCATCTTGGGAGACCACACCTGGCCAAAACAGCACCGCCTCCTCTTCAGTGGAATCTAAGAGTGCTGCTGGTCCGCCAGCAGAGGTACTCGCTGCTACAGAAGAAAAATGTTTAGTTGAGCAGCATGCTGAAGCACAGAGCTCAGAGCAGAAGCAACAGATGTCGCCATCGCCTGAATTTAATCCCAGTCCTAATCTCTATCCCAATGTTCAAGTCAGCCAGACTTACAGTCCCACTCCCCCCATAGACATTCCTCCTCAATGTACACCTCCTCCTGTTCCCGAAACCAACCCGGCCCTCTCTTCGCAAGACTCCAGGCAAACAGAAGCACAAGCAGTTCCTGAACCCAACACTCTTGGAACCGCCACGATGACCCCTGAACTCCCCTGTACACCCTCCAGAGCTGAGCCTCCAGCCGTACTGGTGCAGGAGTCTGCTGGGTCATTGGGGCTGCCCTCTGCTTACAGGCGACCGGCCCCAGACACGCTCAGCTACCTGGAGTCTGCCAGCCTCATGTCGGGCACACTAGAGTCTCTGTCAGGGCTTGGTGAGGATGGCAGCTCCATTGGCTCAGACTCTGAGATTAACGGTCCAGTGAGGAAAACTGATAAATACGGCTTTCTGGGAGGAGCGCAGTACAGCGAGAGCAAGTGAGTATGTGTGTGTCTGTGTGTGTGTGACCTGAAGGGCACAAAACTACATTCTTACATCTTCTTTTTGTGGTTTCTTTATAAGTAGGGCCAGACAATCTGCAGATATTTTATGCTATTTCTGCACAGAACTTTGTAAAAAATCTGCAGATTTATGTGGAATGATTTTGGAAGTATTGTAACAAAAAATGTAATGTATTAAATTAAAAAAAACCTTTTAACTTTATTTTATGTTTACAATGCAAATACAATTAGAGCCACTTATTTGATAAACAACGGAAGTCTGAAATATAATATATATACTAAGAGACAGAAAATATTGCTTTACAAACTTTATTGTAAATAAATCATATGAACGTTTTCATATTACTCAAGTATCGCAACTATTATATTTCAGACGTGCTTTGTTTTATCAAATAAGTGGCTCTAATAGGATTTGCATTGTAAACATTTAATAAAAGTTAAACATTTTTTTTTTATTTAATATATTATGTTTTTAGTTCTGATACTGAAACCATTGTGTTCTGCGTGTGCAGATTCGGTGTGGGTCTACTTGTAAGCAAAGAGAGCCAGGGCAAACCACTTCAACATTTAAATGTTCAATTAAGAGTATTTTAAACTGTATAAATTCCTCAATTTTGCTGCAAAAATTGTCTTTTTTACTTGTTTGTCAACTTAGTTCAGATTTTAAATTTAGAATTTAGTATTACTGATGCTGAGTTCAGACTGCATGATTTTTTAAAGTAATCACGTCACAGATGTTTTCACACTGCATGACTGGGGTAAAATCTGGGGTAACATTTCCATCGCTGCTGTGTTTGGATCGGCAATGGGGGTTTCACACCCCAACACATGCGAGAAGTGACATAGAAATAACACTAGGTCACATTACGTCTTTTGTTATTACCTACATAATGAGTATGTAAAGTCTTTAGTGGGGTATAAAGTCTACTTATTTTGCTCACCTGGTTTTTGAAGAGAATTGCCAATTTCTCTTCAACTTTTTTCTTTTTCGACCTGGTTGGGGTTTTGCTGAGATGACACGTCAAACAGACATGGGTGCTCCTGCCACATTTCCACTGGTTTTTCCCTCCATTTAATGGGTCCAAATAAATTTGACTGAAAAGAAGCACTTCTCCTCGAACTTCCCGCTGACCTGAATGCTGCTCTCTTATTGGCTATTGGTAATTGCCAATGTTATTTTCAATCAGATCACATTCACATGGCATGATTTTAAATCACCAACAGATCCAGATATTTAGCATGCCAAATATCTCATGGCTAACAGTGACTCCATCAATGATTTGCACAAATATGCCTTTGATTTCAGGCATTTGCCAGTGATTCCTCAAAAACTGTCGGTGAGTCAAAATCAGGGCTAAAGTCACGCAGTCTGAACTCAGCATTAGTTACACAAATGCACAATACTCAATACAAGGGAATGAATAATTAGAATATGATGCAAACCCAGGGTGGTTGTATGGCCGTAACATAAAATAACCATTACATGTTTCACTTGTTATTTTTTAAATATAATTTTTTCCAAATAACTCAATGGTCATGAGTAAAGATTAATCATTGATTAAATGTGCGACAGGGCTATAGGTCAATTAAGCATGGATGCCATTAATATGAATAGTTTTGAGATGCATGCATTGAGCACAAACTAGTTTAATACAAACTCTTCAAGATTATGCTTGGAGAAACAGAACAGTGCAGCAATTAACCATTTGTGATGTTGTGTTGTATTTTGCCATGCTCATTGTGGACTGCATTAATCGTTTGTTAATTCTTTGTTAATATTTAAATCTTGATATGTAGTTACAATCAACAAGGTCACGTGTATATGTGCATTTTTACACAGACATTGTGCAGGATCGGGACCAAATCTTACTAGGTAAAAAATCTCTCCTGCGCAGCTCTAGTCTGAACGCTCTCCGCCTGCTTCCTGATTGATTCGCTGACGGTCTACCGGCTTATGTCATAGAGATTTATCCTGAATCTCTCTTCACTTTGTGATCTGCTGTGTTGATTTTATATTTACTCAAATCATTGGCAGTTTATTCAGTAAAGACTTCTTCTGTACAAGTTACTAACCTGCCACAAATAGCGGGTTCATTCAAACGATTCAGGGGGGCTGTGGAATCATATGTATTGGGTTTAGGGGGCTGCAAGTTATAAAACGTTGGGAACCACTTGTCTACAGTATCCTGTGCGCAATTAGGAAGAAAGCAATATACTATTTGCTCACATGGACAGTTGGACGCACACATTCACCATTTGGCAGTGTGACATGGCACTATTGACATCTACAGTATGTTAGTCATCATATATCAGTCATCTTTTAATCATTAAAGAGTTAGTTCACCCAAAAAATGATTATTCTGTCATTTAATTACTCACCCTCATGTTATTGCAGACCTGCAAGACTTTCATTCATCTTCAAAACTCAAATTAAATAAATAAGTTCTCTTAGAAGTCTCGGATTTTTAGTTCTATTAACGCTGTTAAATTGTGATTTTTAATACAGGGCAAAACATTTAGAGTAACAGGCATTGATTTGTTTAAAGTAGTGTTTTTAAAGATATTCCTGAACAAATGCATTAACATTTATGTTAAAAAAACTAAATATTGAAAACAGAACATTTAAAAAATAATGAAATCAATATTCACATTCATCTCTATGACTCAAATGTTCTACTTGGTTCGTTAAATCAGAGCAGGTCGATTCAAAATGAAAGTGAATGATAGGTTAATTGCCAGGCCCCTGATGTGATGTGTGCTGCTAGGAAATGAATAATTCACACCTATGTCTGAAAGCGGGCTGAGCAGTTAGTGTCGTTTTCCTGTGTCAGTGTTTCTCGCGCTTTTTCTGTGTCCTTCATGTGTTTGTTGTGAGTGACTCAGATTGTGCTGAGAGGTCTCATTTGAGTCAGAGAGCACTGACTGTCTCACTTTTAGTCTCTCTCTTCTGTCGACTGTCTCTGCTTTACCTCTAGTACTGACTAAGTGTGCTAAAATGGGCAATCACAGTATCATTTGTATTTGAACGTTTCCTTTTTTTATTTCTGTTCGACATTAATGCATTAACCACCACATGCCCAGCTATTTAAAAATTGTCAGCTGGAGATCATGAGCCTTAAGTTAGGTTTTCTCATACGGTTAGCGTGCTGCCAGTCAGATTTAGGTCTCTGCTATTTTTGTTTTTTATATATATCTTAAGTTTAATATAGAAATGAGTCAGAAAGTGTCAATATTGGCTTTGTGCTGCTATCAAGTGCTTAGGGTGACTAAGCAACCTTTGCTTGGTCATTTCATTCTGTTTTTTTGTACAGAAAATCCACACCTCGTAGTTTTAAAAACATATTTTTTTTGCATTTTATTCATTTAATAAAGTCATACGACCAATTCAGCTTAAATGGTGGAAAACATTATAAAGATGTTTTGACTGCTGTCCATTTTGACATCTTTATGATTTTGCCTTCAAAGGACACGTTTACTGGGAGCTATTGGTTATCTGCAAAAGCAGATTACAGTTGCAGCATTTTCTGCAATGTTTCAAAGAGACTGAAAGTAAAAAAATGGCAGCTGGATATGATACAGGTAACGTCTTACATCTTACTCGTAGTTTTAAAAACATATTTTCTAGAAAATAAGTCAATCAAAATTACGTTGTTAAGAGAAATACAAAAAAACAGATAAGCTGAAAGTCACACTTTATTAATAATGTAAAATAGGCTATCGGTAGCTCTAAATAAAACAGTGTTTACTAGCATTATAAACAAAATATTCTCCTCAATGAACAAGTCATTTCATTTAGACGATATTAAAAGCAGAAAAAGAAATTGAACACAAGTATAAAAGAAGCAGAGCATACAGTGGCGTTCACCATCAAATTTTTCCTTTTTTCGTAAACGTCGAGGTTAAACTAGCTTATTTGAGGTGAAAATGAAACTAGAGACATTTGGGAAATGCGCTATTAAAATACTTTTATGTGCATATAATCAAATCCTCTCTTATCCTGCAGCAGTCCAAATGTGTGCAAGCTTTGTGTATGTTTCGCTTGCCTTAAATGAACTGCATTATGTAAATCACCTTGGAATAAAAATCACAGCGTTTTTCAGATCATAAAAACAAATAAGGTAAGATTCATGTTCAGAGTTTGCGCTAGAGTTTCTGCCTTTGGTGTCATTCACTTTGTGAAATCACTATCAAGATTTCACATTAAGAGTGATGCATCTATTTCAAATCCATGTGATATATATCGAATCGAAGGTGCACATTTTGTCATTTCTTGCCAACCAGCTACCTTGTCATTGCTAGTGCCATGCTTTACTGCTTGAGCTACATGAAAGCTCAAGTATGAACTCTTTTGTCTCCTGTCTAAAGTACGTCTTTCCCTCACAGCCAGGGTGGGAGCTTGTATGTTTATGTGTTTTGTGTGATTTATGTACTTGTGACCTCTGTGTTGTAGTGAGGCAGAACTCGCTGTGGCTGTGGCCAGACAGAGAGAGATGAAATGGCTTGACATGTTCAGAAACTGGGACAAATGGGTGTCCCGACGCTTTCAAAAGGTCTGTTTCTCACTTAAAAACTTAAAGAAGGCACTCTATTTTGTATCAGAAAACACTTTGCTTATGATTGTTGATACAGTGGTGAGTTATGCTTTGTTTTTGATACAGGTAAAAATGCGCTGCAGGAAAGGAATCCCCTCCTCACTCAGAGCTAAAGCCTGGCAGCTGCTCTCCAACAGCCAGGAGCTTCTTGAGTCCAATCCTGGAAAGTTTGAGGTACGAGAAAGCAAAGTGCCTTTCATGGGAAGTCAGTTCACTCTGCAGCCATATTTGCAGTGCCCCAGGACAGCTTATTCAAAACCCAAGCCTTTATCTAATTGAATAAGGGAACTCCAAAACCTCAAAAACTGCCCACTGAACTTGCAACTAAATGACATATTTCAAATCGTCAACAAAATCTGAAGTGACCTGTCCCATTAATGTTCTATATACATTGAAAACATGTAATTTCCAGTTTGCTCCAGCAAAGATCGGTACAATTGTTACGAATATCTAACTTAAAAGAAAAAGATGGCTCCACAGGGTAAGCCAGATCCGTAACAATAAATAATATTAAATTGAAAATAATAAGGAGACCTCTAAAATTAACGAGGAGCCCGGAGTCTCATCTCCCGTTCAAAGGAATAACAAAAACAATTGACCAAGAAATAACGTAAAATTAAATTTATTTAATTTTTAAAGGAGACAATAAAAAGCTGATGGAGGTAAGTGCCAAAATAACAAACAAAAATTCAACATCTAACTAAGTTTTAGCCCTCTTATCTGCACATTAAATAAAACGAAACAAAATGACAATTCACTTACCTCCCTACTAACCACAAAACAGGACAAAACGTAATAAAACAAAAAGGCACCCTCCTCAGCACACGTGTCTCCGCAAAAATCAATGAATCACCACTCAGCTTTCACTTTCACAATTTTGCCGAGTAAATACAACCAACATTAAGTTCACAAAAGAACAACACAAGTCGGGAGAGAGGAGACTCTGGGCTCCTCGTTAATTTTAGAGGTGTCCTTATTATTTTCAATTTAATATTATTTATTGTTATGGATCTGGCTTGCCCTGTGGAGCCATATTTTTCTTTTAAGTTAGATATTCGTAACAAATGGGGGCTCGTCCATTCCTTTTTTGAAAGTAAATATCTGATATTTCGTTTGTATAAATTGATATTGCCCCTGAAGTGAAAAACAGTCATTGTTTAATATTTTGATTTATTGTTTAAAACGTACAGCTTTTTATCTGTTGTAAAAACTGTCCGTTTTTTTGAGGGAGGGTGTAGTTGTGTAAAAGGGTGTAATAGAAAGCTTTTAAATGGAAGTGAATGTTGAGGCCTTTCTTGATAATCCAACTGCTGGACAAATTTATTAAGAAAGATCTATTGCAATAAGCCGATGCTTTAAAAATCTCAGTAAATGCGAGCGAAAAAAAGCAGGTGATTAAAAACGATCTTCTTTCTTAAATGATAGCTCAGGGCATTTTGCCTGAGGAACCCACACTTGCTGAAAGTGGGGAAGTCGAAGAACCGAGTGAAGGGTTGTCTGATCAGATGGTTGCATTAAAATTAAAGGAGTTAGAACTTGAGATTAAACGACAGGAGCACAAAAATCGTTTGTTGCATTTGAGAGAGCTTGAATTTCTTCATGTAACTAAGCAGGAGGAACCTGGTGATGGTTCTCCTTCTCAAACTGTTCAGTCTGCTGCTAACTCTGATCAATTTGATCCTAGTCGGTATATCCGTCTAGTTCCGCCGTTTAGAGAAACGGAGGTTGACGCTTATTTTACAGCTTTTGAGCGTGTGGCTGGGAAATTGAAGTGGCCGAAAGACATGTGGGCACTTATGCTTCGAAGTAATCTGGTCGGTAAGGCTCAAGAAGTTTGCGCAGCGATGCCTATCGAGGATTCTCTAAAATATGACTTAGTAAAAACTGCAGTACTCAGAGCGTATGAGCTTGTGCCTGAAGCTTATAGGCAGAAATTTCGGGGTTATACAAAAACTGATAATCAAACTTTCCTTAAGTTCGCGAGAGACAAGAAGTCAATGTTGGAAAAATGGTGTGCTGCCTCGAAAATTACCACCTTTGAGGGTTTACAAGAGTTAATTTTGCATGAGGACTTTAAAAACTGTCTACCACAAGGTTTGTTGTATTTACTCGGCAAAATTGTGAAAGTGAAAGCTGAGTGGTGATTCATTGATCCTTGCGGAGACACGTGTGCTGAGGAGGGTGCCTTTTTGTTTTATTACGTTTTGTCCTGTTTTGTGGTTAGTAGGGAGGTAAGTGAATTGTCATTTTGTTTCGTTTTATTTCATGTGCAGATAAGAGGGTTAAAACTTAGTTAGATGTTGAATTTTTGTTTGTTATTTTGGCACTTACCTCCATCAGCTTTTTATTGTCTCCTTTAAAAATTAAATAAATTAAATTTTACGTTATTTCTTGGTCAATTGTTTTTGTTATTCCTTTGAACGGGAGATGAGACTCCGGGCTCCTCGTTAATTTTAGAGGTGTCCTTATTATTTCAATGTAATTTTATTTATTGTTACGGATCTGGCTTGCCCTGTGGAGCCATCTTTTTCTTTTAAGTTAGATATTCGTAACAACAATTTCTACATTTACATATGATTGGCTATTTTAAATGGAAGATGGGACTTCCTTTATCTTGGTGGCCATACTGAGCATTGCACTTTTCCCCATTCATAGTAATGTTATTGAACCGTTTTTGAATACCTATAGTCTTTGGAGAAAGTCTCCTTCATGGAAACTCTGCTAAGAGGCAGTATTTGGAACTTCTCATGGCAGCTATTTTGGATATACAAAGTCTTGTCTATTGGAATAGGGGTACTGGTGAAATCTTAAGTTCAGACGATTTACATTGCAGTACAGATTTTTAGACCTATTTTTTTAAAGAGATTAGGGTGTATTCTGCCATATTGTCCATTGTTGTTTCTTCCATTCATATGTCCACTTTAATTGGTTTTCATTTATAAATGCATGGTTTTCTTTTGGTTTTGCCTGTCCATCCACAATGAGTAACAAAAACATATCTTTTCGGAAACGCTGTCCAAAATGGATCAATTTGAAAGTGCTGTTTTTGTCTTGCAGTGTAGACTGTGAAATCAAGGCTTTCGAAAACAATGACCCATTTTAGTCATGTAGCGCAGTCATGTGACCAATTCAGTTAACACAGTAGAAAACATTGTAACGATGTTTTGAATGCTGTCCATTTTGACAGCTTTATGATTAATATCAGTTTTTACATTCTCCATATTGCCTTCAAAAGCCATGGCATGTTTACTGGGAGCTATTGTTTAGCTGCAAAAGCAGACTACAGTTGCAGCATTTCAAAGTTTCAAAGAGACAAAGTAAATAAATGCTGAATAGTAACTAAATGCTGGCTATAACACCGGTAAAAATGTCTTGCATCTTACATGAATGGAAGCGCTTTCAGTCGTTTTATTGTCAATTACGGAAAGAATTGAAAACTATTGTGTGGGCATGGAGCGATTTTAGACAAAAAGTTTTTTTTTTTTTTTTTTCAATTTATCTGCTAATAATGTAGACAAACACCTCTTTTGGAATCTTTTGGTCTTAAAGCTGACCCTAATTCAACTTCTATCTTTTGTTAAACATTAGAGTATTACACCTTCTGACTGTCAATAAACATTTAAAAGGCAAGAAACAATAATATGTAAAGAATTTAGTGTATTCATATATACTAAACTGCTATTCATGTTGCATATTTTGTGTCAGTTCACTTTTTACAGTGAGTCTGCGATCACTAAGAGTGTTTTAATAAATGGACAAGTAAAGATCCTCCTTGTGGACAATTGGAGCGCACTCTTCTTTTGCTCACTTAACAGTCAGATAATAATAATAATAATAATCATAGCCATATCTGTTAAAGTTTGTTTTTGTGTGTGTCAGGAGTTGGAGCAGGAGCAGGGGGATCCCAAGTGGTTGGACATCATAGAGAAGGACTTGCACAGGCAGTTCCCGTTTCATGAGATGTTTGCTGCTCGTGGAGGACACGGGTAAGTACAAAGGAAGGTTTTATCAAGGGGTGGCTGATGTAGGGCTTTTATTTAGATCATTACAAAATCTAATTTTTTTTTCCTACTGTGTTTTTAGTCTGTTAGCTTTCGTTTATTAATTCCAGCACTGATCCTCTCAGTTTTGTACTTTCCCCACGCTTTCACACTTTCCTCCTCTGCTCAGGGTGTTGTTTCATCTGTTAAATTGTGTGGAATATTTCCAGCATACAAAATATTTATAAAAAGTAGATGAACACTACACTTTAAAATCTGTCAGTCTGTCTGTCTGTCCTTTTTCAAACTGTATCTGTCTGTCTGTTTCTGTCTGTCTATCTCTCCTTTTTCAAACTGTTTTCTATATCTAGTTATCTGTCTGTCTGTCTGTCTGTCTGTCTGTCTGTCTGTCTGTCTGTATGTCTGTCTGTCTATATCTATCTAAACACAATACATTAATTAGTCTCAAAGGAAAAGATTTCATCCCATTGTTGCTCAGAAAAATAATTGTTTCTCGGATTATCATGAAACATACTGTGAACGATTCTCTATTAAAAATAATCAAAAAACATATTACAAAATAATCAGTTTTTTAAAATGTCATTTAATAGGTCCATCATCCATGTTAATGTTCTATTTATTGTAAAGAAAGTACCATTATTGTATAACAATCTTTAAAAAATGATGAAATTAGACATGAATACTTTCCTTAAGTACATATGCATCTTTTTTTTGTGAATGCTCTTTGAAAGGAAAATACTGAAGTAATACTTGTTACACCTGAAGTGTGTGTAGACACAGACGCCACTCTCAGGCAGCTTGCATTTCTGAATTAAGTTCTTGTGCTTGAACAGTCAGATACATACAATTATTTTATGATAACTGAAGTCATGTAAACAGTCAGTTATGTCTGAAGTGAACATAAGAAGTAGGGTGAATAAATATAACTTTATGTTAGGTCTCAAACATAATAGACCGCCTTCTGTCTTATAGCTTTATCTTTGTTATTAAAGAACCAGTAGATAACTGTTTTGTGGGTATTAGAGCTGTTTTAAAGAAGTTTAGATTAAAAGATCAAATCAGATGACAAATGAAGATTCAAGGTAGGGCTGCACGATGTATTGTTTCAGCATCGATATCACAGTGTGGGAATCTGGAATAGTCACATGGCAGGCTCTGCAGTGTTGAGCCACAGTTCAGAACAACTGATTTCGGAGTCATTGTCAAGCTTAATGATTCAGGTTTAACTTAAATCTAATCATTTGAAAGATTTTTTTATTTGGTTGTATTTTTAAGGCCTGTGATTTGAATTTAAACCATTTAAGCACAATAAATTATTTATTTTAAATAAGATTATTTATTTTATTTATGTAACTGTATGACTATATGGTGTTATTTTAGAATTTCTGTATCTTAATACTGTTAGATTCAACTGAAAACCATAAAGCAATGTTTATTGTATTGTTTTCATCTCTGCTTTTTTATTTTGTTTATTTGTATATTTTATATTTTATATTTATATATTTATATTATTTTTATATTTTGTTTTGTATATTTTAATCAGATGCAATCTCCAGCAAAATCATCCCAATAACGTAAAATTATGAACTATTTTCAAATAGTCATCTTGTGAAATCACATTCATATCACAATATATATTGCAATGTCACTTTTTTCTAATGTTGCATAGCTCTTGTTCAGTCTTAAATTATCCTTACCGCATAAAACAAAGTAAAAATCAATGGTGTTTATTGTCCAAAACTTCAATCTTCATTTCCATTATTATCTTTTACTCAAATCTGAGTATTCCTCTCTTTGTGTGTTTCAGGCAGCAGGACCTGTACCGTATACTGAAGGCCTACACCGTCTACCGGCCAGATGAGGGCTACTGTCAAGCCCAGGCTCCAGTGGCTGCGGTGCTGCTCATGCACATGCCTGCTGAGGTATAAGCAATAAACAAAGCTTTTTTTTCTTTGCACAGAGCAGCACGACGAAGAATTTATGACTAGAGAAATATCACAGAATATGAACCAGTCACCCTCTTCCCTCTTATTTCTTTAGCAAGCCTTCTGGTGTCTTGTGCAAATCTGTGAGAAATTCTTGCCTGGCTACTACAGTGCTGGTTTGGTAAGTATACTGCAGCTCAAAGTGACCACAGAGTAGTGTTTGTTTTATATAAAAAAAAAATTCCCCTCCATGTCTGTCCCTCAGGAGGCGATCCAGCTGGATGGAGAGATTTTTTTCTCTCTTCTGAGGAGAGTGTGTCCCATGGCCTACCGTCACCTGAAGAAATTTAAGATTGACCCGATACTCTACATGACGGAGTGGTTTATGTGCATCTTCTCCCGCACACTGCCTTGGTCTTGTGTTCTGCGGGTCTGGGACATGTTCTTCTGCGAAGGTTAGTCACGCTTTTGAGTTAAGTTAGTTCAAATTAAAACGTGTCTAAATATGCAGCAGTCTCTATTAGTGATATCTGGATGAAACGTTAAATATTTACTTTTAATAGAACTTTAAGTTTAAGGAGGAATTGTGGTTGAAAATGACAATAGCTGCGTCCCAAATCGCATCCATATGAACTATTCTACGCCATTTTGTAGTATAATTAGTGTAAGTAGTGCGTTCACACTGAAAACTCTAAAAATAATAAGTGCACTTTAATTACCCAGATGATGCACTCATTCCATCGGTAATATGAAGTGAGTAATGATGGACACCTCGCGCACTCATCAATCGCAGCTTTGCTCACATAGCGGAAGGGGCGGAGCTATCAGGCGCACATGTTGGATAACTTTATGTATTTTGGACTGTGAAAGCAAAATTCTCCTACCCGAGGGATTATAGCGCCTCCCGATGGTGAATGCGGTTATACTCATGCCAGGTATTAGTTGGTATTTTGTTAATTTATTTCACTAATTTGGCAACCATCAAATGTCATCAGGGAAACTGTTTGAACGTCCACTTAGGGAAAAAAGCATTAGTGCTCCATTTGGGGCAACACTACTTACATATACTATGCTGTTGAGTGTGTAAGTGCATAAGTGCATAGTGTATAATGTGTCATTTGGGACGCAGCTTTTACTTCGCTTTTAAACTTCCATTTTACTGCCATCATTTACATAACTGTTACTTTTTCAAAACCATTTTCAGGAGTTTTTTTTTCCTGTTGAACACAGAAGAAGACATTTAGAAAAAAATCTGGTAGCTGGCACCCGTTGACTCATATTTTTTCTGTATAAGAATATAAATGCCTATCATAGAATGTGGATTTTATTTCTTTGTGCGAAAAAGAGATGAAAAGCTCAGATAAAAATAAAGTATACATTTATAATAAGTACTCTCACTTGTATTTAATTAGCTGTAATTCTCCTGCTCATTCCTCAGTAAACATGTTTACTTGCAGTATTCATAATGAAACAACTGAAACGTGAAGCATATGTAAAACTGCTACAGTCTCTAAGCACAATAGAAAATGATCAAAAACATCAAAATAACATCAATATGTCTGAATAAAGGTTAAAGATATAATTATAAGTTGTTATAATTATTGAATGACTCTTTCCATTACTATGCCCAACATGACTTCAAGTTCACTGCTCAGAGGGTTGCTATTATTTTCTTTTTTAAGTTTGAGTATCACTTATTCTCACCAAGGTGGCATTTATTCATGAAACATACTGGACAAAAACTAGAACGTATATATCAATAACATATACAGTATCTATATAATGTATATAAACATGTGTATGCATATCTATATTATGTATTATGTAAATATTGTAACCGTTTCTGTGTTTTTTGTGTAGGCAAGTATTTTACAGTGCTTTAAAAATACTCAAAACATGTCTCCGTTAATGTTTTCAAACTATTATATTTGATTTATCAAAATCACACAAGTGACAATTTCATATCTGTCACATCCATAACGGAGCTTTTCCTCATAAATGCAAAAAAATGTCAAATAACATAAAATCAATCATGTTTTACTCTATAGTGAGCCAACCCTTATCCTTTTGATTAGCATTGTCTCTTTTGGGTTGTGCTGTTTAATTTACAGAATTTCTACAAAGTATGTTGTACTGTAAACTCGGACTGTTATCGTCACATCCATAATGCACGTTTATTTTCCCCATTTAAAATATAAAAAATGTTTTCAGATTTCTATTTTTCTGCTCCAGTAACTCTGTGTTTAGTTGTTTTGGAAAATATAAACGGATGTTTCAATATAATGTTAAGATGTACCTTCTTAGGACAACTGTATTATTATCAGTGTTGCGAACTGCTTAATATTTTTGATGGGTTGTTTTGGCATTATGTGCCAATAGAAATTTTAAAGGTATATTTTTGTGTTGTTTGTCAGGAGTGAAGATCGTTTTCAGGGTGGGTTTGGTGCTCCTCAAGCAGATGCTGGGGTCTGTGGATAAGCTTCGGGAACTGCAGGGCATGTACGAGACCATGGATCGTCTGAGGAACATCCCGCCTGAATCTATCAAGGAGGACGTTCTGGTGCAAGAGGTGTGTGCACAAACACTCATTTTTGAGAAGCAGTGGTGGCGTCTGCAATATCCTTTTCCATACCCTTTGTTTTGTCTTCAGGTGATCTCTCTGTCTGTGACTGAGGCCCTCATCGAGAGGGAGTGCAGTATTCAGGTGCGTAAGTGGCGTGAATCTCGTGGAGAGTTGACTCACCAGCCGGTTCGCCGTTTGCATGGCACAAGGGCCATCTATGAGCAGAAACAGCGGGCTGCTGCAATCAGCTCTGGTGGGAGCCTGTCATTCCTGGGCACTCATGTCCCTCCGCCTGGGCCTTTACGTGCTTCATCAAGCCTCCTGTCGCTTCCTGGACTTAGAAAGTCCAAGACGCCGTTTCATTCACAGAATAAGAAGGGCTCCACCTCTGGCAGTTTGAGTCAGGATATCGTCCCACTGCAGCCGCTTGGTGGTGGCACCAGCACAGTGGCCTCAAAACCTCCAATGCCACATGCCTCTAACACGGGAGCCGGCGCGCGTCCCCCAGCTCCACATGGGCCTAGTCCGCTAGCTACGACGTCGTCTATTACCACACCACCCGCTCCAACCGCACACGCGTCCACTGCACACATGCTCCAGCCCTCACCTAAAGTTGTGTCTGAGCACATAACCCCCACAATCCCATCACCCACTGCAAACAACGCACCATTGCCACCTTGCCCAGAGATCACAAAAACGGCAGTGGAGGAAGACGGAAAAAAGAAGAAGAAAACCAAGGACGACAAGAAGCGGGAGAAAGAGGAGGAGAAGCAAAAATCACGGGAGAAGAAAGAGAAGGAGAAGAACGAGAAGGAAAGGCTGAAGAAGGAGAAGGAAAAATCAGAGAAGGAGAAGAAAAAGGAGAAGGGGGGTAAGAAAAAGGACAAAAGCGGAGGAGGAGGAGAGACTGAAGAGAAGAATGGAGCCACAGCAGCGAAAGATTTGGCCTAGTTCCTGCCATTCCTTCAGCAAGAAGAAGAATGAGAACAGGAGAATGCAAGACAAAAGAGGACAAGGAATCAAAATGTCTTCAGGCCAAGAGAGAGAGAGAGAGAAACAGAGAGGAAAAAACGAACAATCTCCTGTAACATCCATTTCATCTCAAGAACTCATTTCACAAAGATAACTGGATCACTGCATCTGCCCTGCGTCCCTCATCGTCTCATCTGCACAGTGCTTTCACCCAGTGCCGAAACAAGAAGGGGTTATTTATTTAGGTTTTCAAATGTGGATGCCCGCTTGATGAGATCAGCTGTATGATTAGTTATTTCTCGAATACTGGGTGCCATGGTGTACTGAGACCTCTAGAGCCATCTGTGCCAGTCCAGCCCCCATTATCCATCATTCACCTGAGAGGGGTCTCAAAACCAGAATACCTGAATAAAACATTTCTGCTGCATGACACGTGCTGCGGCGACTAGTAATAAGTTATCAGTGAGTGTTCTGGAGGACCTATTTATTCATCGTACTGTTGATTGTTAGTGTGTTTGTGTGTTCTTGTGTGTCTGTGCCTTGGCAGTGTAGTGAATCGTGTCACATTCTCGTGCTGCAGACGGGTCTCACCACGTTTCCAAGGAGCTTGTCCTTCCAATCTCACTCCTTTGGAGGACTTAATATGCTTTGGGGAGTTGTTGAACAGTGTGGGAAAGGTACGTTCTTCTTAACAGTGGAAAAGGACACTTTTAGCGATCAGTTTCAAAAGGTGAAATATCCCAGTTAACCTAAGAAATAAAAGGAAATATCAATATAAAATCCACTCCGAGACCCTAAATCCATAAAATAGATATCAGCCTGTCCTCAAGTTTACTCCGAAGTCTTCTCTTTCCCCCCTCCCAAACTAATGGCATTATATAAACTGCGGTAAATGTTTAAAAAATCTGCCAAGCGTGTAGATCACTCCAGGTATCTGTGTGGTTTGATGTTAATTATCTTGATGTTGATATGGGTGTAGAGTTCAGACTAGGATCTTAACAAATTTATGCACTGAGGCCTGTTGATTTTCACCACTAACCTTGATCGGTTCATTAATGTAGGCACTCTCTAATCCAGCTCACATGACTCCGTAAGTCTGCACCTTGTTCGATGGAAAGGTTTTGGTGCAGCACTGTAGCATTAACCTTTGACCGCTGAAGCCCTTAGCTTCAGGTGGTAATGTTTTGACGTGTAAAAACTTAATTTAATCGAATGGAACCATATAATATCTATTACCGCTGTTATTAGTCTTGTTTTGGATTAGATTTTTAATTTTTCTACGCAGGAGGCCTGGTAGACTGGAATGGCAGTGAGCTTTGTTTTAGGAGAGTGTTGTATTTAATCACAGGATTTATATTTCTGTTATTTTTAAAAGCGCTGAATTATTTTTGCACATTTCTTCTCCCAACATCCTGGAGAACCAATCTAAGCAGTTATTATTTATTTAGACATTTTATAATCACTCGCTTGTCTGCAGTATTTGTGCTATGGGAGATGGTGGTTTAATACAGATTATTGTTTAGTTTTTTTTCTCGAGTGTGTTATGATTATGTGTCCCATTGAAGGGGGAAATTAGCCCAAAGAGTTTTGAGAGAAAAGCATTTCTGTGTTAATCGAATATCGTCCTTAACAAAACCTTCACCTAAACAGTGTTACTCCTTGTTTGAAGTGAACACCGATTGAACTTTACTGTAATCCGCTGACCCCTCAGTATTATGAACTATTCGATGCATTCACCAGGTGATTGGACCATACTTGGGCTTTTAGGACTCTCAGCATATAGTATTTTCTGTCGAGGCAGAATAGATCTGAAGTAGTGTCTGGGTTGCAATACAGTAGACAAATACTCAATGCTAATATTGTAATGGTGTCTCCTGTGTTTACTGGGCTCGTTGCATCATTCAGTCTCAACTGCAGGTAGTCCATTTTCCTCCTGACCTGTCAGCGGTGCCCTAACTGACCTCAGTGGTCATTGCTTCCTCCAAGGGCACCACTGTTCAAATGGAAAGCAAGCAGATTATGTCTATGCAAACTTTGTTCTTAACTTTCCGCACAACGATTAACATTTATGTTGTGGTCAGCAGGGGGCTCAAACTACCTTCACTGTTGACAGAAACGCAGGAGCTGTTGAAGGAAAAGTGAAGTGGGATCTAAGGGGTTAGATCCAGATCACCCGGATGATCTAGATTTATTAACCTAAAGAATTGTTCCAAGCACTAGCATAAATCTGATTTTGTACCTGTCAGGCCATCTTCATTAACACCCTCCATCTTGTATCGCCAACCAAGAGTACGACAGGTGGACTTAAAATGTTTGGAGACTGTGCTCACCAATAATTAATGCAAGGCCATCCAGTGTTGGTTTACTAATACTCTGAGACAGCTGGGACAGGGTGTAAAATAGCTTGACTTGTCTTACAGATTTCTGCATTGGTAAATATGCCCCAATGTATGTTGTAGGATTGCTGTAAAATTAATTTTAAATAATTTAAGTTTTGCATTTTACTGTTTGTTTAGGTTAGCACTCTCATCCTGTCCTTTGTACTTCTCATGCTTGTTTTTAAGTTTACATGAAACTATTTTACAGTTGAGAATGAAATAAATTCATAGACAGTTGTTCTAAAACTGCAGAAGAGGAAGTTCACAGTGTATTTAATAATTACAGTTGTGATGAATAATAAATCATAATATATTAAAAGCTCCATCAAGAGTGTTTTTTCTGTTAATGAAGTATTTTAAGTGTCATGGATTTATTGTGCTACAAGCAGCAGTGATTTAACTTGTGTATGTGATTGCTAATATATTTCATGATTTCAAACTTTTTTCTTTCTTTCTGCAGATGGTGTAGGGAGACTGTTGAATAAAACACATTTTATAGGGCTATTATTATTACAATTCGTAGTGAACTTTAACCTTATGGCACTGTGCCAAAAATACCTTTGCTTAGCTTTTGACTTGATAAACGCGACTTGACCAGTAGAAATGGCGCGAAGCTTTGAGGTGGAAAATTTACCTCATGATTAATCCTGTTTATTTTTTACTATCTTGTAGTTTAAGCCTCATATCACGTCTTTTTTTGGAGAATGCCGATGAAAGTTTCATCAAAATGAGGGTAAGTACTCTGACAATCTTAAGTTCTAAGTCTTTTTATGTCTTGTTTTGATATTTGGACTGTAAAGTGTGATTTCGCGTTTACACTATTAATCTACTAACTATGGTAACTATTAGAATAGGCGAAATCTATAATTATACTCGACGTTTGTTGAGCAGTTGCTATCAATACTTTATTTTTTAACTCAATTTCAGTTTTAAGGGATTTTTTTTTATTGTTGAATGTTTGTGAATTTGAAAGATTCAATTAGAAAGCGGACTTGTTATATTAAAACACGTGGGGTGAAAGTTAGCAGCTCTATTATTTGTAGTATTGTAGAACTGTCGGTATCCAGCAGATAGCGCTGTTCGCATGCACCTAGTCATATTTGTGATTTACTGCATTGTAGATCCGCAGTCTTATGCAACCCTTCCCCGCCTTACATTACCACCTATAAGCTCTGTAATTACAGCTGAGACAAGAGAGTTTGATCCCGCCTATCACACACAGCCAGCAGACACAGCAGTACAAAAAGATGTTTTATTCACAGTTTGTGTCTTTTTATTGGTTACAGAAGAGTTTTGGCAGAGCAAAGCAGGCCCAGATGCAGAAAGCAAAAGAAAAAAAGGCAGAGAAATAGTGAAGAGGAGGGGAGAGGGGGAGTGAAGAGGTTATGTTTTCTTTCAGTCCCTGCTCTCCTCTCTTCCTAGGATGGTCTGTCCCTCTCACCCCCTCTGTGATGAGCTCGGCATCGCTTTTAGGAGGCTAAACTCACTCGGTACAAAACCCTCATTTTCTCTTTCTCTTTTCAGTCAGCCACCAGAGAGGAAATGAGAATGATGATTGGTTCCTCTATTATAGAGCGAGATCACTCCATCGTGCTTCTTTCCCCTCAGAGTGTGCACTCTTCCACATTTATCTAGAGAGATGTTTCAGCCCCAAACTATAGATGCCTTTGTTTCAACTCTTAAGACGGCAGCAGAAGAAGCAGCGACTTTCATGCAAGCTTGACTGAAACGAAAGAGAGGTGGTCATGGGTAATGAGTGAGAAACAGAGAGAAAGAGAATATGTGAGAGATACAGAAATGATGTTCATTTTATTGAAAACAATCCCATGTCCCCACTCGACAGACACTGTGGTCGTGTTCCTCTCCACCCTCCCAACTCAGTCCCAGCGAGACAAGTCTTTGGTAAGATGGAGAGTGTAAGTGCTTGGAGTAACAACGATGGTAGGAAGCAAGAAAGGGAGGAAGAAAAACAAAAGTTAGAGAAGGCCAGACAACAGACTGGGAGGATAAAGCGGTGAGGGATGCATGTTCTTCTCTTCGTTTTCTGTCTTGATTCCAAGGTTGTTTACTCCTCCTTCTCCTCTCCGTGTGTGATGACGTAGCAGATGTTCTTGTAGTCAACATTGCCAGCCACATCTGGGGGGAAGGCGGCCCACAGATTCTTCATCTAAAGGTGGAAGAATGATTTTAGATGAAGATAACATCCAACAGAAGTGGAAAAGAAAAGAAAGTAAAATGGATTATCAGAAAAGAAATGTAGAGGGGGGCTGGTTCAATACAGTGATTGTTGGTTGGATAGATGTAGATGTGAATGCAAGCTTATTTGCAAACCAAATGTTTAGAGAAGACTAGTGAAGGGCCGGATTTAAACAATAAGCGAGGGGGCCCCCAATAAATATCTAGAAGTATAAATTATACCTATAAACTTTATATAACATTGTTTTCTATCATATTTTGTATAGTGAGAGTCAAACTGATCAAATTTTAACTTAATGGAATATAACGTAATATCATTAAAATTGTTTAATGTTATGTAATAATAATATCATAAAATAAAATATTATTATTACTACATCTGCACAAATTTGTCTACCATGCCCAATCATTAAGCAGTCCAGCATTCAAATTTATTAGAATATATATTATTTTTAGATGTAAATTATTTTTAGGAAAACTAATCATTTAAAAATAAGAATTACATTAAGATAAAACAAAAAACGTTTTATTCAATATATATAAAAACATCTAAATAAATACAAATTAAATAAAAGTAGAAAGGGTGCAATTTATGACTGTTGAACCCCAAAATGTCCTAAAACAGCATTAAAATGCTGGTTTTAATGAGTGGTATTGTTTTGAAATTATTTATTTATCTTATTTTATCTATGTATCTATTTATCTAATTATTTATTTTATATTATCTATGATAGCTTAGATTATATTGTTTTGTTTTGTTTCAGCAGAGAAATAAAATAGAATTCAGGCATGTCTGTGAGATTACGTTTTTGTTTTGTAGGTAAAACAACATTTATAATTAATCACGTTAATTACATTGAACTAATTAAGAGTTGATTCATAATTACATTGATTCATTTCACAGCTCTAGTGGATTCTAGTTTACTTCATATCGACTGAACTGTAAATAAAAAATCTAATTAAAGTAGAAAGGGTGCATTGTAGAACTCTTTGGCCCATGGCTGGAATTGCTTAGGACCCCCCAATCACTAAATCTGCCCCTGGTCTGGTGTACATCACCATAGTGGAGCTTACATTTTGATTAAAAATTACGAGATTAAAAATACTGAAATGAAATCTGCATGGATGGATTGTTCACAATAAGATAAATGCATGCACTCATCATGATGACATTAATCTGATCTCACCTCCTCTGCGGTGAACCTGTCGCACTGAGTGGTCAAAAGCTCCTCAAGGCTGAAAGAGAGAGAAAGAGCAGCGTTCAGACTTGGAAACCTTGAATATTATTGTGAGTGCATAGAAATGAAGAGTCATAGATTATATAGGCTAGGCTTACAATTCCTTCTTGATGGATCCAGTGGCCTCAGGGTCCAGCACCTTGAAGGCAGACACGATGACGTCTTCGGGGTCAGCACCTTTCAAAGAAAGAGAGCGGCGCAGGTTACACTCAATGAAAAACAAATGGACAACAAAAGAGAGAAAAAAGTGACTTTTTCACACCCTTCAACTTCTCTCCGAACATGGTGAGGAAAACGGTGAAGTTGATTGGGCCGCTGGCTTCCTTGATCATGGCCTCCAGCTCCTCATTCTTCACATTCAGCTGGCCTGTGGAGAGATGAGGACGGTCAACACGGGATCATGGATACATTTGCGAAGGACACAATTGACAAAAGACGCACCCATTGAGGCCAACACGTCCCTAAGGTCGTCTTTGCTGATGATACCGTCTCTGTTCTGGTCAATGATTGTGAAAGCCTATTGTGTGCAAGACAGAAAAAAGACAAATGAGACTCCTGGAAACACATCATTGAAGTAATTCATCATAACAAATTCCAGCGTTTATCTGTATCCTGACGGCGATGAAGTGAAGTGCCCTTTTCAATCAACTCAAAGAGGGGGCTTGATTTACATAACGGCAGCTGCTGGCTCCTATCTGACCCCCACAGAGACCCTCGCTGATCCTTCTTTCCATCTGGGAGACGTGTTAAGTCAAACCCAACTGTACTGTCAGACATTCCTGAAGAGGCACTTGAGAAGACTGTATTACCAACCATTCACATCCTTACTTGGCTGAGTAGTGCCCTAGCCTGATGCTAATTTCAGTCGCCTCACCCTTTCAGCTTGTGTGCACATACTCTTTTACTTGGTGTCAGAGATAATGACGCTAATTCAGATTAATCGTGATATTTGAGTATCTTAACATGGGGTGACTACTGGTAATCCTTATTCTTTTCAGGTCTTTGTTTATATGACTTTTTGGGACCACTATCTTCTTAGAGCCCTACAATATAAGCTTCATTTTTGTGATTTTATTATTTGAAACATTTTAATCACACATCCAAGTTAAAGACCTGTTCAGTAAAGTTCTGTTTTATCTTGAGTACGACTGTCATACATTTAATTTTCTCTCTGTTTCTCTGGCATGTGCTGTGATCTTCAGCTGCTCTCCCGTTGGGATCAGAACAGGAGTGTCTGACAGGTGGGTTTTGACATTAGCAGATGAGATAAAAAGAATAGATTAAGTTATCCTGTTGACCCACCCCAGCTGCCGTTCTGACCATAAAACAAGCCTTAATATAGATACTGTTCAACCTTTCTCTCTTTGGGAGATAAAAACAGACCCTATTCCTCATAATAACAGGATTGTGTCATATTAGCATCAGCATTCCAGTTCAGAAGCCACCTCTGTGCCAAATCACACTGGTAATTTGTTGCTTTGATCTGGTATCTGCTAATAATTACCCAAATCAAAAGTACTTAGATTAGTTACTTCTAAAACGTACAGTATAACATATAAAAATATGACAAGATCGAGGGCCAGTATATGCTGCATGTGCTGTTGTAATTGTCGTAAGATCTGGAAATATTTACCTCTTTGTACTCCTGAATCTGGCTCTGCTCAAACATGGAGAAGACGTTGGAGGAACCCTCTCCTCCTCCTGCCCTCCTCTTGGCCTTCTTGGGTGCCTAGATAAGTTAAAAATGCCTTTTTTCACCATTTAGCACAGATATACATACACATGGACGTTTTGTCCTCTGTTTTTGATAAAATAAGAATCACGTTCACACGAATGGCTTACACATCTTCATAAATTAATCTTAATTATATTATTTCTTAATTTAAATTAGTCTTCATTTATAAAACATTTGGAAAACATCTATTCATAAAACACATACTAATGAAGCACACATTAATGCTTGATATACAAGGATGTACAAAGGATCTTTGTAAAACGGTTGCAAATTAAATATTGAATTTTTTTATTGCACTTTATATTTTCCTTGATATGATTGAGTTCATATTGGTTCATTAATTAATGCTTTCTAGTGAATTTTGCTATTTTTTTTTATAAATCAAAGCTAATACTCTTCTACTCATACTACAACCTTAATTTTTAATTCATGCTAAATGTTAACAAATAACTTTTCATTTTATTTTTTTAATGTGAAGCAGAGTGCAAAAACACTCAATGTTGCATCTCAAGTTCTAACTTGCTTCCAACCACAAAGGCTCAGATTAAAACGTCCAATTAATATTTTCCTGTCAAAGGTATTAAAAGTCCAGTTTAATTATCCAAAAATCTGATGCTAACTCAAAGTGCAAGCTCTCTTCCATGTGGCCCTGCTAAGAGCGATGCATTATGTCCTTGGTTCGTATGTGTCCACCTAGATGGTGTGGCCAGGTAACAGGTAAGGTACAGGTTACTCACCATGTCGAGACGGTATGTGTGAAGTCTAAGAAGATCAAGAAGTGAAGTCTGAAGCCGCGTAGTGCCCTGTGCCTGAGGGGCTTATATACTGACGAAGGCCCCTTGCTAATTATAGACCCAACCTTAAGTGAGGTTTGGGAAATAGCAGACCGAGAGAGAAAGAGGGAAAACTATGAGGTAGGGGGAAAGTGATGGAGGGACACCGGCTGGGATGCACTATCATCTTACAGTGCTCAGAAATAGCTATTGGAGTCTTGGAATGGGATGAATCTGATACTGATGGCAGTGGCCTGTGTGTCTCGCGTTGACTAATAAGGACATGGAGACGTAAGGGACTGTTTGAGCTTCATACAATCACATAACTCAATTTGAAATGAATGAGCTGTAACCACAACTCCAAAGGCGACACAACTCCCTCCCCTAAATTTAGATTAGCAGCAGATCAATACTGGCTTTTCTTACAGGATTACTCGTTGGATGGGGAGGGTTGCAGCGATGGATCCTGACTGATTTAAATCCAGAGATTTCTTGAGCCAATGATTATCTTGTTCATATATGTTCACGCCCCTGGCTCATATATAAGAGGACGTTCTGGTGTCTTAACCCTTATTTCAAATCAGCCCTAATCGAAAATAGGATTTAATGCTTTTCCTAGTATAGTGATGCTGTAAGATTTGGGTTCAAGTTCCCCCACCTCACCCATCCACATGGCCATGCCCATATTCAGCACTCTCTCTCTCTCTCTCTCTGCCAGTCGACCTATGACCTGACCCAGTCACTGTGAGGTGCCATTTGTGGAAAGCTGCCCTGTGGATGTGCACGTAATTACCCCTTTTTCCAGTTTTTAGATGGTCAGCACGCTGCAGCACTCTTAGTGGTTGGTGTTGGACCCACATAAAGGGAAATTTGAGGCTTAAGACAGTTTTTTTTTGGGAAGGCAGGCGTAAGGAACAGCTGAGAGTGACCAAAATAGCAAAACAATCTTAAGCGCTCCTTGCTCTCTGCCTTTCTTGTCTGTTTAATTCATCAGTCACTTTTTTGTCCCCCTTGAGTTTGTTGTGCATTCCCTTCTTTCTTTAGATTACTTTGATATCCTTTCAGTTTATCTGCTTGTTTTGTTTCTTCTGTTCCAAAATTCCCAATTGAATGAAATTTTTGTTGTTTAAGATTAGCATTATTTTACCTACAAAACAGATCGACTAATTACAGTGCTCAGCATAATTGAGTACACCCCAGTTTGAATATGAGTACCTGTATCCATTTCTTGGAATATAGGCAATGTATTTTGGTGCATTTGAACAAAACAGATTAATTAAACAGATATATTCATTAAAATAATATTTTAGTCACTAACATATTTAAATTTGAAAGATAATACAATCAAATTCAAGCAAAATATTGCAAAAGAAAATTACAACCTTTTCAAAATATTCACAATTTAAATTTGGTTGTACTAGTTTTTGGACTGTTATTGAAAGTTATATTCACATGTATTCTATGTGAAGCTGCTTTGGCATAATCTGTAAAAGCGCTATACAAATAAAGGTGAATTGAATTATGTTGTTAGAGAAGCTCCAGATTTGGCTTCAGCACTGACTAATCTAATGTAATCTAATGCACAAATATAATATTGTACAGCTTCCTATTCAAAATATAAATTTAAAAGATAGTGAGGGGATAGGGGTGTAACTATATATGCTGACCACTGTGTATATGAAGTGATATTTAATGAAGGAATGGTTAAGTGCTTCATTATTAAGTGCTTTATTATGTAAAAAAAAATGCTGTTGGCGTCAATAGCATAGTGGTTAGTGTGCGGCGTCCCGAGTTCGATTCCCGGCTTGAGGTCCTTTGCCCATCCTTCCCCTAATTCTGCTCCCCACACTTTCCTGTCTGTCAATCTCCACTGTCCTGTCCATTAAAGCTGAAAACCCCTAAAAATACTTATTAAAAAAATGCTATCGGTTTCAACTCAATAAGTACATGATTAAACAGATTTGTGTTTGCTCAATATCTATCTTCAGAACATGACTTGAATCGTTGGATTGGTAGTCAAGTCAATATTAGCTATTCCAAATGTTGATTAGCTTTGAAAATATCCCTTAATTTAACATTTTAGAGAATACTTTAAATCATTATTTTATCTTCTTAACTAGGCCCAACCATGAATATCAGCTCACCTTAGCAAGCTTTTATTATCATTAGCTCAAATTATTGGAATTTTTATGGTGTAACAGAAATACTACACTGCTTGTTTTGAGAGATTATATCAGGATTAACTCACAATTAAGTACAAATTAGTAGGACGAGTACATCGTTTTCACAAAGGTTGATAATTCTCAAAGAAAAAGGAGCAGCTTATTGACTACGCATTTTCTTAATTTAGATGAGATGGTATAGCCTATGCTATATTAACACACTCCTTCTAGCTATATATGGTGGAACAGCAGTCAAAGAGTCTATGAGAGAGAGAAAGGGAGGGGAAGTTCTGGGTCAATAAATGTTTGGGCCTTTATTAGAGCTATTTTATGTGCTATGTGAAAAATATTTCATGCTCTGCTCTGATTGTGTATGGTTTCTTCAAAGCAAACTTGTAGGCCACTGTGTCAATCATATTTGGTTCTGGACTGTACATGTCTGTACATATAGAATGCTGCATGAAACATGATCTAGACTAACATATTTTGCCAATGCTGTTTATCACGGTAGAGATGACTGGAATCCGGATGAGGTGAAAAAGGACACACCATCACTATAGGGGTTTGACACACCGCAGGTCCTCTAGAGGTAATGGTTGAAATGAGGATATTTGTTGCATCTAACATTAAAGGTCATATATCTGTTGTCATACTCTGCCACAGCTAAATCTGTAGAGCTGTGGTCTAATGAGTCATATTCTGACCACAAGACCATCCGAATGCTGCAGCACAAAACAAGATGGGCCAGAATAGACAACCTTTGTCTATCCTTATATTTGTTCCATTCTTATTCTCAGCTGTCATGAGAGTCCACTGGTGTGTTGTTCTGCTGTTGCTTTAATGTTTGCATTTAGAGATTTTGTAGACCTCAGTTGTAATAATTGTTTTTGCAGCATTATTATTTCCATTCCATCAGCTCTGAGTTTAGAATCTCCTAGAATTTCTGACCACAAAACTGTCTTGGATACCTCAGATACGTTTTTCTCTGTAAACCCTACAGGTGTCTGTCTGTGTGTGGAATTCCCAGTAGATCAGCAGTTTCTGAAATACTCAGCCCAGCCCATCTGACACCAACAAATATGCCATGTTTAAAGTCACCTAAAGCATTTTTCTTACCAATTCTAATGGTATGTTTGAACTTCAGTAGATCACATACAAACATAAATATGTGTACAGGACAGTTTATTAGGACTTTTATTATAATTTGATGGATCCCAGTTGGGCAAAGCACAAAAAAGTAACACTGATACTGTGTACTAACACTGATTAAAATGTCCTTGTTGCATTGCAATATCCTAATACCCAATGATTATCATCATGAAAATCCATCAAATCAAATTTATTATGAAACAAAACAGATCTATATGATTAAGATAACATGTTGAGCATGCTAGTTACAAAAATTGTGATAAAACATTCAATAAATTATCTACAATTCAGGGCGTCATATTTTAAACAGGGTTCTTAAACCTTTTGCCAAATCAAATTTAAACACTTTTTGAACATTTTTGATGGCATGTCTGCCCAAAGCACAACACTGAATTACTGTCATTTACTCGCATTTTAAATGTCATCTTTTTTCATCCAACTTTATTTCACACTTTAAGATCACACATTTTAGAATATTATTGTACATTTTGACATAGAGAAGTAAACAAGGATCTAAATGATTGTAACAATTATTGACCCCCAAATATATTTATATATTAAAAAAATACAGATAAAAATAAAACAAACAAACAAAAAGAACAAAAACAATTGTTTATACACCAAACTAAAAGCCTGGTCATGATGTCACATGCAATGTTATATAGCAGCGGAAATTTTAAATTAACTATTATCCAGTATCAGGGAGTATATATTTCCATATATTCAAGGAGACAACCCTAAATTTTGGGTTGGCCAAGAGGGACACAATGTCACCTTTTTTTTAATATTAATTTTAATGTTGTGCATTGTACACTCTTGAAATGGTGATCTCCATGCATCGTCTTCAATCACTGCTTAATCAAAGAGCACAGATCAACATCACCACTATCAGCATATACAAAGACTTATCATTTTATGCAAAAGCAAATCTTTTTTTATGTTGTTTTTTTTGTAATTTAAATAGTTCATTATTTTCTGTTTAATAAGATAATTATAAAAGCAATGTAATTACATTTTCAAGCAATTTATGCAAAAATCAAAGCACTTTTCAAAATTTAAAACACCACATTAAAGTTCAAGCATTGTCAAGGATTTCCAGCACCCATACAAACCCTGGATACAATATCAGTTGTGAAGTCACTAGTGCCCTGTGTCCGAATCATGGCTGATAGCACTGTTGGTGAGGTGCAGTGCCCTCTAGTGAGCCCATAAGGAGCTGCGTCTCTGAATACAAACGGTACAGTTCAGAGTTTACTGATTTAACCGTAACACCTATAAATACTATTGCTTTTAACTGTGTTTAGCATTCCAGAACTGTAAAGTGATTTAGAAACTACAAGAAAAAGGCACATCTAAATCCCCAAAGAACTGAGGTGCTGTGAAAGAGGAAGAGCAGACAGGGTGTGCATTTCAGTTTGTTTGTGAAACTGCCTGAACCGAGCGAAACACATTTCGTAAGGCAGCTCTAAATCACTCAGTAGCTCTTTACAAAATCACAATAGTGTGACACATAGTATACCCAAACATTTTACTGAAGCCCTGCCCAAAATCCTAAAGTGATATTTAACCTTTGTGTGCTGTTGGAGACGTTTTCATCACTCTGGGGTGATTTTGAGGCTTAATTTGGCAACACATTTCTCTGTGTTTGAGCAAATGGAATGATTTTAGGTGACAAATATTGTTTTTATGCATATTTTGGGAAATGCTTTGGATTTTACACAGGTTTCAAACATTAGTTAACCCTTGAGCATTGTTAAAATGTACAACTTTTTCGTTTTGTTAGTGGCTGTTTTTGCCCCATTTACTTCCATTATTTGTTTGCAAAGCCATGACACCTTATAATTACGCATTATTTATTGTTGGTGGTTTTCCCTTTTGGAAATAGCTTAAATTTGTCATTTTACTGGTAATGACCAGTTGCAGCGCAAAAAAGCTTGGTTTCTGCCTTTTATATTGAGTTTATGTTTGAGAGAGTGCAAAAGAGACCTTTGTACACTGAGGAAAAAAAGCCTGTCAGCTTTCAGAACATAGTAAAAATAGTAAGTATAGTACTCCATAGAACAACATACAACATACAATACTAACATGATAACAAAATAGTCAATTTGAAAAATAGACAAGGGTTAACGAATGTTTGAAACCTGTAGCCACTAAATCCATAGTAGAAATGATACTACAGAAATCAATGGCTATTAGTTTTTAGCATTCATCAAAATCACTTATTTTCTGTTCAATAAAAGAATAAAGCTCACGTTTAGGGTGAGCAAATGATGACAGAGTTTGACTTTTTGGGTGAACTGTCCTTTTAAGCTCAAATCCTAACCTATACAATTGCTTTCATTCAGAACACATTTAGATGGTTTAACAAGAAATTAAATAGTAATAATTATTGCAACTTGAATCAAGTATATACCCTCACCAGCAAGCGGTGGTTAATGATGATTAATGACTTTTGCATATAGTAAAGGTCTGCACATATATGGGTGTAAAACAACCAGTGGTTTGGGTGTTGTTTTTGACAATTCAGGCAAGAAGGAACTAGGCTGAGATGTGCAGTAGCCTACCCACAGAGAGGAAATGAGAAACCTTTTATCAGAAACGCCACCAAAGTTAGAAACCAGTGCTAATGTCTGAACATTACGCTATTATATGGTCACATTCATAACACATTCATTAATCTGTTTACAGAAACAAAAAGCTCAAATCAGATATCAATCTAGCCAAGATCAATGAGGTCCTCCTCCACGTGTCCAGTTTCCTTGCGCTTCTTCTCCAGCCAATCAGCTCTTAGCTGCTTAACCTCATTTCCATAGTGTTCATGCAGTTTGCTGAATTCCAAAGGATCGAAGCCCATCATTGGCCACTCACTATAAAATGGTGCCGGACCATTTAAAGGTGTGACGTGAGCATTTCTCTTTGGCCAGAGCTTTGGAGATTTCTTGTTAGTAGCTTTGAACTGAGTAGGAGGGGCATGAAGGCTGTAGTTGCTGGGCCTATTCTGCACATATGTAGGTGCTATTGAACTGGTGCTGTAGCTTCGCCCATCTCTGGGCACCATGGAAGTCCCTTGTATGAAATACGGTTGTCCTGTGTACCAAGAAGCCATTATCGTGTTGGGTGCTGAAGTCTCTTCAGAGGTCTGGATGGAAACACAAAGGCCTTTGTCTCTTTTGGCTTCTGTTTTATTGGGAGCATGAAAAAAAGACATGCTTAAAATGGAAACCAGTACTGAAGCAAATACACACACCAACCACCTATGGGTAGTTGACAAAAACTCTTTTTAAAATATTGTAAAATATTGATTTGATTCTTTAAAAATTGTGTATTTATGTAGTTTGAAGTCTGATCAAATATTAGGGCTCACTAACTTTATTAACTGTTTCACTTTTTTAAAAACATTTTTCTGAACTGTACCTAAAATACGTCATTTGGTGCGACAAAGCAAAAATGAAGAAAAACAACTCAATCATATACAAATAGAGTACGAGCGATCTATCTTCATTTGTTGCACACTTAGATCCATATAGTCCTATTTATTTTATATGAAATAATGAATAATATTTCTTCCATTGGGCGCCATGATGGCGTAGTGGGTAGTACGACCGCCTCACAGCAAGAAGGTCGCTGGTTCGAGCCTCGGTTGAGTCAGTTGGCATGTTTTCCCCGTGGTCGCGTGGGTTTTCTTCGGCTGCTCCGGTTTCCCCCACAAATCCAAAGACATGCGGTATAGGTAAATTGGGTAGGCTAAATTGTTTAATGTAGGAGTGTGAATGAGTGTGTATGGATGTTTCCCAGAGATGGGTTGCAGCTGGAAGGGCATCCGCTGCGTAAAACATATGCTGGAAGTATCCCAGATTACAAAAGGGACTAAGCCGAAAAGAAAATGAGTGAATGAATGAATGAATTTCTTCCATAACCTGTCTGCTTGTTGGACTTTTTCAATAAACTGGTGTCACACCAAAGGACAACAAAACTTCCAATTTGACTTAACTGAAATTGAGTCCTTAAACAAGTGAAGTTTTCCATGGAATAAGCATACAAGAGGACAATGACAAAATTGAATGGAAAAAAAATTATTGTCATTTACTAAAATAGCCTCTTGAAAGATTATGCCTGAGGCATTTATTAATGATTTTCCGTTTAGTTGTTTTCATTTATAAGAGTTGAACTACGCTTGAGGACGCCACGGTGGCCTAGTGGTTAGCACGTTCGCCTCACAGCAAGAAGGTCGCTGGTTCGAGCCCCGGCTGGGTCAGTTGGCATTTCTGTGTGGAGTTTGCATGTTCTCCCCGTGGTTGCGTGGGTTTCCTCCGGGTGCTCCGGTTTCCCCCACAAGTCCAAAGACATGTGCTATAGGTGAATTGGGTAGGCTAATTTGTCCGTATAGTGTATGAGTGTGAATGTGTGTGTGTGGATGTTTCCCAGGGATGGGTTGCGGCTGGAAGGGCATCCGCTGCGTAAAAATATGCTGGATAAGTTGGCGGTTGATTCCGCTGTGGCGACCCCGGATTAATAAAGGGACTAAGCCGACAAGAAAATGAATGAATGAACTACGTTTGAGACAGACACACCCATTTCGACATTTGGCTCAAATAATGTAATTGCACAGCAGTTTTTACAATAAGAGGTCCATGGGAGACAAAGAAATGTTTGACCACTGCATTTTAAACGGTGACAATACTGATTATATTCATTTTTGACATGTGTGACGGTAACAAAAACGTCACGTCAACAAACAACCCATATGAGCATGTAAACATACCTTCGTAGCGTCTCTCCAGGTCTCTGACTATCATGGAGAGGTAGATGTGATTAGCGCAGAACAGAGCAGCGATCCAGCTCTCCTGGCTGAGATGGTCATCGGCGGCTAGTCTGTAGGTGCGAAGGCCTGGGCCAGTGAACACCAGAGAGAAACAGAACTGAACGTCCGTCTCACACGCCTGCACCATGCAGCCCTCCAGCACAATCACACCCAGCAGGTTACGGTCGCCTGGACGCTCCTGATAAAACAGCAGATTCCCCTTCAGCACAAACCAGCGGCGCAGGTACGTGGTGTTCCTCTCTCTCTGCAGGAAAGAAATACACAGTCATGATGTTTAGACAGATTTGTTTTTGATAAGATTAAGTAAACGATAGAGAAACGGACTACAGTGTATATAGAACAAAGTAACACTGAGGAGGTGAGGGTGGGGTTTTTAATGATGCAATCTACACTGACAGTCTCAGCCTGAATTAGTGTCACCTATTCAAACATACTGTAATAGCATGGCTTTTGTAAGCATGTATTAAATAAGTGTAACAGCCCAGTTTCTCCAGTGGTATTTACAGATAAGGTGGCTGCTTTATTTTAAACCTGTTCTGAATTAAGAGATTTTTATTCAAGATATTTTACAGCAACTTTGACATTTCCTTATAAGTTCATGTAGTCTTGCTGACCACCATGATCTGAAGTTCTGCATTTACTGTCACACTGGGGTAGTTTAGTTTTGCTTTGCATACACTTGCACTGCACTGCTGAAAAAGACCATAATATAATGAACGGATCATTTTTTTAAAAAAGCGTTTATTTTTGAGTGTGATTTCTTGAGTTCTGTTGAGCAGTATAGTTTATAGTAACATGCACCATTTATGCACTCTCTAATAGGATGCTTAAAGGTTAACAGCTAAAATACATTGAAGACAACAGGATATACTAAATATGATGCAGTTTGCTTAACTAATCTGACAACACAGCCCAGGTACCTTTTCTCCAAACAAGCACATCAATCATCAATGCATTTTTTAAACAGTGCAATGTTACAGTCAGCTTTTCGTGCTAGTATTGGGGGAGTTAGAATCTGCCATTGAAGTTAAAATTATCTTGGTTGCCATATGTTAGGGTTGTTCCAAACCAAAGTGCTAAAAACTGGCCACTTTAAAGCACCTTTCAGAACAAACGATATTATATGGTGTAAGCCAGTTAATGGAAGTTAATACCGCATGCTGAATGAAAGAAGAAAAAAAAACCTCCGCAGGTGTCTGTGTGGTCTTCACTGACTCGGTAGGAGCAAAGAGTGTCAAGCAGCCGTGTGTGTGTGGGCTATGCTGTTGCAAAACGCAGCAAATAGTCCTACATGACAGTAATAATTTGAGTAAGGTGTTTACATGTCTGTACTGCACTTTAATAATGCGACTTAAATCGACATACTCCACATGTCTGAATTTGATTATGACCATAATCAGATAAAAACATTATTAATAATTTAAAAAATAAAAATCGCTGTTTACATGGCATACTCTTAATCAAAGTAATGTCTGAATCGCATTAAAATCGAATCATTGGTGTCCATGTAAACATACTCAGTGTTTCTCAAGCATGTTCCTGGAGGACCACCAACACTGTATTTTTTGGATATCTCCTTGTCTGTTACACCCATGCTAATGACTTGAATCTGGTGTGTTTGGTTAAGGAGACTGAAAATGTGCAGAGCTGGTGATCCTCCAGGAATGTGGTTGAGAAACACTGGCCACTTTATTAGGTACTCCTGTCCAATTGATAGAAAGTTGCTGACCATGTCCATCCCTTTATGACCACAGCCTACCCATATTATGATGGCTACTTCCAGCAGGACAACACGTCATGTCAAAAACACCAAAATCATCTCAGACTGGTTTCTTGAACATGACAATGAGTTCACTGTTCTAAAATGGCCTCCACAGTCACCAGAACTTAACCCAATAGAGCTCTTTTGGGATGTGGTGGAATGGGAGATTCACATCATGGATGTGCGGCTGACAAATCTGCAGCAACTGCATGATGCTATCATGTCAATATGGACCAAAATCTCTGAGGAATATTTCTAGTACCTTGTTGAGTATATGCCACAAAAGAGTAAGGCAGTTCTGAAGGCAAAAGGGGTCCAACCTGGTAAAAGTAAGGTGTACCTAATAATTAGCCAGTGAGTGTAAGTGTACACTTTTCCCTCCTATATTTCTTCATGCTTGTTTGCATCATGCAGATAATGAAGAAATGGGTCCAATGCAGAATGTTCCTGTTCCCTAACCCCATTTTATTCATTTAAAACTCTGGAGCAAGGATAGGCTCCTGTCCTGGATGGCCAGTGTCCTTCAGAGTTTAGCTTCACTACTTATTGAAAATACCAGAAAAATACAACAAATGTCTTCAGATTTGCTCAAATTACTGACAGGTGTAAATGAGACAAAGCTAAACTCTAAAAGATAGTGGCACTCCAGGACCGGAGCTGTCCATTCACCTCTGGAGCGTAAACCCTTTAAAGGTATTGGGGATGTTCAGTGCTGTTCCTGATGATCCACCAACCTGCAGAGTTCAGTTCCAGCCCTGAACAAACACACCTGTCTTTAATTATCAAGTACAAAGCCAGTTGAAGGCAAGCCTGCAACCTTTAGCCAAAAATGTGACTTGTTGGCATGCAGTTAAAGAGACAAGAGGCCATTTTCGTAACGAATGTCAATGGACGATATGGATAAAACGAAAGTGAACATTTTAAACCTTCATAAATGTTATGATCATTTGACCCGAATGATGTCCGCGGTTCATGTATATCGTTATGCCTTTAGATGTAGTTTAATAGGTGCGAAATGCGTTTAATAACCTGAAGACACTTTACACAGCAAACGATTAGAAGTTTTATACTTGGCGGAGAAGAAAATATAAACACACAAATCTTTTTTTAATAATTGTACATGCGTGTATTGTATATTTATTGGCAAGTTGACACATAAAAACAGCACTCAAACACTGCCGTCCTGCATGTGACGGTAAAGTTATCGTGGAAGGTAAAGATAAAGAGGAAATGGCGTCATCTTTCGTTGACATCTTCGCCCAGTGTATTCCAGACGACTTCATATGAATTATCTGTCCAGATATGTGCCCAGGATCTGGGTAAACAGGTCCTTACCTTTTTGTAGAGGTATCCCTCCTTATCTACAGGTGAAGTGCAGGACAGGTAATGTGTTAGAATCTTCTTATGGAACTTCATTACACCGCCACCTGGCGTGCAGCCGTGTCCTAGCGCGAACACAGGGACGCGAGGTGAAACAGACATTCAACTATAGGATATACAAGTCTCATTTTACTACTATTATTTTTCATTTGAACTGAAAATCTATTCTTTATTCGAGATATTTTGTTTTAAGAAAAAGCAAAACAAATCTAATTATGAATAAGCATGATAAACCGGTCTATCCGGTTCACGCAGTCTGTCAGACGGTCACGTAAATAATGTGCATCCCACTAAAACATCTGTGCATGCTTTGTAAAATGACAAACAAGAAAACTGGCGAATAATGATGACCCGGAACAGTGACAGACCGTCTCAATATTTGTCAGGTGCACCAACTTACTTCTGTCAGTGTCTTTCCGTTGATTTATCCCTGGTATCCATACAATAGTGGCACATACATCAATTCCGGTCAAGCGCCCCAGTCCCGCTCATCATCGCGTGGAGAACAGGATGATATTATAAGTTTCGTATTACCAGCGCGCGCGCTCGCGCCGGTCTCACAAGTGTTGAAATATAAATAACGCGACCCACTTCCTGGTAACAAAAGCCGATCCCCTATTCTCTTTAGACTTCATGATGAAACGACAGAGACATGTGCGCTTTTAACAACAAATATAACCAATTAAAATAAGAGGGAAGTAAATAATTATTAATAATTAGAGATACTCTGTGCATAATTTATTAATGTTTCTAATTTAAGCTCTGATCAAATATTTACAAGACAGATCACATCAGACAACAGTGCATTTGCTTAGGGGAGACTGCTGGACAGTTGTTTTGCTCTCCATCTTTAATGCAATTTCCTGCATTTATTTATTTTTTGCATGATATTTTACAATGAAATGCTTCTCCCTCAAAGTCTGAAGTGAATCATGAGTCAAATATTAGTTTGAAAATACCAAGACAGTCGTTTGGAAGTGTCTATCAGGAAGATGTCTGTACCGTGTAATATTTATTTTCAGATCAAGTGATGGACGTGAGGTCATAGAAGCGTTGGACGTCATTCTCTCGGTTCTCCTCTAGGTGGCGATAGAGGATTGGTCAGATTTACAGGAATGACGTCGTTCCGGTTGTAGTTTTGCTTGAATGGCGCAGCGGGGAGAATAACATAAAGGTAACTTGCTGCCTTCTTTCCCCCACCATGTGTTTTACTTATTAAGATTGAATTATATGCGAGCAGTCCATAAGAACGTCGTCTAGGTCGAGCTAAAGTTAGTTTTGTATGGCTTCTGTGTACATCAACAAACTGCCACACGCGACACACGTACGTTCGCAGCATTAGCTCGGGCTCCAGCACTGCTAAAATTGATCAACAAATAAACGCGATACTTGACCAACGTATCTGTATGAATCTTCAATCCAGCAACTGCCAAAATATGTACCCTACATGTATTGTGTAATCTAATTAGGCCTATTATTTCTGCACCGTAGATGTAGCAAACTGTGTAGGTACGCAGTTAGGTTACCACATGTCAGTAATCAGTATTATGAAGTTACGTCTTGTTTCTGTCTGTAATTAATTCGTAGCGTCATGCTGATAATATGATATCAGGGTTCAACAATAAGGACTGCCCGATGGCCCGGGGACAGTGTGAGAGATGCTCGGGACAGTAGACAGAATCGTTACTGGCCTGATCAGGCCAGTGCTGCCTTGTCACTAAATTTTAATTTCCCTGCGACTATTTCTCAATTTCATGCATATATAGTCTTAAAATCAAGAAATAGTTTGTGCTTTCAAGTATTTGAATGCTACCTTCTCTGTGAAGTTGTAAATACCATATTGCTTTTTTGGGTTCCTCTTATCGGATGTCGTGAACATGTTATTTTTTCCGTAACCTGGTAAAAACCAACACAGTGAAGAGACGACAACATGACGGCAACATCAAATTATGAGGCTAAAAGAAAATGTCTGTTTAATGATGTTTTTGCTGTCATTTATAAGTCAGCCAGGTTTTGTTTTGCAATTAAATACCTGCACATTTTCCTTAACATATTTAGAAATTATTTTTGACACATTATTTAAAATATGTGGCTAAGAAATAGCAATTCCCTTTTTTTTGGTGGGGCCAGTGAAAAATTGTCAGGGCAAGTAAAAATCTGAATCACTGGTCCAATCGGGCCAGTAGAAAAAATCCTGTGTTGAACCCTGGAAATGTTTGTGTATTGTGCAAGTTATCCTATCTGTGTCTACACACAACATAACTAAGTTGCTCATGCAGGCAATTGTCTCTCTTAGCATGCTGAAAAGAAAAGTGACGTTTCAGGATGGAGACAGTGAGATCAGTTTGGAGGAAGAGGTTCCAAAGAAAAAGGTTTGTGCAAAGCAACTCTATATATTCAGGTGCATGTTGTTTGTCTTTTGCTAATAAAATACATTTCTCGTGCTCTTATTTATCCAATGATTATTTACAGATGGTTGATGGTGTGAGTGGCCCAGGATCCAGATTTAAGGAAAAACACTCTTTGGACAGTGATGAAGAAGATGAAGCAGAGGATGTAGACAATAGCAGTAAATATGACATCCTAGCCAGCGATGATGTGGAAGGTCAGTGAAGAATTAAATGGTGTCTCATGCAGTGAGGCCTGTCACAACAATCAATATATCGACTTATCGCACAACACATGGACATGACCTTGATCATCTTTGGGGATGCAATATGTATCACCTATACATGAAAAACAATTCTAGCAACGTTTCAGCTGATTGCACAACCTCTCTATCTCTATTGGAGGTGTCAGTGTCCGCATGGTTAAAAACGCACTATAGTATTTACTCGAAATTACTATAGTATGTTTTCATGTGAGTGTCTGAAAACTGAAAATAGGTCTTGTAACAGATTGCAGCCTCTGTTATTTTTTTGTCAACATTTATTGTTATTTATTTAGCATATGCCTTTTCACATTTAGATTTCATTGCCTCATTATTCAATTGTTCAGATGACTATAATTAAATTAAATAGGCTTAAGAATAAAATATTCTGTGTTCTTTGAAAGAGTGTGCTTGCATTATATAATGAGGGGCACAAAATGGTCTTAAAATGACAATAATATCGTTTATCGCAATATATTTTGGCACAATATATCGTACAACAAAAAATAGGTATCGTGACAGGCCTACATGCAGTCCTTATGCATGTCACAGAATGATTCTTTCTAGGGCTGCATTAAATTTGACAAAAAATATGACGTTACGATATTTTATCATTAATTTAAATTGGTTGGGTTGACTTTGAAAGGTGTGAATTGCGTATAAAAATAAAATAGCAAGAATAATTACAATAAAGCAAAGAAAAAGTATAAAAAAAACATTCTTTAAGTTTTTCTGGAGAGTCAAACAGCATTCACATACAGAAATGTAATAATTTAATGTAAAAAACACTGTATAGTCTTCATTGTGTTATAAAATCCATAAAATTTTTCTTCATGAAAGTAACAAATGTGTTACATTATTGTGCCCGAGTGCTTTAGACTTTCTTGAAATGCCTTTAAAACACATGCAAAATATGAATTTTCACTCTGTTATATGGTTACACATTGCAATGACTCCACAAATCTAATGTATGCTCAATTGTTGATCGACTATAATCCCAATTTAACATTGCATATTGTGCAGCCCTAGTTCTTTGACTTTTTTTCTTCCTTCTTGTATAGGTTTGTAGTGCATTTCTTTTCATTTGTTTGTATACACCCCAGTATACTCACAGCGAATATGTGATGTGTTTCCACTTAATGAGAAAAAAATGTAAAACTGAAATAATGACAGTCATTTGCTCAATATAGAAACATTTTAGCAAAGCAAATTAATATATAGAGCAAATATTTATATAGAAACTTAACCAGAGAGTCAAAGAAATGCAGAGCCACACCTGCCAAATGTAATCACCACATAACAATGGTAGTTTGAAGGTGAATGGACCTGGGAAGTTTGGTTGGAGAAGCTGCTTTAAACTTTAAATAAGATAAGACTTTAAATAAATAAGAAATATTAAGGGCTTTAAGAAATAAAGTACGCAGAAACTATTATTTAGAAAATTACTACTGAAAATGTCTTTTTGTTTACAGGTCAAGAAGTGGCCACCATTGACTATGATGAGGGTGTGCGCATCACCCCTTTTAACCTCGATGAGGAAATGCAGGAGGGACACTTTGATTCAGAGGGAAACTATTTTGTCAACAAAGAGAAAGAAATCAGGGACAACTGGCTGGATAACATTGACTGGGTACATTTTATTGCAAGAATTATGAGAACTGATTAAATGGTTCATTTCCAGTTTTTTTTGGGGAACACAAACTGAAAGTCAAAATTTTAGCATTTGATATGGTCTGTGACTTAAATTCTTATTAAAAACTTATTTTATGAATTTAGTCTCAAGCAACCAATAGGTGTAAATTATGCCAAATGAGAGATGTTTATTTATTTATATTGCATTGTTAAAGCTTGATTGTTATGCTTTATAGTCAGGGTGTGAGTTGTACATTGATGATCAGGGTGTTCAAATTTTCAGTAATGTTAGTTTATATTATACAGGCTTCAGATAATCAAATGTATGTATGTATTTATTTAAATTACATTTATTATATTGTTAGTACATATTTAAGGTTTTAGTGTTTTGTGGGATATTAACTGACCTACAGGTTACTCTCGCTCAAACACAGACTATGCATCTAACTTGACTTTATGTTTAGGCTATATGTAGATGTCATTTGAACACTTACAATGTCTATCAGTGCTTTAGATCAGCAGGTTTCAGACTGTTAAATGACTTTCTGGCATAGACTGCTATTATGCATTCACAATAGTATGCTCTGTTATAGAGGTTTACAAATGCATATTTATATTATCTGTTATTTTAATCACTAATACTATTATTTACGATACAGATTAGAGCAAACTGTTTTTACTGTTTAGAGGGCTGACTCCCCCATACCAATTGTTTTCACATCCTTCTGGAGGGGATAAAGAATTAATTAAGGGGTCAATCTCACCCAAACCCTCCTGTAATTTGCACCCTGTTTATAGTGAATTTAACAGTAACTTCTGTTTGTTTTGTACTTCTGTCGTTCAATCTGTTTTTGTTCTGAAAATTCATATTCTTAAAGGGTTTTTTGTTGTTTGAGGGGGAATTAAAGTGCGTTTATGAAGCCTTTTAGGGTTTTTTTGCAGCCCATTTTAGATTATTTTCGGAATTGTTATAAAATAATACCTACACACAAATGCACCTTAACAATATTTCTCTCTCTTTTTCTCAACAATACATTTTCATATGACATATTTTCCAGAAAATACAGTAAAATATTTTCCTTAAAATTGATGTAGCTTGACTGCTCCTTATGTCCTCACACAGGTGAAGGTAAAAGAGCAGCCTTTGAAAAAGAAGAAAGGCCTTGCGGCTAAACGGAAGAGAAGAGTTGGTGATGAAGATGAGGCTGAGGAGGAGATAAAACGAGAGGAGCAGAGGAATGACAGCGAACATGAGGAGGAAGAGAAAGAGAAAGAGCCAGCAGAAGACCCTCTGGCTGCATACAGCCATTATCAACTCACAGAAGCCATCATTGAGCTGCTGCAGCCCGGAGAAACTGTGTCTGCCGCTCTAAGAAGACTTGGTGGTCTTGGAGCACAGAAGAAGAAAGGGAGGCGAAGAGAAGGGGAGGAAGAGAAGAAGGAGACTTCAAACAGAGACGCCGATAAACTAGACAAACTGACAGCGTTGGCAGATAGACTGGTGGGGATTGGAGAATTTGAAATTTATCAGCAGACGTATGAAAAACTGGCCTACCAGCTGAAGGGGATGACTAGAGGAAAAGCAGCCAAAACACTAGGGGATGAAGAGGAGGATAAAGATGAGCTTGACATGTTTGGTGATGACTTTGATGAGAAGCATGACGCAGAAAAGAATGAGGATAAAGACAACAGGAGAGGTGAGGGACTGGATGAAGGTTTGGTTTTTCAACAGGGTTGTTGGATATTGCGTTATTGATGTTTTTTTACGGTTCTATCTTCACAGTTAATCTATGATTATGTTATGATTATTTGTAATCGATTAGTAATAGCATTGTGTAAAATGTATGTGTTTCTTGCCAGTGAGTGGTGAGGTCATGTGGGAGTACAAGTGGGATAATAAGGAAAATTCAGAGCTCTACGGACCCTTCAGCAGCCAACAAATGCAGGTAAGAGATCAGACGCAGGGGACTTCCATAATTTGTTGGGCACCTTGTGCATATAGAGCGGATCAGTACTGTAAGAGTGATATTCTGCAAATAACAGCACTCGTACAGCCCTTCACCCTTGTGTATTACTCTGCCCACATACAGCAACAAGCAGAGGTCACTCTAAATATTGCTGCTGTTGGACAACATAATGTACTTTTGAGGCTTTTTGGTCGAGAATGTAGTTGTTTAGATTGCAACTGTGCAGTTTATTTATAAGGATAGTGCCTATTTTATATATTTATCATTCTGGAGAGGCAGCAACCATTGGACTGTCATTGAGCAGAGCAAAGACGGTTGACGTTGTACATCCACAAGATGGCAACAGAGAGCACATAATAAGCCATAAGAGAAAACCAGCTTTATATCTATCTACAACTGATCAAATCATTACTAAACAAGTATATGATATTCTAAATCGATTTCTCTATTTTTTTTGTGTTTTTCCTTATCATAAACACAATAGTAATCTGCTAATATTTGTGCTGCTTTGCCTTTTTTGAGGTTAATTATTGTGATCTTATGATTGCAAAAGAGGATTACTGGGAAATCTCTGTACATTCATAGCATTCCATGCCGATCAGCCTTATTATGTTAAAATGTGAGAAAAATCACCTGTTTTGTCATCACTTTAGACCAGAGGTTCCCAACAGAAGGGTCCTGACCCACAAGGGGGCCTCAGCGAGCTTTGTGGGGAGTCGCGTCATATTTAAAAATTTTTTAGGAGAACAATCATGTTGCCTTAGTTAATTTTATCCCCTGGCTGACCAAAAAATGAACAAATTTGTAATTCGTCCACCTCAAAAAAAGACCCACTGATCCGCCTTCAGCAGCTAATAGTAATGACTAAAGCATACTGGACCCAGGTGAGGAAGCTCCAAACATTTCAGGTCGCAGTGCTAGCAATACTGGAAACACAATATGCAGGAAATACCAAGATAGATGTCTGAACTATGGTTTTATTCCATTTTCTCTAAGTAAAAGGTACCTGACCCTGCCACAGTGTATTATCTGTGCCAAAGTTCTTGCTAATGAATGCATGAGGCCATCCAAATTAATAAGATGTTTGCAGATGACTCATCCCCAATATCACAAGGTGTACCCAATACAAATGGTCCACTGAAGTTTTGCTTTCTTATTTTACATTAGGCTATTATTTGTGCATAAACATGTCTTGATAAATAAATTAAATTAATGTTTGTTTGAAAACAATATATTTTTGGTCCTACCTACTGCAAACTTATATGAGAGATAATATCATTAAATGTGGAGGGGGCCTTGCAATATTTTCCGGGGGAAAAGGGGGTCTCGGACTAAAAAAGGTTGGGAACCACTACTTTAGATAATATGCTAGAGAATCATTTAAATACTAGCTCAAAAATGATGATGTGAGGTAGCAACGGTTTTGAAAGGGTTTTTAGACACTCATAGCAGTGCAATATGGCCTCCCACCAATGCCGATATACAGCCACATCGCACTGCCACTCATGTGATATTGCTTATCTAAAATAATTACATTTATTCATTTCATGTCGGCTTAGTCCCTTTATTGATCTCAGGTCGCCACAGCGGAATGAACCACCAACTCATCCAGCAAATGTTTTACGCAGCAGATGCTCTTCCAGCTGCAACCCAGTACTGGAAAACATCCATACACACTAATTTGCACACACACTACGGACAATTTAGCCTACCCAATTCACCTATAGCACATGTCTTTGGACTTGTGGGGGAAACCGGAGCACCCAGAGCAAACCCACACGAACACGGGGAGAACATGCAAACTCCTCGTAGATATGCCAAGTGACCCAGGCGAGGCTCAAACCTTCTTGCTGTGATATATAAATATATATATTTAATTATTGACTACAAACGAACTGTAATCAAATGTGTCAGTTTCTCTGATTATGAAATGTTCTGGCACAGAATATGTAGTTAAAACAATGGCATAATTGTCCAAAATTAGACAGGCAGAGTGGTTATGAAACAACATGATCTTATTTTGGCAGTCTTGCTCTGTTTTATTCCAGGACTGGGTGGACGAGGGCTACTTCAAAGATGGAATCTACTGTAGGAGGATTGACCAAGAAGGCGCTCCGTTCTACAGCTCAAAGAGGATAGACTTTGAACTTTTCACTTGAACTGTCTATGAGTCTTTTTACTGGTTTCATTTGATTTCTTCAGCCCTTGCGAGAGAGCTTTTCTGAACAATTGTTTACTCTGCAATAATTGACTTGTGCAGCCTCATACATTAGTATGTGCACCTGTGTTTATACATGATGTTGTGTTTTAAAATAAAGTCTTTTCTGGCTGGATCCAATCTGGTGTATTGTTCAATGCCACGTAGCTACTGTGAAACATACACTTATGATACGTACAGTAGATTTTCAGTTAACAATTTTACAAAGCAGTGTCGTTCAATATGCAAACCGCGCTGTCTCTCTACATATACACGAGCCAATGAAAACGCTTCAGTTCACATCAGGACAAAGACGACTGTTTGACTGATCGCTATTGGTTGCATTTCTCCCTCCTGAAAGTCGATTGGCCAGAACGTTGTGGCTGCGCGTTTTTAATTGGCTGACATTTCAGACTCTACCAGACGTGCGGGTCGTTCACATACTACGCGAGGTTGTGATTGGTTCTTCGACAGACCGGGAACACACTCGCACCGAATGATAGGTCTGAACTCTCGGTGCAATGGTGAAACTGGGGCGCCGTCCGGCATGGAAATGTCACACAAACCTCGGTGTTTTGGAAACAACGCGTAAAGGAGATGTTTACGCCTCTTCACTGCACGTTTCTCCTCATACAATTTTAGGTTTGTATGTGGTTTATTTACATCGTGTGCCTGTGTGTGAAGTACGAGAGAGTAAAATACAATTTTAACGCAATATGTTTTTACTGGTTTATGCGTAGATAGCAGCTTAGCTCTGTTAGCCGCCGCAATTCACGTCGACGACGTACACAAAACCACACCAGTGTCTGGAAACTTGCATTTCTAGACAAGCGCCAGAGGAACACATTTCAGGGCCGTTACCTCTGTGGAATTAAAGTCTTTAAATATCCTGTGTTTTGAGACTTCAGGTGGGAATCCGTTTGACTGCAGTTATGGTTTATCTTTCTGCTGAAGTCTATTTTGGCGATATGAGACCGCTGTTTTTGATCTTCTGTCGGCACAGAAGTCGATTAGCAAACTATAAGCCTAACTTACACGTTACATTAATAATAATGATAATAATAATAATTACGTTTGTTTTCTTTGTATCTCTTAATGGTTAATAAGTTACCATATACCAAGCAAAATATTAGGGGAATACCAGCTGTACTGATTATGCGAAGGCTCTTGATAAACTGATAATATGATGTACTACTGAATGCGAAGCCATGACAACAGAACTGTTTACTTTAGTCATCGCAGTTTCTGCTTTTGTTTCCTTTCTGTCTGGCTTTATGGTTGCGTGTAAACAATTTACGCTTTATTTGTCTTGCAGCTACATATGTTTACTAACTTGTCTGGATGCTCATTGAGAGACCAATTGCTTGACAAATCAGCCGGTGATTAATAATACGCGATTCAAATACCTGCACCCATTGATATGCTTTCACCTGTTTTTATGCCATTCAGTGGTCCAAAAAGAACGATGAGAATAGATCATTACCGTTTATTACAGCAGCAATCTTTCCACCTGCACCCAGAATGAACAGTTAATGTCGTTGAGGTACCATTTCAGTTATAATCAACATCTGGATTACATTTCCTTTTCATTTTATATCTTAAGGTGTGCGACCGTTTATTATTTAAAACGTGTCTAATTTGTTTATAGTTTACAATAAATTAAATACGTTTAGATGGGTCAAGTTAAACTAAATCATAATATGACACACTGACTTTAAAATAGCAGTTATTTTAATTAAAATATGTTACAACTGCCTTTAAGGGCAACAAAATGTGGTTAAATGCTTTGTTGCAGTTTTTTTTTGTGTGTGTGTGTGTGACTCCCTAAAATTAAAGAGTTCTTGATTACAGACCTTCATATTGTTACAGTCCTGTAACATTCATGATGCCCATAAATGCAGAGAATTAGCAAAATGGCTTTCTTTCATCTTACTAGGGAGTTAATTTGACCGTTACTGCACATAGGGCCAGGATAAGATTTAGACGGTATGATAACCTTGGATAAAAATATCACGGTTTTGCGGTATTGTAATTACTGTTTTAAAATATATTCTTTGTAAATCTCTGGGTAAAAAAACAACAACCTTTTTTCCTTTTGAACACAATCTATTTTATTTTAGGAAACATTTAATATGTTTTGGAGCAGTAAACATGTCAAGCTAAATAATTCAAATGAATCATTGACTTCTGCTGTCTTTGATTTGTTTTATTTATTCCTTTACAATTTAAAACGGCTTCTTTAGATATCTTTTCTGCTAGAGTTACTGATGTCCTAAATTTTTTTTACACATACCTCAAGAATGGTATAGCAGAAAATTCGGACCGTTTTAAAACCTTGACTTTTCCAAACTGTGGTATACCTTGAAAATGGTTATCGTCCCATGCCTAACTGCACGACATAATTAATAAAAGATCACAATCTTATTAGTTTATTAAAAAATTATATATATATATATATATATATATATATATATATATATATAAAAATTCAAATTAATGCGACCAACAATTTTGTTCATATTCATTCATTTTCTTTTCGACTTAGTCATGCAACCACGGGGAGAACATGCAAACTCCACACAGAAATGCCAACTGACCCAGCTGAGGCTCGAACCAGCGACCTTCTTGTTGTGAGGCGAACGTGCTACTCACTACGCCACCGTGGCGCTTGTTCATATTGAAGTACTAAATAATAGCTTTGTAGCTAAAATAGAACATTTAGTACACATTAGTTTTCCATGTTTTATGTTTTCCGTTTATTTATGGATGTGAATTGCGTTATGGAATTTTGATCTCTGCTCTGTGTGCTTTTTATATTGAAAATTTAACTCTACAGTTTAACAAAGTGATTCTTATTGACATTTTTGTAGTTTGAAATAATATAATGTATAATAACAGAAAGTATATTGGCAGCTTATTACAAGGTTCATGCAGCATGAAATTCAACACCTACCCAGGCAATATATCACTTTAAACTATTTATAATGTTCATAAAAGTGACTTTTCCCGTCTTTTTAAGGTTAAAAGTTGTCAGAAGAAAGTTCTCATAATGCAATTCAAAAGCATAAATAATAAAAAAAATAAATATAAAAATGGTAATCACAAAATACGGAAAACTTTCAATTTACAGATATTTTTTACAGTGTAAGACATTTAAAAAAAAAAGTTTTTAACTAAAAAAAAAGCTGGTGCTTGGTGATTCATATACTGCAGGTCAATGGCTTCCTGTGCTGTCAAAAAACAAACAGGCAAAGCAAAATGAGTAAATACTTATGACTGCTATGCATTGAAGTCTTATGAAGTGAAATAATAGTTCTTTGCAAGAAACTTAACATCATTAACAACATTATTGCATGTAAGCAGCAACGATTTCTTTTTTAATAGGAAACAGGAAAAAGACTCAAAGATGAGACTCAATCATCACAGCCTCAACACTTGAGTTCATTTCCATGCAAGACACGAAAATATGGTAAGGTCCTGCAGTTTTTTTTATTTCCCACCTTTCTCCATTTACATTGTATCATAATTAACTTGCTAATCCAGATGGAAGTCTTAATGAAGTTGCACAAGCTGATACATGTTGCAGAGATGTAGTAAAGAATGGGTTGCTCACAGCATACAATTTACTACACCATCTGATGCATTACTCATAGTTTTCTGGTGTTGCTGTTCTAAGAGTCAGACAAACACAATAGAACTGACAGGACACACCTTTGTGAGACACTCAGAGAAAAATATGCAAAAAGGTAGACAGTGAGGCATGCTCAAAAAGCCAATAGCAATCTTGCTTGGGTTAGTTTTGCCACTAGTTGACGCACTGGTTTTGTGAATCACAGGACTCCAGTCAGGTCTGCATGATATTAGAAAAGTCTAACGATGCAGTATTTTGTTGTTCTGCTAAATGTATATATTGCAAAATAAAAACATTTTCAGCAGATGACTTGTATGGAGCCAGATCAGTCTCAAACATAAAACATTTACAAAATTTTATTTATAAATGCATAAAACACAATTTGTAAATTCAAAACACAATTTGTGTATTCACAAGTAAAAAAAGAACCATATATATTTTCTCAAATGAATTGAATGTTTCCATTTATGTATTGTATTTTGAGTTCACAAATTCGAAAAAAGTTTGTAAATGTAATTCATAAATTTGCAAAGTCTTTTGAATTAATAAATTGTGTTTTGTATATCTATGAAGAAAATTCTGTAAATGTATTATTTTTGAGACTGATCTGGCTCCAAAGACTTAAACTTTGATTCTGTAGGTAAGTGTATTTGCATAAAATGTAATAAACAATCTAGCATAGATAAAGTAAAAGATACAAATAAAAGATACATTTTGATTGTTTTCTGAGGAGTCTAACAGTATTCAGCTGCAAAATAATAAAGTGTAAACCAACACTGCATAGTCCTCTTTGTAGAAATAGTTCAGTAAAATGAATAGTTATTAAAGTTAGAAATGGTTCTCTTATGCAGGAAGGCTTTAAAGATCGAAATGATGAAATATAACCCATATAACCCACCTATACGATATTTAAAAAAATCCAAAAAGTGAAAAAGCATAATTGGACCCCCTTAAATATGTCTAAGTTATTCTCTCCATTTTTTTTTTCTCGTTACAGACAAGCTCTGCAGTTGAAGCTGAGATGGAGGAGCAATATTCAGAGTGAGTGATGCCGGGTCAAACGGACAATAAAAATCTTTAATCTTTTGCCAGGAATCAAGTTTTATAAATGTCTTTTGTGTCTTTATTTTAGAGATCAATGCCACGAACTGTCATTACCCTGTGTGACCGTACAGTTAGGAGGTGGCAGTTCTGCAAAAGAGCAAAACCATGACCAGAAGCCAGTGGAGAGAGAGTCCCCAGAGAACCTTTCAGCAATAAAACGATGGGAGATCGGTCCACTTCTACAATCATTCAAATCCAAGATGGCTAGCTTCACTGAGATTGTCATGAGCCCTGTTCGGCTCTTTAAGCCCAGTGACCCTCTGTCATCAGTCCAACTTCCTGACCATCAAGAACCATTGATGACTGAGTCAAATTTTGAAAATTCAACCCGGACTCTTGAGGTTGAGACTGAAAGTGATAAATTACGAAATGGACTGTTTCCAAAAAGGCCTTCTTCAGAAAAGGTACAGTGCAATACTGCACCGAAACGCCACAGGGTTTCACAGACACTGAATTTTTGTACAGTTTCATCAAGTGACAACCACAAAACAGTATTGGATGATATTCAAATGCACAGTGACGTTGCATCAAATGAAGAAAATAAGATTAACTGTCCTTCAGGCCAGTCGCAAGCCGTCCTTCAAGAGACACGTGATACAAGTCCTTGTAAAGCCCAGACTCCATTCCTCAGGAGTAGGCTAAATCTGTCAATAGACAAACCTTTGTATTCTACAAGTGCCAAGCGTTTGTCTAGTAAAATCAATATTCGAACAGATGCAAAAGTTGTTTTGTTTCCACTGTCAGCTGAGAAATGTACTCCTAACTGTGGCACAAAGTCCTGCCATTCAGAAAAGCGATCAGCTCTTTTGAAGTCAGAGCCAAACAGTATCACAAACAAAACTTGCTTAAACAAGCCTGATCCTGGAGCCCCCTCTTTTAGCACTTTATCTGATTTTGACATGAAAGATAAGGAAACAAGCACAACTTACTCACGGATTGCCACCAGGAAAAGCCCTAGAAAGAAACTTTTCTCAGGGTTTACCGTGTCTGCTTCTGGCGAGTTGGCAAATTTTGAAACAAGATCAAAGACTGTGGATGTGGAGATGAAGGAATCACGTTCTGAAAACAGTATTGAGTGTGCAGACTACTTGTCTGGAATATCAGACCCTCCAAAGAACACTTCTGTCTTGCAAAAGAAAGCAAAGACATGCAGAGAAGCTCCTCAGACAAAGAAAAACTTGCAGATAAAGAGTGACTGTGACGGGACAAATACTAGAGAGGGAAGATCTGTTAGGAATAAGAATTTGAGAGACAGCCGCATCACTCTGGAAGTAAACAAACAGGATGAAACCTATGTTCAGGATAGAAAAAAGACAAAAGGTGTTTCTACAATGCAACCACTCAAAGACTCAAATTTGCCTGTTGATACTTGTCATTCTGAAAATGTTGATAGGAACAATTCTGTAGAAGCCTCAGAAGAAATGAGACAGGACCAGATTATAAGAAGTCAATTTAGAAAAAATCTAAAATGTAAGCCATCGTTGAGTTCTTTCAATGTAAGGGATGCCACTGATAGTATGTCTCCTCGAAATAGCACTCAAAATGACAGTACCATTAATGGATTATCAGAAAATGTGCTCCAGAAAGAGCCAAACAAGACAATTGAACCTCGAAAAACAAGACGGCATCTTAGACGTTCAACTGATGTTTTACAGAAGAGAAACCTTCGACCACTTAGGGATAAGGATTACAGCATAAATTCAGTGGTTGATCCAGCTGGACCAAGTAAACCTTCAAAAAGAAAACTACAGCCCAGTGAACAGTCTGCAGTTGATGAGCAGGGTGCATCTTATTTTGGACCAAGTGAGGAAGTAAAACCACTATTGTCACCTGAAACAAAACATAGGAAACCCACAAAGAATGTAAAACGTCCAAGCAGAAAAGACGGTTTCGTTCAAACTAAGAATGGTGCCATAAGGGGCGAGGATGATGCAGAGGGCCCAGAAAAGGCTACAGAAGTTGTTCCAGTAGTGTCGTCGACAGGTAGCGGCTCCGTCAACCTCAAGCGCAGCTACTCCTGCCCTGAAATCCCGTCCATAGAATTCAATGACTATCATTTACCCCGGTGCCATACACATGACAGCAGCACTACCTCACGCAGCAGAAAGAGCTTACCCGCTCCACTTCCCATCCACCATCACTCACCGTCCAAGCGCACTCGCCGGCACACTGTCTGCAGTGTGGAGATTGAGCGAGAGATTGCTCCTTTGTGTCTCCGCAAGGAGGTGTACCCTGCTAGTCGGGGTAGCCCATCGTGCCCTTCTTCCCCTTATTCTCCCTCCACCTCCCTCACAGCCCTTGCCTCATGTTTTTTGTCCAGTCCTTTAGCGTTCTTGTCTAAAAGCTCAAGCCAAGGGCGTAGTCACGCTAGCGATGCCAACTCTGGCAGCGTTTCAGCTGCCTCCAGTTTTGTAGCGTCATCATCACTGTCCTTCAGTTCCCCCTTTACCTCCACCCTCACGTCCTGTCATGCTTTTACCGGCCAATCCTCTGTTGTCACTCCCAGCCCTGAGACACCTTCTGCCTCTGTGTCATCACTCTGCAGGTAATTTATCAGATTCCCAGCCTCCCTCGTCGAGTTTGCTTGCCTTTTATTATTTACCCATTTTAATTTTTTTTTTAAATAATGCATCATTTTTAGCAAGATCAGACATTTTCCAAAACGGATGAATATCAGTAATGAACATGCTTGTTCTTCTCTCAAGTGTGTTCTCACAAAGATCTTTGGAGGGAGACAATGTGCTTCAGATGGAGTGTGAGGAGACAATAGCTGAAGAAGAGAGATCTGACTTTGACTTTAAACTTTCTGCGTCAATCTCCGAGGAGAAAGCACTGTCGGACTCTGAAATCAAGGTGTTAATTTTCAAAAGACTGTAGTTTGTGGTGTATAATGCATATTTTTTTAATCCTCACTGGGTCTTTGCTTCCTTTGTAAGCAGACAGACACAAAGGACGGTCAGAGAGGAAAGGTCTCCTCCATTCGTATCTGTAAAAAGATTCCAAAGCCTCAGAATAATCTCACCCCAATGGGACTTCCTAAGGTCATCAGGTGTGTATATATATATATCGAAGATAACTTTTTCATTTGTCCCTAGGTTATGTGCATCTATAGAAAAAAAGTGTTTCTTGTTTGTGCTCTACAGAGTAAAGAAGAAGGATTTCAGCTTGGAGGAAATCTACACAAATAAAAACTTCAGCAAACCTCCTGATGGGTGAGACATTTATTATTACACATATTTCAAGTTAATTTAGTGCAAACGCTTATCAGCTTGATTGGCTTTCAAGCCAGAAACCACATCTGATCACAATTCATTTGTGTTTTTTTGGTACTGAGCCGTTAATATGAACACCTTGTTTTGGTGTACTTTCCCACAAGCTGTCCCATTGTGATCATGTTTTATGTCCGTTCGAAGAGAGAAGGCGCCTTTTTTTTGCATTTGACCACATTACTGTCTACACCATAAAAGCAATCCAACCAAATGTATTCAGTTTCTGCTTCCAGTTACTGTGGAAACAGGGTATTTGAAAAAACATTACCCTCAACACAGTGTTGCAGTGGATAACACAAAATATAAAATCGATTTCTACCACATAAATCTGAAATGTTTTGTATCATTTGTATCCTAAATGTTTCAGTGCTTGGGACTCTCTTTAGGCTGGTTGACCTTTCAGAATTTCTGTACTCAACGCTACTTTTGCTGTTTTTAGAGTACCTTTGACAGAATAACAACTCTTACTTTAAAGTAAGAATATTTTTTTTATGCGAAATAACACTGATAATCACTCAATGTCCAACAAAAACACCGTTAAGCTGGGCGTAAAAAGTGCTAATTTTAATACTCTTATGTGCATGCACAGTTTGAATGGCGGTGATCTACAACAGGATTTTATTACTTGGCACAATTCTGAAGCATTTGCATTAAATTACACACCAAAAACATGTACAGAGGAAGACATTGCTTTCAGGGCCTTTCTCTGTAACTCTCTCAGTCTTTCTCTCTCACTCATAAGAGCTCTATAATGGTACGAGCTGTGAATATTTGAAACACTTACAGGTCAAAGCACTGACAAACTGAACACCTTGCCGTTATAAACCATAGTCTGCCGTAAACTATTCTCTCTGAAAAATTGTACTGTGTACACCCAGCTTTAAATGCATATTACTGTGGAACATATAAGGACTTGAAGTTACCTTGAGCGCATGCTGTTTGTTTTGTGAGATTTCACTTCATTGGTTACTCCATTTGGTCAATGAAGCTACTATCTCAAACTTTTTCAGACGTCTGGAAACCATATTTGAGGTGCCTCTTAATCGCCGTGATGGCTCTCAGGCTGTTGTGGGCCCAAAAAAGTTGAAGCGCTTTGTGGAATTCCCTGAACTGGGTGTTGCCAGGAAGCCCAAAAAGCCTCTGGTTGGTTTGGTGGCAGGAGGTGGAGCTCAGAGGAAGACCGCAGGAAACTCTGGGGTCTGTAGGACCAGGCGAGGAGTCGGGGGTTCCTCTAAAGTGGAGGAGGGCCTCACCTTGCAGGAACTGGAGTCGCTGCTCTGCTCTAAGCTTGAGGAGCTGGACACCTGGATGGCACTTCAGCAGGTCGCAGGGTAAAGCAGAGGTCTTGTTTGTTCTGCACCAAACAATGGCCTTTGTGTTTTTTTTTAATGTTAAAATTAACTGTAAATTTATTAAAGAAACAATAAATATTGGCAGATATATGAAATCTGGTTTTGATTGCTAATGTACTGTAAAGATTTTTAAAAAAGCACCACATTGTTTATATATTTTGCAAGATAATGCGTTGCAGATAAACAAAGGAACACCCTTGAGAAGGGGTTGCTGCGCTCTGTTTTGTCTTTTATAACCGTTCAAAAGTAGAGCACTTGTTTACATCAGTCTGTGGAATAGTTTAAGATTTCTCTAATTCCTGCTTACCACATCTCTGTTTCAAAAAAATTGGTTCAAAGAAAGTCAGAAGATCATTGTAAACCATTCCTCTGTCAATCTATCCCACATTCAAATTTCATTGGTTCAAACGAATGCCTTAATACTCTCAGGATGGCCCGTGTGTTTCGTTCATAAAGCAAACAGCACAAAGGCCTTTACAAAGTCATTGTGGCAGCATTGAAAACACTGAGTTACCAGAAAGACAAAAGTTTGCATTGTTCACTTTTAAATTATGTTTTTGTGCTTCTCGACTGTAAACATAAAAGATTTAAAGGTTTCGGTGCATTCTGTGCCTTTACTCAGGTACTCCAAATATAGTCCGTTCAATTCATAGGCTTCTGCTCCTCTTTGATGTAGTGATTTGTAGTAGCCTGCCGCTTGTGGCGTTTGAGTATGTTGAATGGTTTGTGTATAAAAATTGTTTGATATGTATAGACGTGTGGGTTCTGTATCTCTATTAGTATATGATCGAGCTCTTTTTGTATGTAGTGCTTTGTCAAGTTGTTGTAAGAAGTTCATAATGAACAGGTATATTTTGACTGTTACACATTTTATTACAAAGGCTGAAAGACACGCATTGTACAAAACATCAAAAGCACAACATATCGGAATAACTTATTTACAAGAACAGAATCATAATAATGTAACTGCGTTCAACTTTTGACTGCCATGCTCTCTGTGAGTGTTTCATTTCCAATTTCCACTAAGAGCCTAAATAAAAACAGCTTGCTGGATTGTAAAAGAGAACTTTGTTTGTTTGTTTCTTGTGTGATTGGCTTAAATATATGTAACAAATTCCTGAAGGTCGCTTTACCACTTTTGAACTACCTGCACTGGCCTTTCTGCTCTGCAGTAGTGTGTTTAAAAGTCATTTAGGAATCTTTAAGTATGATTTTACTTCTCATACCATCCAGTATTTTCTCTTATAACCATATAACTCTATATACATTTTAAATGTAGTCAATTTGCAGAATTTGGCAGCGAGCACCATTCAACACCCTTGTAAGTTTATGTAATGACCGTCTCGCTCTCTAAAAACTTTGAGTAGTTTAGATGTAACATCCAGTGTATGCAATAAAAATCTGCACTCTTATTAACTGTAAACCAGTTTCACAGTGTCAATCTATGAAGGTTACAATATAGAAAAAAAAACCCACCAGAAATGGTAAGATGAGAATTAAAAACACCCAGGCTACAATCGCCCCAATTCCCCATTTACAAGCTTTTTCAGAGTATTTTTCAACCTTTGCTTGTGTTTCAGTGCTGCTTTTATATTGAGGCAGTTTTCTTGTCTCTCGAGCCTGAAAAATATGAGAAAAGGCAGTGTCAGATTTCAAGGTGTTTTTCAGATTGCTGGATTACATTATACATTTCTTTCTTCCCTGACTACACTTCTTAAATTTCATGGCGTTCGTTTTTGTTTCGTATGCACCAACAGTATCTATGCAATTGGACAGATCAGTTTACTGTATAGCTGCAGTGTACGAGAATCTGTTAAATGTAATTATTAAGTTCACACAAAATTACTATAAAAACATATAAAGTGTTTCTTTTCATTGCAAACTTTAGTGCTTTGTCTATAGTGCCTATTTTTAGTGAGATTGCATATGTTAAATGTAGTTGCCATGATTTAGTTTGAGCTTTTAGATACAACAACAATAGATAACTAACAATAGGAATGCTAAAAAACAAAGGTACAGTACTAAGATTTCAATACAGTAACAATTAAGCCGTAGTTACCTTAACGGAGTACATAAGGGACATTATTCCAAAGCAGGAAAGGCCACATATGATGCTGCATATTGCTAGTTTGCGGTGGTCTGTGTCCGTACAGATGGATTTCAGACCAGGATAGGTGTCAGTTTTCTCCTCACTCTGGTTAATAAAAGGCTCGACAACCTCCACTTTTTGCAATTCGTTTGCAGTCATCTCTGTTCAGAAAATGAAAATATAGAAATATACACTAAACAAATCTGTTTAAACAAACTTTTTTTTAAATGAGCTGAAAAATAATTCTTGAGCATTTATTTTAGGGTGAGGACAGTCTTAATTGTTTTACGTTCAATCCGCTTAAATTTGTCAAAACTAATAAGTTAACTAAATTCCTTCAAGTTGTCTCAGCACAAACCGATTGTGTGGAACCAAACATTTTATTCCAATGTAGGGGACTCAGCAAGATAGTAATAATTTTAGTGTGTTTTTCAACATACACACTGTTAAATGCAATTAGTTACTTTATTTATTTATTTATTTATTAAAAAAAAAAGTAAACCTGTTGCATTAAAAACAACAAGTTCAATTAAAACATTAGGTAAACCTGTTGGAACTTGGAATGGTTAAATTTACTTAGATTTACCTTATACCTTTGTCCCTTTAGATAGCTTGCCCAAAAAATTAAAGTGTACTCGCTATTTACTCCCCCTCAAGTGGTTGTGAGCTTCTTTCATCTGGAAGATATTCTGGAGAAAGCTGGAATTCTGTAACCGTCGACTTCCATGGTGAAAATCAAACACTATGAAGTCAATGGTTACCGAATTCCAACTATCTTCAGAATATCATCTTTTGGGCTTAACGGATGTAGGAAAGATAAACATGTTTGAAAGTTTTGGGTGAGCCTATCTTAAAGTGAGTAAACCTGTTGTCATAAATTTATAAAAAAAAGTCAACTAATCGCTTTTTGTAGTGCAGTAGTTTTTGTAAAATAAAGCGAAAAATGCTTGGATGTGCTTTTACATTTATTTCTGAAATATTAATAACTGGTTTTCTTGCTATCAATGTATACTGTATTGTGATTTTCGTTCTGTGAATTTTTTTATTTAAAAATGTTGATAGTAAATTTTTTTTGATTCTGATAAATTTGATCTTTTTGCTAAATAATTGATCAAATTGAGTATTTATTTTCTTGCCGTTTAAAAAAAAATCCACTTGTGGTTTAATTAAACTTAACCTGACTTAAAGCTGACCACTGATTAGAAACATGAACAGATTCTTGGCACTGATTTATTTATTTTACTTTCAGTTTTAATAGGAGGTTAAAAATAATTAAATAAATAAACGGCTGAACAGGGATTTTTCCAAAATCCTCTCAATGCATTTCCTGTTAACTGACTGTCTATTGTCTCTCACTGTTTTGGAGCTTGAAAAACTAGTATGGACAGAGATGGTCATGTTAAGACAGAAACTGGCAACCGTATTGACTAATGACAGACTTCACTGTTAATTAATTACAAAACAAGCTCTCTCTCCCCCCCCCAAGCTTCATTATTTTTTGCCTTTTATTTTGACAGTATGAAAAGCCACATCTTTATCAATTTCCGAATTACAAATACAGGAGTAGACTGTTACGATGAGAGTGTAATGTAAAATCTCAGCAATGCACAGCCGGCCCCCAAAAAGACAACAATCTTGACAGACGTAGTTAAAAGCATGATATTTTGAGCCAGTTGTTGAAGCTCTCTGTACTTACAGACTCGCCCAGACTTGATCTTGAGGGAAGAAGTGTCTGAAATTCCTCAGCTCCACCAGAGATTTAATAACCTTAACTTTTGTAACCTTCACCTCAAGACTGGAGCTTTGCTAATTAATCTTGAAGATTATTTAGTAACTGTTCTGGTGTTCAATGACAAGGTCGTCACATGACTTCCCATCAAAGCTTCCTCTTTTGTCATTGACAATTTCAGGATGAGTTCTTTAGCTGCTGTTTAGTCCTTTGAGGAGACGGAGAGAGTGTGAACGCTGAGCTGAGCAAACCTCCTCTTCGCTATAACCAGTGTCCCTCCCACTCTTCTACTCGTACTCACACAGCTGGAAATACTTCCCCTCTCACATTCTTCAGGTCTTACGTTTATCAGTCTGTTTACCACACCTTGTTTCACTCTGAATCGCAAGTGGCTTTTGCAGACTTTGTCACACAAAGCTTTGGGTTTGCAACACAGTTTGCCGTTAGAAACTTTTCTTTCTCTTTCTATTTAAACAGTCTGACCAGATTCAACTTCCTAACATGTTAACTGAAGTGTGTTTGTAAACAGAGATTGTGTCTTGTCATATTTCTTAATTGGGCATAAATGTTGGGTTAATGCTTGATTCACCGCTTGTCATGTTTTATGAACATTGTTTATAGATTGGTTACTACTACTGAGAATTTTCTTAGACAGTTCAAGTCTGCATTTTTTATTTTTTTATTTCATTTATTTATTTTCATTGATCACATTCAAGTTAAGGATTGGAGGTCTGTCACTTGATACAGCTCACCCTTAAATCAACCAAATATCTTTGATTTTTTTTAAAGAAAAGTATTAATTTGCATCAGTTTACTCATGGCTTTCATATTGTTAATAATTTGCTTTATAATTTTAAGATATACTTGAATTTCTGCCTTATAAAGTAATTAAATCATTGGCCTATACTTTTAACAATTATAGTTGTCATTTTAAATGACAAATCTAGAGGGGGAAAATACATATGCATGGTTTTACAGTGTCAAAACCCTATATTGTACACTGCAGCAGTGGTGAAGCCAGAAATCTGAGTCAACCTAAGTTAATCCCAGCATTTTTTACATTTTAGCAGAGAGAGAAAAATTTACTTTTTTTTTTTGTAACATTTATGTGACCCTGGAGCACAGAAACTTAAATTGCACAGGTATACTTTAGCCATTAGCTAAAAATACATTGTATGTGTCAAATTATAAAAAATAAAAATAAAAAATCATTAAAATATTATATAAAGATCCATTAATACTCAATTAGGATCTTTAAGATCTTAATCAATCAAGATTAAGATCTCAATTTCCACAGATTTACACTTCTGACTGCTTTTGTGGTCCAGGCTCAAATACACTCACCGGCCACTTTATTAGGTACACCTTACTAGTACTAGGTTGGACCACCTTTTGCCTTCAGAACTGCCTTATGCCTTAGTGGCATATATTCAACGAGGCACTGGAAATATTCCTCAGAGATTTTGGTTCATATTGACATGATAACATCACGTAGTTGCTGCAGATTTGTCGGCTGCACATCCATGATGCGGATCTCTTGTTCAACCACATCCCAAAGGTGCTCTGTTGGATTGAGATCTGGAGATCTCACACCATTACACCACCATCAACCTGAACCGTTGATGCAAGGCAGGATGGATCCATGCTTTCATGACTCCTCAGATCAGGCAGTGCTTTTCAAATCTTCTATTGTCCAATTTTGATGAGCCTGTGCGCCTTGTAGCCTTATAGTTTCCTGTTCTTAGCTGACAGGAGTGGCACCCGGTGTGGTCTTCTGCTGCTGTAGCCCATCTGCCTCAAGGTTCGCGGTGTTGTTTGTTCAGAGATGCTCTTCTGCAAACCTCCCTTGTAAGTAGTTATTTGAGTTACTGTTGCCTTTCTATCAGCTCGAACCAGTCTGGCCATTCTCCCCTGACCTCTGGCATCAAGACATTTGTGCTCACTACCACTCACTGGATATTTTCTTTTTTCCAGACCATTCTCTGCAAACTCGAGAGATGGTTGTGCATGGAAATCCCAGTAGATAAGCAGTTTCTGAAATACTCCTGCCCATTCTGATGCTTGGTTTGAACTGCAGCTGATCGTCTTGGCCATGTCTACATGCCTAAATGCATTCAGTGGCTGCCATGTGATTGGCTGATTAGAAATTTGCGTTAACGAGCAGTTGGACAGATGTCCCTAATAAAGTGGAAGGTGAGTGTATACCTAAATAAAATTAAAAAATGTAAAGTGACCTCACTATGCAGAATGCAAGCATCAAGTATCTGGTAGAGACCAAAAATGTAAATCAAGTACATGTAGGGTATACAGTACAAACAATCAGCTCATGTGATTGGGTAAACCGCTCATCAATCTTTGTGCCTCTCTGGCACTGACACTCTTAAACTAACGGTTCTTAATTGGCATCAATGGTTCCAATAAGACATTATTTTACTCTTCCATTCCACTGAGATTTCCATAAGTTGCAACCAAGAGTCCTAGAAGCCCTTGATATTTAGTAAATCTGAAAACAAAAATCACAGCCCAGGCAAGCTTTTGCTAATAAACATACAGATATACGTCATTAAATGTGCTTGAGTTTATTTTGTGTAAGAAACTTTCTGAAGATGAAATGTGATGTTATTCCCTCAGGTCCACTGATGTGTTCTTTGTCCACCACTTTGTGGCCTCTACATACTTGCTTGACATTACCACATCTACGCATCACCTTAAAGGTTTTCCACATTGTTTACTTTGTTTTATACAATGCCGCAACATTCACATCACATGAAATGGGCAAGAAAACCCATGTGGCAAGAAAAACTTTAAAGCATATTTCTCATATTAACACTTCTGGTTGCATGATCTCTTTAAAAAACTTTAAAAAAAAAAAGTATTTAGATGTAATGGGAAAACATGAGCCCAACAATAAAAAAAAATACAGAAAGAATTCTCAGACGCTTGTGTAGTTTGAGTGTAATTTTATGTTAGTGTTGACCTGTAATTGTCTCTGTCTGACACTCACAAACACTAATACTTTGCTCATGAAGGTCCACTGCGCTGGGTTGAGCTTACACATTAACAGAGACTGACACAGAGGAGAGAGGTCTGCTGGATTGATTAATTTCACCTCTTTTCTTCTCTTTACTTAAAAAAAGAAGAAGAAAGTGTTATATGGTTGCAGAGATTTTTACAGAACAACACATTCATTTGTAAAGAGTCCATTAGGGCTAAATGTGTCCAGTGTATGCAGAGCCTAAAGAAAATCATCATACCCCTTAAAATAATGACTTATTTGTCACACAGCCTAATAAACTTTTCCAGCCTTTGAAATGTTTTGTAGCCTTCTGATAACCTGTGCCTTTTTACAACTTTATTGCAAAGGTCTTTTAAGAAGGGTGTAATGTGAGTTAAGGTATAGATTTTCACAGGCTATGGTGGTTTTCTATAGGCACTGTACAAGCTAAATTACTTTTGAAATAATTTTATCATAAATAAATATCACATTCATAAGTGCATAAATTTATGGAACAGATAAAACACGTTATATTAAAAATATAATTGCTTTATTAGATACATTTTCAAAATAATGTTTAAGAAACAAAGCAGCTTTAAAAGTTTACATGCATTAAAAATATTTTAATTATATTATTCATTCCCTGGCAATTAAAATCTTGCTAATCTTACAACTTAATAAAGATCAATTGTGCTTTGTTCACTATTTTTCAGAACAAGAAGTAATGCAATATTTCTCATTTCTACCTTGAATAGTCCTCCTCTCTTTTCAGTTTATATATTTTTCATATAAATATAGTGTCCAAGTTTTCTTTTATTATGCATTACAAAGAAGTTACATTTTGTCAACAGATTGGCTGAAAATGTTTTGTACAGTCTCGCTTGTGTCTGCGTAACAGCCACCGGCCAATCATAAGCCACGACATGCTCGTGACGTGGCGATACAGTGTAAACGCGGAAGAGTGACATGCGAGTGAGGTGGGCGACTTTAATGCACCTTAACGGGCACGCAAAGATACTCCTTTGTTATTATAATTTTGGAAGGGTGAAACATATAAAAGACATTGTTATGCTCAACCATATGCAGCGGTAAAATATATAAATGCAGCGCAATGCTCGAGACTACAGTCAGTTGAGTGAATATTTAAAGGTCTATAAGTTGATTTTGATTGTTGTTTCTTTAAAGCTCGTGCTGATGCGCAGATGGTAGAGATGGAGGACGGTGAAGGAGTGATTGCTACAGAGCGGTATGGCTCACATGAGTCCTGGAAATACCTGCTGAAGGAGGGAAAGGTGAAGAGACGGAGGGATGCGGTGAACGGAGGACTGGCGGCAAATTCAGTCTCTGGCGTGTTTAAAGTGCGTGAGGAAACAAATAAGTGATGTCTTTCTGAAAATAAACCCAGAGCTTTCACTTAACAACCACATATTTACTTTCGCAGAGCGTTTTCCTGCCACAGGGATACCCAGAGAGTGTTAGTGAAGATTACCTACAGTATCAGCTGTGGGACACTGTACAGGTACAGTACATCACTATGCATCTGGTCAAGTCAACTTTATTTCTGTTGCGCTTTATGCAGTGCAGATCTACATAGATGAACAGAAAAGAATAAAACTCTTTAGAAAACTTTACTCATGCAGTTAGAATGCTGGGGTGGTTCGAGTAAAACGGATTCAGTTTAGTTTAATGATAATCCTCTGAAGAACAGCTCCACCATCCCCAAGCAAGCCAGAGGAGATGGTGGCAATGAAACAAAATAAATAAATACTTCAATTTTCCACCAGTTGATGAAAGAGGACAAACTTTGGGAGAAACCAGGCAAAGTCAGGGAACTTGTTCAGAGTTGCAGTCAGAAACATCACTCACTGATGTGGTTACATGTTTGTTGTTTTATTTGTTATCTATAGAACAAGAGTTTTATCCCGTTTGTTGTGTTCTTATATTTTCAAGTCTAACTCATCCATGCTTGCAGATCCTATTTAGATCCAATTTTAAATTAGATATAGGCAAATCTTTTTGATTATGTCTACATGCTGAAATACATTAAATTGATCCCATGCTTATAAGATGTTGTGCTTTAAAGCAGTTAAACTTATAAGCATGGAATCAATTTGATGTATTTTGTATATATGTATGTATATATGTTTGATGTATTGTGTATATATGTGTATTTATGTATTGTGTATATTGATGTGTATAATTATATATTTATATATATGTATATATAAGGCTGTGCAATATGGACAAACTAATCATATTGCGATTTTTGGAACGAATATTGCAATTTTGGCAACAGTTTTTGCTTTTTCAAACAAGCTACATACAAAATAAAGCTGTAGTAAAATTGTCTTTAAAACAGACAACATAAAATAAATTAAGATTAACTAACCTCACCTCTAGTTAAAAACATACTATATACATAGTAGTACTAACTCGCTTGATATACAAAACTGTAATAAATTGCCTTAAAAACAGACAACATGAAAAAAATAAAGATGAACTAACCTTAATTCTAGTCATATCAATAAATAAAAACTTATTATGAAAAAAAAACATAAATCAAAACCACCTATTAGCTTCTCCCGCTCAACTTCGTCGTGTATGGAGTAAGCTCTTTCTACTGCTCAGCTTAGCTGTAATTGCCTGATGTGCTGTGTCAGCTCTGATTGGTTAGCATATTAAAATCATGCACACAAGAACGTATTCTGAATAACAATCTAAATAAATGTATTTATAAAATTGCAGCCTTATGCGATTTAGATATTGCATGGGCTTAAATCATGATTTTTTTCCTGATTACGATTAATTGCACAGCCCTAATATATATATGTACATACATGCATACATGCATTCATACACACACACACACACACACACACACACATACATACATACATACATACATACATAAATACATACATGCATACATACACAAACACAAACGTCATAACACTGTCTTTTCCCTAAAGGCATTTTCCAGCTCTCTGTCCGGCACTCTCGCCACTCAGGCCTCACTCAGAGGTGTTGGAGTTGGGAATCAAGAGGCAACAGTTGCAGCAGCTACAATAACATGGCTACTTAGAGGTATGTGTGCTCGCAAATGACTGATTTATATTTCTCAAATTCTTCTCTTTTTTGGACCTTTTTCTTTATTTTTGCTCAGATGGAACAGGGATGCTGGGAAGAATACTTTTTGCCTGGCTCAAAGGGTAATGTTTTGCCAGGCATTCAGATTGTGAAGATGCTTGTGTTCAGAAATGTAAGTCGTGTCTCTGTATTTCAGGAGCAAGTTAGATTCTGAAGCCAAAAAATGGAGGTACGGCAT